>CM077156.1:148605823-148779071 GCA_039583875.1 Platanthera guangdongensis | reverse complement strand
ATTGGTCGGGTAACAGTTTCTTGCACTACATATGGCAAGTTTATCCTTGAGTAGGAGCATTTCCTGGGTGATAGTAAGAAGATCATAGTGAGAGTAACGTAATGTAGTGTTCTTACTTGTTTGGTTTAGTTGTACGCGTTAAGATTGAGGCTTACCGTGTGTTGTGTGTTGTTCATCCTCAGGCTGCATTTCTTCCTCATAGTTTGTTGTGCTTGCAGTGTCATTTTGGATTTTGAGTGTGGTAGGATTGCGTTGTCGAGCGCGACGATTTTCGCTTTGTCGGGCATTAATTGCTTCTCGTTGGATGAGAGTGGATGTGTATATTGGTGGCCTTCCTCTCGGTCGTACTTATCGCGGTGCTGTAGTGGTTGTTTCTCACGTAGTTGTTGCATCATGTCGGCTATTAGTTGATGTATGTATTGTTGGCCTCCCTCTCCGCCGAGTTGTTCTAGGGGGTAAGTAGGTTGCGTGATCAACGTTAAGGTCATTTTCTGTTCATTTTTTTGTTTTGACAGAGATGTGAGAAACCGCGCAATTCTACTTATAATTCAATATGTATTTGTTTTTATGTTTGAGTAAATATGAATGACGTAATACCGTATGTAGTTGTTGTTGAAATTAGAAGTGAGGGTTCTGTAACGGTAGTTTCATTTGGAACTGGCGTTGCATTGCATGTATTTGTTGTTGAAATTAGAAGTGAGGGTACTGTAACGGTAGTTTCATTTGGAACTGGGGTTGCATTGCTCTCCAAATGTTGGTTGCTTAGATTGATGAAGTGGACATTTGACCCTGAAGTTGAAGCAGTTAAGTGTAGCAATTGAAACCAAATGGATGATGAAGTTAATATTGTAGTTTCATAGTTTGTGTAATGTATGTATGACATCCATTGTATATTACCTGATGCGTACGCATCGATGCTTTGTATAAATCTACGTCGTTCCCTTCTTCGGGCATTAGATGCCTCAGCTCGCTGTTAGTTTGATGTGTATGTCAGAGGTCTTCCTCTTCGGTGGCTTGGTTAGCTTGTTAAATTGCTAGCAGTTGTGTCAGTTGTGTCAGTTGTCCCATCTTCCACCACCGGTATACTTTCTGTAATGGAGTGTAGCGGTCGATCCTGATATTCGTTTGCGTTGATTGCATTATTTTGACTCACTGTTGACATGCTGAAGGAGGCATAAAATGATTTTTTTATCTTTGAATCATACAATGAAATTTCTTAAGCATATGTGCGGTTTCCAAATCAAGAGCATCGAGGACGGACGTATGTTTAATGTAAACGACACTAATCCATTAAGAGAATACTAAAGAGAACGGTTTAGGGTTTAATGTAAATTGCTTCAGTTGTCAAAACGCAGCCGCCATTCTACCAAAAATACCAGCCCAAAATCTGAACCTAGAACGATATATCACACAGTCTGTATATATGCAGATTCAAAGATGGAATCTGCAAGTAGTAGAAATCTTTATCCATATATATGACGCAGCCACAAATATATTTCAAAGAAATAGAGAATTTGTATGCATATCAATGCAGATCTAAACAGACAATGTGAATGTGGTCAAGAGTATGTGACAGAAATGAAGTCTAAAATATATTTGAATAGAGATTGAAAACAAATATATGCAGTTTGAAACCTATATACAGAATTGAAACCCAAAAAATGGTGTGTGCTTCTATATGCCAGGATCCATATATATAAATAAGAATGAACAACCACAAATTTACCTGTAGATTGAAATATACTCGTCGATCTGAAACAGAGAGGAGATGTTGTATAAAGCCCCAAAATTCCGAAATCAGAAATTCCTTGGATCTGAAAATACAGAGAAGAGGAGAATGAAAACCGAGAACAAATCGGGGTTTGCTTCTATATGCGAGGATCCATATTTGCTGTGTAGATTGAGTGGCCGGAGGACAGCCAATTTCATAACATTTTTATTGCCCTCACCATCGTGGAATTAGAAGAAGGCAGGGGGAAAAAGCATAAAGAAAAAAAATAATCAATCATGCTAGCTACTCTAGAAGTCAGATCCGAAATTTTAGTGCCCAATCTACTGAAATCCATCAAGAGACCCGCGAGAAATCATTGTGGTGCTGATAATAAAGGATGGGAAATACACCTTTAAATTGAAGCATAGTAGTTTAGGGTTATGATGAAATTAGCTAAGAAGCATAATAGGTTAGGGTTAAGATGAAAGAGCGCAAGAGAGAGTACCCCTTCTTTATGTAATTCTGTGTAATACATTACTCAAGGGCTAACATGATCTAAGATATCTGTAGATAAGAGATAAGAAGAAGACAGGAAGCGCCTAAAGAAGAAAGAGCTTACAGTTCCAATTGTCTTTGTACACCAATCACACTTCTGGTAGATCTCTACACCAATCAGTCTTCTGCTTCCAAGTTTGCGACAGAGCCCGAAATTGGCAAAAATGGCGAAATCAGAAAATATACTCTTGGATCTGAAAGAGCCAATCACTGTTCTGGTAGATCTCTACACCAATCACTCTTCTACTTCCAAGTTTGCGACAGAGCCCGAAAATGGCGAAAATGGCGAAATCAAAAAATATACTCTTGGATCTGAAAGAGAGAGAAGATGATGTGTGAAGCCCGAAAATGGCGAAATCAGAAAACGAAAATGGAGAAGAAATCGAAATCGAAACTCATTGGATCTGATAATATACTGTTGGATCTGAATGAGCCAATCACTCTTCTGGTAGATCTCTACACCAATCAATCTTCTGCTTCCAAGTTTGCTACAGGGCCCGAAAATGGCGAAAATGGCGAAATTAGAAAATATAGTATTGGATCTGAAAGAGTGAGGAGATGATGTGTGAAGCCCGAAAATGGCCAAATCAAAAAACGAAAATGGAGAAGAAATAGAAATCGAAATTCATTGGATCTGATAATACAGAGGAGAGGGAAGTGAAAATGGAGAAGAAAGGCAGATCGAACCTCAGTTTGCGACAGAGCGACAGAGCTTGAGCGTGAGCGTGAGCAGAGGCAGAGATATCGGTGGAGTTGCAGGACTTGCGCACCAGCGGGTGGGAAGAAATCATCGTGGAGGTCATCAGCTGCGGGGAGATCGCGGGAGGAGTCGGAGAGAATTGGCAGTAATGAGAGCACCGTCGTGGGGTAAATGAGGAGAGCGCGTGGATTAGGGTTTTTACTGCGTGCGCGGGTAAATGAGGAGAGCGTGGTCGTGTGTTTTGGTTCAATATAGAGATGCAGTGACTGATCCAATGGTGGAGAGAAAATCAAGTCATATTGAACGGTGAGAAGTTTTTGGTTGATTTACGAACTCATGCTATTGGCAGGCCTTACAATATCTTTTTAAGATAGTATATATGATAAATGATATAAATAACGTTAAAAATACCTGGAATATGGCGGTGAAGTGCCCGGGTGCAAATATGAAAAATTTGAACATGATGAAAAATTTCCAATCTGATTTCTCGAGATGGATTGTTGTTCTCGAGAAGAAGATAGTTGGCACTCGAGTTGAATCTGACTTGTTCTCGAGTAGAAATTTCCAAGTTCTTGAGTAGAGCAATGCATATTCTCGAGTAGAGCTATCCATGTTCTCGAGTATAGCATTTATTCTCGAGAATTAAGTCCTTTGTTCTCGAGTACAAGTGATGTACTCGAGAAATGAAGTCTATACTTGAATTTTCTTTATTTTGAAGTATGACCAGATCTTGAACTTTCTTGAGACCTTTTTCTTCATTCTTCTTCATCATTGTTGAGCATGCCAAGTTCTGGTTTGAAGAACGAAAACTTGGCCTCGTCCAGCGGCTTCGTGAATATATCTATAATCGGACTGTCAGTTGGGACATATTGGAGATTTATGTCACCATGCTCCACATGCTCCCGGATGAAGTGGTACAGCAACTATATATGCTTTGTCCGGCTATGAGAGACTGGGTTGTTGGCTATCGCAATTATAATGGAGAAGTCGCAAAATAAAGGAATGTCCCTGACCTTCAAGTTGTAATCTTCAAGTTGGTTCTTTATCCAAGCAATTGTGCACAACAACTGCCGACAGAAATGTATTCTGACTCGGTCGTTGAAATTGCGACACAATTTTGCTTTTTGTTGCTCCATGAAATAAGCCTTCTTGCAAGGAATTGGCAAGTCCCGGAAGTGCTTTTTCTATCATCTTTGCTTCCTACAAAATCTGCATCTGAAAAACCAATTAGTTCACTATCATTACTTCTTGGGTACCATAAGTCAATATTTGGTGCACCTTTAAGGTATCTCAAAATCCGCTTTGCAATAGCATAGTGAGATTCCTTAGATTTCACTTGAAATCTAGCACACACACACATGTTGAAAATATTATGTCTGGTCGACTAGCAGTAAGATAGAGCAAGGATGCAATTATGCTTTTGTACTTGGTTTCATCAAAAGGTTTCCCTTTCTCATCCTTGTCCAGAGACATAGTTGAACCCATTGGAGTCCTCATAGAGGTTGCATTCTCCATTCTAAATTTCTTAATTAACTCCTTGTTGAACTTCGTCTAAGAGATGAAAATTCCATCTTCAGATTATTTCACCTGAAGTCCTAAGAAATACTTCGGCTCTCCCATACTGCTCATTTCGAACTTTTTATACATAAGTTTGGAAAACATTTTGCAGAGGTTGTCGTCAGTAGAGCCAAATATGATGTCATCGACATATATTTACACTAGCAAAATCTTGCCTTTTATTTTTCTAAGAAATAATGTCTTATCTATCTTTCCTCTTGTGAATTTTTTCTCAAGAAGAAGGTTAGACTGCATCTCGTACCAAGCTCGAGGAGCGTGTTTCAAACTATATAAAGCTTTAAATAAAAGATAAACATGCTCAGGATAGTTAGAATCAATGAAACCTGGAGGTTGTTCCACATACACTGTTGGAACCCTAGTTCTGATTTGGGAATGGAACACTATTAGGAATATTAGATTGACCCAACATGTATAGTCATGGGTCATAGGACTATTTCCAGGACAGGTCTTTCAGAAGAACTCTCCAGAATTGCTGAAAGAAAGCTGAACAATAGTTAAGATAAAGTCAGAGAATCAGCTCGACGATCGTCGAATGCAGTTCGACGAACGGCGATCTCCGGTCGACAAATACTGAGTTGCTTCTCTGAACTCAGGTCGACGATCTCAAGACTCAAGCAAGGCTGTGTCGACACCATCACAGCAACTGTGTCGACACTCAACAGTTCTCTCAGCTCGACGAACATAGAAACTGAACTTGACGAACTGCAAGCTCCGGTCGATGAACGCAAGCAAGATATTCAGCTAGACGAATCTAGCTGAGTTCGATGAATGTCGAACTCAGGTCGACGATCGATGAACTCAACGAAAGTTCAGGTCATCAGTAACAGTTGGCAGAATTAATTGAGGATTAATTACAGTCAACATTCCCAGTGAAAATAGCCGTTCAAACAAACAGTTACATAAGAATTAAGCTCGAATCAATTTCCAAAGCATCTTCCACTCTCAGGAATGTTCCTTCCTCCATCAAGATTAAGGAATTCAAATACAGAGTTTTGAATACAGAGAACAGAGGACAGTGAACAGAAAGACAGAAAAGGTTTTCTATAGAGAAGGAGGAACTCTCCAGCATCAATCAAATAATCATCATAGTTCTTCATCTGCTCCAGGCTTTCAAGAGACAACTAATCAATATCATTCTAAGAAGCCAACGGGAGACATCATCACTGTGAAGGCCTATCACCCTGCAGCAAGGCTTCTAGATTTTCCCTGAACCAATCAATATCTCAGGGGGAGCCTTTGCAAATATCATATCCAATTGAATCTTCTCTCTGATTGTTGACAGAGAAGATAAAATCACTCTCTTCCCCCTCCTTTATAAAGGGTTGTCATCTCTCTTCAAAAGTGATTCCTGGTTGCAAGACTTCTTATCAAAAGACTTGAGTTGGTTTTTGGGGACCTGATCAAAACCCATTGGTGTCAGGCACCTGATCAAAAATCTGAGTGGATTCCTACCAAGGGTGGTAGAAGAGTGGATGTACCCAGTTGAGGGGGAACCACTATAAAATCCTTGCGTCTCTTCTGGTTGCTTGCATTTCTTTACTTTTGTGATGTGATTTCTATCTTATATTCATTTATGACTCTAACTAGTACAAGTTAAGACCTATCCCCATAACTTTCAATTGGTATCAAAGCAGGTTACTTTGGTTGTACAGGCTAACACCTGAACCAAAACGATCTGATAGATCTTAAATATCTTTAGAGTTATCACGGCACAAATTGATGAGTTTTCAAGCACCAGACTCCCCATGTGCAATCTAGATATGCTTGCACTATGGAAGACAAGGATTAGATTTTATATGGACTCCATTGATGAAAACATCTTTAAATCTATTTTGTCAGGTCCAGCTCAACCTCAGAAAACAACAAGTACAAATGTTGTTCCATCATCTCAATGGACAGATGCCTAGAAAAAGATGAAGATTGCTGATGCACAAGCAATGAACATTCTGGAACAATCAATGTCTGATGACATTTTTGAGGAACTTGCTGAATGTTCATCTGCAAAAGAGATGTGGGACTCCATCACAGCAATGGCTGCTGGATCAGCAAAAGAAAGAACATTTAATGCTGAATCCTGGAGTGACTCAGATGCTTCATCCTGCACGACTAAAGATGAAGAAGAGGCAATAGCAAGAGAGTTTTGCCTAATTGCAATAAATCTTCATGCAGCAGACATGATGAAGAATCAGAATCAGAATGTGAATCAGAAGAGGATCAGGTTATCTCTTCCCTTGATTTTGACAACATAACTTAATTTTTACCAAAACAAATTAAAAACTTTCAGAAAATTTATGTTCAACATAGTTCGTGGAACGAAGCTCAACGAAAACTACACTCTTCGTCGAACTCAGGTCGACGATCTCTGCATAGAGATTTCTGGTTAGAAAATCTTGATCGTCGAAATAAATACCCTTTATCGAACCGAGAACGACGAACGTCGAACTCAGATCGACAAAACTATTTTTCGTCGAACTCAGAATTTCAAAACAGAAATTTGTATCCTTTTGAAAATTATAATCGAACTGAATATCCTTTTATTTCTGATTATTATAAAAGAGAATCAGGACCCAAGGTAATCTGGGTCCACACCTCTTAACATCTCCTTGCAGGAAAAGATTCAGCCCCAGCTAATACAGAGGATATATCAGTGGCTGTTGGATTTGGGCAAGGAAATGTATATAGGGGGAGTTTGTTTGTTTTACCACAGAGTAATTGGGTTATCTGCTAGTAATCAAAATCTATGTTTCCAGCCAATATAGAGGACAACTCAGTGGCTGAAGAGAGAGGTTGTTAACTCTCTAAGTTATGATCCTAATCAGATTTGGGCAAGGCAAAGTTATTTCATGACACTTCAAGAAGGAACACTATCTGCTCGTAATCTCTACCCTCACTGCTGCCCCCATCTTCATTTAGGGGCCAGGCTACAGTGCTTACTGCAACCAGGCAGGGGGAGATTCCTGTAAATGAAGCTGCAGTAGTAGCTGAAATTCCAGCAGTAGCAGTAATTCCAGCAGTAGCAGCAATTCCAGAAATAGTAGGAGCAGAAACAACAGATTATAATTGGGCAAGGATCAACAACAGCTATAACAACAGCAACAACAACAGCAGCAGTACATGATCCAGATTTAATTGTATTTAATTGCCTTATATTTTACTTATATTTATGTAAATAGTGTCCTTACACAAAAAGGGGGAGATTGTTGGAACCATAGTTCTGATTTGGGAAAGGAACACTATTAGGAATATTAGATTGACCCAAAATGTATAGTCATGGGTCATAAGACTATTTCCAGGACAGGTCATTTAGAAGAACTCTCCAGAATTGCTGAAAGAAATCTGAACAACAGTTAAGACAAAGTCAGAGAATCAGCTCGACGATCGTCGAACGCAGTTCGACGAACGGCGATCTCCGGTCGACGAATTCTGAGTTGATTCCCTAAAGTCAAGTCGACGATCTCAAGACTCAAGCAAGGCTATGTCGACACCATCACAGCAACTATGTCGACACTCAACAGTTCTCTTGACTCGACGAACACAGAAACTGAGCTCGACGAACTGCAAGCTCCGATCGACGAATGCAGGCAAGATATTCAGCTCGACGAATCTAGCTGAGTTCGACGAATGTCGAACTCAGGTCAACGATCGATGAACTCGACGAAAGTTCAGGTCGACGATTTCTGTGCAATCAGTAACAGTTGGAAGAATTAATTGAGGATTAATTACAGTCAACATTCCTAGTGAAAATAGCCGTTCAAACGGACAGTTACAGAAGAATTAAGTTAGGATCAATTTCCAAAGCATCTTCCATTCTCGGGAATGTTCCTTCTGCCATCAAGATTAAGGAATTCAAATACAGAGTTTTGAATACAGAGAACAGAGGACAGTGAACAGAAAGACAGAAAAGGTTTTCTATAAAAGAGGAACTTTGTAGCATCAATCAAATAATCATCAGAGTTCTTCATCTGCTCCAGGCTTTCAAGAGACAACTAATCAATATCATTCTAAGCAGACTGCGGGAGACATCATCACTATGAAGGCCTATCACCCAGCAGCAAGGCTTCCAAATTTCCTTGAACCAATCAATATCTCAGGGGGAGCATTTGCTAATATCATATCCACTTGAATCTTCTCTCTGATTATTGACAGAGAAGATAAAATCACTCTCTTCCCCCCTCCTGTATAAATGGTTGTCCTCTCCCTTAAAAAGTGATTCCTGGTTGCAAGTCTCCTTATCAAAAGACTTGAGTTGTGTTGGATCCCTAGTTGATTTGGGCTTGGTTCACTGACTTAGGATGTGACCCATCATGTATAGCCAGGGTCAAGTTTGTGTCCTAGAGTCGTGGTCAAGTCCTTAGGTTCAACTTCAGATGGATCAGCCTTCAACAAGACCATCAGAGACTCCAGACTTAGAAGTTTTCAAGACTAAGTAAAGTGAGTTCGACGTTCGTCGAACTCAGCTCGACGAAAGGAGTTCTGCGCTCTACGATCGTGAGATATTTCTTTGTTCTGAGCTCGACGATCTGTATTCTTTGTTCTACGAAGTCTGAGTTTCTACATCAAGCTAAAGTCAGGAGAACTTCAGAATTTTTCTAAGTCCAGCTTCAAGCTTTGGTCGACGAATTAGATTCTGAGCTCGACGAACTTGGACCTCAAGTTCTCAACTTCTCAGGTCGATGAAGTCAACTTCTCAGGTCGACGAATGATGTACTCTACTCGACGAATAAAGATTTTTTGTTCAACGAATGAAGATTGTCTGGTCGACGAACTCTCTCAAGCTCAGCTCGACGAACTCAAGCTCAGCTCGACGAACTCAAACTCAGCTCGACGAATTGTGTTCTTCGTTCGACGATTCCAGACTAGGTCTTCTTCAGTTTCCCATCCCATTTCTTGGCGCTGATTCCTGATCATTTAATGCCAAATCTTCTCGGAATATTACCGTTAGAACGCGCATTGACTATTGGTCATTACATGTCATTTTTCCATGGGATAGTTAGGGAAATTATTGATTGCTGCTTCTTTCCAAGGCCGACTGCAATTACTGCTCAACATTCAAATTTTGAATGTTCCTCAGTCAGAGAAAGATATACACAGAAAAGAAAGCATCAAGCACCACTACACAGACAGACAAGTAATACAGTCAATCAGACAGACACTCAGATTGCACAGAAGAACAATCATACACAAAAATCAAAAGTTCTTGACTGCAGTCAGCCTAGGCCAGAGAACATTTTCAAGAAGAAGAAGAACAATCAACTTCGATCAAGAGTCTTCTTCATTCAATTCTCAGGACTACTTCAGAAGGACAACAATTCTTATTTGTCAAAGAAGTTCCTGAAGCATTTCTGGTCCAGGCATTCTAGGTCTTTTGAAGACTTATCACCCTGAAGCAGTGCTCCAGCATTCCTGATTAATTCAAGACCTCAGGGGGAGCAAAATCTGCTACCATCAATCCACAAGTCTTCTCAGTTGCTTTGAGAAAGAGAAGACCTCATCACCTTATTTCCAATTCCTGTACAGGGTTTTAAATCCCTTCAAAATTATTCCTGGTTGCAAGTCGCCTTCCAAAAGACTTGAGGTTTTGGTTTTTGGGGACCTGATCAAAACTCATTGGTGTCAGGCACCTAATCAAAAACCTGAGTGGATTAATACCAGGGTGGTAGAAGAGTGGATGTACCCAGGTTGGGGAACCACTATAAAATTTCTTGTGTCGTCTGGTTGCCCTTCTTTTGTTTTGGTTATGCTGTTCTATGATTAATAGGTTGATATGCTTAGTTTATTTTATTTCTTCCCTATTCACTTAGGATTACAACAGAAGTTGTAAAAAGTTTTAAGTAAGCACAATACTCTATTCACCCCCCCCCCCCCTCTAGAGTATTCCAGATCTAACTTGCACTTTCAATTGGTATCAAAGCCAGGTTGGTTAAAATACCATACCTTATTGGTTGTACAGGCTAACACCTGAACCACAAAGATCCCTCTAGTTAGATCTGTTTGTTTTGATTTTGTTATTAGATTTATTTCTTCACAGACATGGCCCAAAACAAAGACTATGCAAGCATCAGACATCCAGTGTGCAATCTTAACAAGTTTGCCATCTGGAAGGCAAGAATCAGGTTATACATGAATTCTATTGATGAGGATATTTTTCTGTTATCTTGACAGGTGTACCTCTAGCACCTACAGCTTCTACAAGCACTTCTACCAACATTACTGCAGTTCCTCCTCCAGAAAACAATGATGCCTACAAGAAAGCCAAAATGGCAGATGCAAAGGCAATGGATATCTTAGCTCAGACAATGTCAGATGACATATTTCAAAAGGTGGCTGAGTGCACCTCAACGAAGGCCATTTGGGATTCCCTCAACCAAATGGTAGCTGGCTCAGCAGATGAGAGAAAAGACAGGAGATCCAATCTCATTTCCCTGTATGAGAACTTTAAAAAGGATGAGAATGAATCAGTGGCTTACATGTACAACAGGTTGAGCTCAATCATCAATGAGCTCAAAACCTTGGATAAGGACATCACCTTGACAGAGGTGAATGCCAATATATTGATGTGCTTCCCTAACTCTTAGGATTCTAAAATCTGGCCAATCAAAGAAGCCAGAAGCCTAAATGAGATATCAACTGAATCTCTACTAGGCAAATTAAAATCCTATGAGTAGCTGATTAAGTTAAGAGAGGCAGCGGAACAGAAGACAACAACTCCAGTTAGAAAGGAGCACAACATAGCCTTCAAAGCATCTAAGGACAGTGAGACATCAACTTCAAATGAAGAACTCATGAGCCTCTTTGCCAAAAGGTTCTACAAGATGGCCAGGAAGGATTTCAGAAGGAAATCATCCAGACAAGATGACAAGCCCAAGTATGACAAGACACTAACCAAGGAGGTTGTGTGCTTTGGGTGCAGAAAACCTGGACATTACATCTCAGAATGTCCAAAAAACCAAAAGAAGGACAAGAGCAGAGAAAAGGACTCCAGAAGAAGACACAGCAGCAGACCCTCTTCCAGTAAATACAAAAAGAAAGACAAGGGCTTTGTTGCTGAGACTTGGAGTGACACAGAAGAAGAAACATCTTCCTCCAGTTCAAGTGAAGAAGAGGAAGAAGCAAGATCTAAGGAGGTTTGCCTAATGGAAATTGATGCCTCCAGGAGCTGTTCTGTATCAGAAGAAGAATCTGAAGATGAAGCAGCCTCAGACTCACAGGCAGATCAGGTTATTTCTAGTTTTGATTTTAATTCTAATTATTTAAAACTGAATTCAAAACTATGTGCTTAGAGTTAATCAACTCAGAAAAGGAAATAAAAACTCTTAGAGAAAGATTAGGAAATCTTGAATCAGTTAAATCAGAATACAAAAAGCTAACAGATCAATTAACCTTAGCTAATGAACAAATAATTAAACTAAAATCTGAATTATGTGAGGCCAAACAACTTGAGCAATCTCTCAATGGGAGAAGCCTCAAGCTGATGGACATCACAAGCACAGTTAATGCCATATTAAATGGCAAGCTGGGCTTGGGTGCTTCATCAAGTTTACCCCCCATAAAAAAGAAAAATATTCTTACAACCCCCATCAAGTTTATCTCTGCCTAGGGCAAAGAAAAGATAATAGACAAACCAATGTCAGGAAATAACCCAAAACCCCTAGACAAGAGAAACAGAAAACAGAAAACAATTAATAAAAATAAAGTTCAGCAGCATTCATCGAACTCAGATCGACGAAATGTGGCCAGTTCGTCAAATCCAGATCGACGAACGCTGAACGCAAACTTCAAGTATAATAATTCGTCTAACTGTGATCGATGAACTGTGTATGGTTCGTCGAGCAGAGGTCGACGAACTTGGGGCGCAGAAAATGACTATTGTCATTCTCTGAGCAGAGATCGGCGATCTCATCCCTATTCGTCGAACTCTGGTTGACGAACTTACAATAATTCATCGAACCCAGAAAGTCCAAACTTAAACTATTTCTCTTACAGAAATTTTAAATCAACTAATAAGACATTTAATCCAGTAGCTGATTGTGTAATTCCACCTAGGAGATATCACCCCTTAGGTTACAAATCTCAAACTGCATTATCAGTTATATCTAGTTTCTCTTTTCAACCAAATCAAGGACCCAAGGTAACCTGGGTCAAGAACAATTGAATTGTGTTTTTCATTACAGGTACAGGTGAAGAGCTGTCCAAGGGTGAGTCAGACCAGGTACTTGGATAGTGGTTGCTCCAAACACATGACAGGCAGCAAGGCAAATTTATCCAATTACAAGTCCAAGCTAGGACCAAAGGTGATTTTTGGAGATTCAAAAAGTGGCCAGTCAGAAGGATATGGAGCAGTAAAAATTGGAGCGGTGACCTTCAAGAAAGTGACATATGTAAGAGGACTTAAACATAACATTATATCCATAAGTCAATTATGTGATGAAGGTTATCAGGTACATTTTAACTCTACCACTTGCTCTATTATTGATAATGAAAACCAAACTATTTTAATTGGACTTAGACAAGGCAACATATATTTAGTAGATTTTATTTCTGCCACAACTGATGTTTGTTTTCTCAATATCACTAATAACCAAAATGAGTTATGGCATAAAAGATTAGGACATGTAAACCTTAAGAATATAGCTAGGTTATCTAAAGACAACCTTGTGAGAGGTTTACCTTCTGGCCCCTACAAGAAGAAAAACATATGCAGGGCTTGTCAATTAGGCAAGCAAACCAAAAGTAGTTTTAAATCCATTAATAAAAGTGATTCACCTAGGATTTTGTATTTGCTTCATGTGGATCTATTTGGACCCATTGCAGTGCAAAGCCTAGGAGGGAAGTCTTATACTTTAGTGATTGTTGATGACTTCTCTAGATTCAGTTGGGTAGCCTTTTTGAGAGCTAAGTCAGATACATTTAAGGTTCTTATAGATTTTCTCAGGACCATACAGATTGAGTTCTCTACTCATGTTGCATTGATCAGATGTGATCATGGCACAGAGTTTGAGTCTCTTCTTATGCATGAGTTCTGTGAGAAGGAAGGTACCAGGCAGTGCTTCTCAGCTCCTTGAACTCCCCAACAAAATGGGGTTGCTGAAAGGAAAAATAGGACACTCATTGAATCAGCAGGCATATTATCGGCAGATTCTTACATGCCTCTATCTTTTTGGGCAGAAGCTGTAAACACTGCTAACTATGTCCTGAACAGGAGTCTTATACATAAACTGAAAAATAAGACCCCCTATGAATTACTTAAAGGGAAGAAACCTAAAATCACATACTTTAAAGTTTTTGGTTGCATTTGTTACATTCACACTAATAACAAGAGATACATTAGAAAGTTTGAGGCTAAGGCTGAAGAAGGGGTTTTTCTTGGATACTCCCAAGTAAGCAAGGCCTATAGGGTTTTTTAATAAATCATCCTTTAAAATTGAAGAATTTGTTCATGTGTCTTTTGATGAATCTAACATGTCTTATAAGAAGAAAGAGATTTCTACCAGTAGCTCTTTGCAGGTTCCACCACTGTGTAAGTCTATGGATGGACTAAACCTTACCCAAGTGGTATCAACCCATCCTACTCCACAGGTTGCTGAAGATAGTGAAGAAGAAATCCAAGAGGAAGTCACTGAGCTTCCCTCAACAGCTAGTACCACTCCCCAAGAGGAATTAATTACAGAAGTTATTGCTCAACCAACTTCACCAACTGATCTTGTCACACTTAGAGATCACCCCAGATCTCAAGTGATTGGAGACATTTCAGCAGGTGTACAGACAAGGCATCAACTCAACCAAGACTTGATGCATGCCTGTTTTCTCTCTCAAATTGAACCTCTCACCAACCATGAAGCAGAGCAAGATCCCCACTGGATCATTGTAATGCAAGAGGAACTAAATCAGTTTGAGAGATGTAGAGTTTGGGATTTGGTTCCAAGACCCCATAACTACCCAGTTATTGGAACCAAATGGGTCTACAGGAACAAGCTAGATGCCCAAGGCAACATAGTGAGAAACAAGGCTAGGCTTGTTGCTCAAGGCTACAGGCAAGAGGAAGGAATTGACTATGACAAAACCTTTGCCCCTATTGCAAGGTTAGAGGCCATAAGAATCTTCCTTGCCTATGCAGCTCACAGGAGATTCAAGGTCTTCCAAATGGATGTCAAGAGTGCATTTCTGAATGGAGTACTTCAAGAAGAGGTTTATGTAGAACAACCTCCAGGTTTTATCTCTCTAACTAAAACCACTTTTGTTTTTAAATTGAATAAAGCTCTCTATGGTTTAAAGCAAGCTCCAAGAGCTTGGTATGAGACCTTAGCAAGCTTTCTTTTAGAGCATAAATTTACAAGAGGAATCATAGATAAAACTCTTTTCACTAGACATCATAAGGACTAAATTTTATTAGTACACATATATGTGGATGACATCATTTTTGGGTCTACTGATCCCAAATTGTGTAAGAGGTTTGCTGACCTCATGCATTCTAAATTTGAGATGAGTAGCATGGGTGAGCATTCCTACTTCCTTGGTCTCCAAGTGAAATAGCTCCCTGATGGTATCTTCCTCTCCCAAGCTAAGTACGCTAAAGAGCTTATTAAAAAGTTTGGGATGGGTGATGCTTCGGGAATAAAAACACCTATGGCTACTAATGCTGTTGTGGATTCTGATGCAGCAGGGAAACCTGTAGATCAGAAGCATTATAGGGCAATTGTTGGATCCCTATTATACCTAACAGCTAGCAGGCCTGATATAATGTTTGCCACATGCCTTTGTGCTAGGTTCCAAGTGAACCCTAAAGAATCTCACCTTATTTTCCTAAAAAGAATTTTGAGATATATAAAGAGTTGCCATAATCTAGGACTCTAGTATCCTGCAGAGTCAGAGTTTGAGTTAACTGGATACTCAGATGCTGACTATGCTGGATGTAAAGTGGACAGGAAGAGTACATCTAGAACTTGCCAGTTCCTGGGTATGAGACTTGTCTCCTAGTTTTGTAAAAAGCAGACATCTATGTCTACATCAACTGCAGAAGCAGAATACATGACTGCTGGCGGCTGCTGTTCACAAATGCTATGGATACAAAACCAACTCTTAGACTATGGTGTCAACCTAAATAATTCAACATTATTTTGTGATAATACCAGTGCTATTGCTATAACACATAATCCAGTTCACCATTCTAGGACTAAACATATTGAAATAAGACATCATTTCATTAGAGATAATGTAGACAAAAAGAAAATTAACTTAATCCATATTCCTACTGATCTACAGAGAGCAGATATTTTCACCAAGCCCTTGGATGAGAAAACTCATCTGTTCTTTATAAATCAACTGGGAATGATTAATGGAGAAGAGTTAAATTAGTTTCTGTCTGCATTCGACAAATTTTCCAGAGATCGTCGAACGGAGTTCGACGAATTAGGGAAAGTTTGAGAGATTCTCGTCGAATAGAGATCAACAAATTCTCTTTGTGGAAACAATTTTCGTCGACCGGAGATCGACGAACTTTGCTTCAGAAGACGTTTCGTCGAACGGAGTTCGACGAACTATTTTTGATTCTTCTGGATGAGATCGACGAATTATTTGTCTATAACTTATTTCGTCGAGCTCAGTTCAAAGAATTTTTTACTTTTTTTCGTGGAACGGAGCTTGTCGATTCATATTCTGAAAATCTTATATCTAGGTTTTCTTCGACCTTCGTCCCGCACTTTCAGTTCTTTTGCTCTTGATCGCCATTATTCTCTGTATTTCTTGCAGGTCATCAATGACGATCCCATCAGGAGCCTTGGCAGCGATGAAATTTGATACTGGTTTCGACATGGATTTCGATTCCTTCCAACACTCAGACCCCATTTTCTCTATATTCTGGAACTGTTAGAGGAACTCGGTCTCAAAGATTTTATGACTAGAAGAATTAAGTTGCACGGAACTGAGATTCGAGAATGGGTATACACATCGTCTGTTTCTGATGAAGATGTTCTGACAGGCAATATAGGGAGTACTATTGTTCCGTTAACTCCCATAGTTCTTTCTGAGATTTTTGGTTTGGTAAACGGAGAAGACGACATGGAAATGGATTCTGAGGAATACAATGATATACTGAAGTTAATGGGGTTTTTTGGAAGCAACCCTAATAAGCTGTTGAAGAAGCAACTGTCCGCCGCCTACCAGTTTCTGGCGGACATCGTGGGAAAAATACTGATGGCCAAGCACTCTGCTCATGACTATATTACCCATCACCAATTTCTTCTCATGTGTGCAGAGTGAATAAGCATTCTGTTGATTGGAGTAAACTTTTCTTTGAGTTGATCAAGAAGAAGAATAGCAAGAAGGAAGTCTGCTTCGGGAGAATCCTGGGGATCTTCCTCTAGGAGAAGGCTGGTGGATTAATGGTAACCCCGACCATTTTCATCAATGCCAGCAAGCGCCTCACCTGCGCCTTATTTGGCAGATGGGAGAGAACTATCTCCAAACCCTCCAAGGGTTCCTCCTCTACCATCCCAGCTTCAGAGAGCACAATGGCTGTGAAGGCCGCTCCCCTCCCTGCTGAAGAGATCCATCCCCCTCCACCATCTCTTCCTACCCAACTTCCAGCAACACAACTCCCCTCTTCTTCCATTCCTTCTACCACACCTAAATCTCCATAACATACTCATGTGCCTACTCCTCCTCCATCTCCACCACTTGACATTACCAACATTCCAACACCTCCAGCTTCACCTCACTCACATATTCCTACACCTCCTCAGTCTCCTCTTCCCCCACACTTATCCTTCATTCCATCTTACAACATACCCACAGACACAATCATGCCAGATGTCCTTCCTCCTCTATCCCCTCCATATGTACCCCTTCCTTCATCTACTTATCTACCTTCATCCACTATCTCTCCATCTTTGGAATCCCCCACTGTATTCGCGCTCATATCCTTGCTCACTCCCATCATCAAATCACTCATCATAGAGGCCATTACACCTCTTGTGAATTCCATCAATTCTTTATCTGCACAAGTTTCTCTTCTCTCTGCTGCCCCCTCTTCATTTAGGGGCCTGGCTCCAGGTCTTCCTGAACCCAGGCAGGGGGAGATGCTCAGTGATGAAGTTACAGCAGATGCAGATGCAGCAACAACAGCAGTCACAGCAACAGTTCTCTCTACAGCAGATGCAGATTCAGATGAAGATGCAGATGTTTTGCCAGATTTTGATTCTGAGATGATTGAATTAATTCAGTTTATGGATACTGACATTGATTTGGATGAGTCAGTATAACAAATAAAACCAGTTGGTGATTTCTATTTAAATCCCACAGTAAATTTGTCTGATTTGTTGAGCAATTTTGATATTGTATATATGCAATTTCTTCCAGAAGCTTTTACTAAGCCAAGTTTGGCTATTGTACCATATACTTCTCCAATAAGTCCAGCAGTTGCTAAGCAACTCTATGATATCTTTGCTGTTCCAGATGTTTCTTCAATTCCTGAAGTCATTCTAGAAGATTTTCTAGTACCAGTTTTTGTTATGGATGGCTCTTCAATGCCTGATTTGGATGAGTTCATTCTAGCTGATATTGAAGAGGAGAATAAGGCAGTAGCTGATAGCTCTATCCCCAGTGTTTCTGTTTCCTGTACAGTTCCCTTCTCTCATGTTGTTGAAACTCCAGCTCCAGAAACCTCAACTTCTGCCCTTGCTTCTAAAGAAAAGGCTGTTATTTCTGATAAAGCTTTAAAATCTTTGGATGCATTGTATGATAACCCTCAGGGTTCTGATTCTGATAGTGAAGAAGAAGATGATGATGATGATTCTGATGAAGATGCCGCCAGTAAGAAAAAGAGATTGTTGTCAAATAAGAGAAAGGCTCCTCCTCCAGCCCCTAAGCCAAATCCAACTGCAGACACCCCCTATTATATTCTGCACAATATAGCTCCTTATAAGGGTATTCCTGCATGGATGTGGCTATCCAAGAACCAGTAGAAGGAAAGGAAGAGAAGTAGGAGATACTCTCCTCCTCTAGTGCTCAGGTACAGAAAGGATCCTCCTCCTCCTCCTCCAATAGCTGGTGCCTCTGGCTCCTCTAGCTCCCAGAGATCTGCCCCAATGCATACATATCAGAGACAGTCAGGGAGATCTTCTGGAAGCATCCAGCAGAGGCAGCCATCCTCTTCAGGACATCAACACCAGCAGCAGCAGCAACAACAAATATCTGAAGTACAAAAAGCTGAAAGTCCAAAAAGACCCTACTCTCCTCCAATCCCATTTGAAGATCCAGAAACTGCAAATACTGCAAGAATGGCTAGATACCAGGAGCTGATTGGACTATCATTGATCAATAAAGCTAAAGTAGAAGGAAAAGATATCTCTGGATTTTCAACAATGTCAAAGTACAGAAAAGAAGAATTGAAAAGGTTTGACAAAGGCAATAAATTGTTTAATGTTGATGACTATATGAAGCTCCATCCAGAAGCAGTTGTCCCCAGAGCTACATCATTGAATGTTATTGGGGTAGCTGATATGACTATGACAAAGGCTCAGGCTAAAGATCCTAAGAAAGAAATCATCTTTAAGAAGCCAAGAGAGAAACCAACAGAAGACAGGTCGAAGCAAAAAAGCCAAAGAAGTAATCTTCTTGTTGTTTCTATTTCTGTTTGTTTTTTGTTTTTCAAACTATGCTATATGTTTAAACAAAGCTGTGTATATATATATCTGCTGCATGTGTTGGTAATTCTCTGCCAGATATATCTCTTTTCCTGCTTTGTTTATTTGTTTGTTTATATTTTGAGTCTCTGTTAGTGACCTCACCCAAATAGGGGGAGATTGTTGGATCCCTAGTTGATTTGGGCTAGGTTCACTGACTTAGGATGTGACCCATCATGTATAGCCAGGGTCAAGTTTGTGTCCTAGAGTCGAGGTCAAGTCCTTAGGTTCAACTTCAGATGGATCAGCCTTCAACAAGACCATCAGAGACTCCAGGCTTAGAAGTTTTCAAGACAAAGTAAAGTGAGTTCGACGTTCGTCGAACTCAGCTCGACGGAAGGAGTTCTGCGCTCGACGATCGTGAGACATTTCTTTGTTCTGAGCTCGACGATCTGTATTCTTTGTTCGACGAAGTCTGAGTTTCTACATCAAGCTAAAGTCAGGAGAACTTCAGAATTTTTCTAAGTCCAGCTTCGAGCTTTAATCAACGAATTAGATTTTGAGCTCGACGAACTTAGACCTCAAGTTCTCAACTTCTCAGGTCGATGAAGTCAACTGCACAGGTCGACGAATGTTGTACTCTACTCGACGAATGAAGATTGTCTGTTCAATGAATGAAGATTGTCTGGTCGACGAACTCTCTCAAGCTCAGCTCGACGAACTCAAGCTCAGCTCGACGAACTCAAACTCAGCTCGATGAATTGTGTTCTTCGTTCGATGATTCCAGACTAGGTCTTCTTCAGTTTGCCGTCCCATTTCTTGGCGCTGATTCCTGATCATTTAATACCAGATCTTCTCGGAATGTTACCGTTAGAGCGCGCATTGACTATGGATTATTACATGCCATTTTTCCATGGGATAGTTAGGGAAATTATTGATTGCCGCTTCTTTCCAAGGCCGACTGCAATTATTGCTCAACATTCAAATTTTGAATGTTCCTCAGTCAGAGAAAGATATACACAGAAAAGAAAGCATCAAGCACCACTACACAGACAAACAAGCAATACAGTCAATCATATAGACACTCAAATTGCACAGAAGAACAATCATACACAAAAATCAAATGTTCTTGACTGCAATCAGCCCAGGCCAGATAAAATTTTCAAGAAGAAGAAGAACAATCAACTTCTATCAAGAGTCTTCTTCTTTCAATTCTCAGGACTACTTCAGAAGGACAACAAATCTTATCTGTCAAAGAAGTTCCTGAAGCATTTCTGGTACAGGCATTCTAGGTCTTTTGAAGACCTATCACCCTGAAGCAGTGCTCCAGCATTCCTGATTAATTCAAGATCTCAGGGGGAGCAAAATCTGCTACCATCAATCCATAAGTCTTATCATTTGCTTTGAGAAAGAGAAGACCTCATCACCTTATTTCCAATTCTTGTACAGGGTTTTAAATCCCTTCAAAATTATTCCTGGTTATAAGTCTCCTTCCAAAAGACTTGAGGTTTTGGTTTTTGGGACCTGATCAAAACCCATTGGTGTCAGGCACCTGATCAAAAACATGAGTGGATTCCTACCTGGGTGGTAGAAGAGTGGATGTACCCAGGTTGGGGAACCACTATAAAATTTCTTGTGTCGTCTGGTTGCCCTTCTTTTTGTTTTGGTTGTGCTGTTTTGTGATTAATAGGTTGCTGTGCTTAGTTTATTTTATTTGCTTCCCTGTTCACTTAGGATTACAACAGAAGTTGTAAAAAGTTTTAAGTAAGCACAATACTCTTTTCACCCCCCCCCCTCTAGAGTATTTCAGATCTAACCTGCACTTTCAAGTTGGTTTTTGGGGACCTGATCAAAACCCATTGGTGTCAGGAACCTGATAAAAAATCTGGGTGGATTCCTACCAAGGGTGGTAGAAGAGTGGATGTACCCAGTTGAGGGGGAACCACTATAAAATCCTTGTGTCTCTTCTGGTTGCTTGCATTTCTTTACTTTTGTGATGTGCTTTCTATCTTATATTCATATATGACTCTAACTATTACAAGTTAAGATCTATCCCCATAACTTTCATACACCACTTCCTTTATGTTACCATTAAGGAAGGTTGGCTTCATATCCATCTAATAGACAATGAAGCCCTTAAGTGCTGCATATGCTAGGAACAACCTGATTGTCTCCAGCCTTGCCAATGGTACATATGACTGATCGAAGTCGATTCCTTCTTCTCTTCTGTATCCCTTGGCGACGAGTCTGGCCTTGTTCTTTATGATTGTTCCATCCTCATCCATCTTGTTCCTTTAGACCCACTTTGTTTCGATAACATTATTGCCTTTGGGTCTTGGAACAAGCTTCCAAACTTGTCAACGCTTGAATTGATTCGACTCTTCTTCCATTGCCATTATCCACGATGCGTCTGGGTTTGCTTCCTCAAACTTATTTGGTTCAACCTGTGAGAGAAAACTTAAATATAAATTTTCATTAGTTGTACCTCTATGAGTGTTGACACCATCCTAGGGATCTCCTACAATTTGATCCATTGGGTGATCCTTGAATGAGCTCTAGAGTCCTTGCATCTGGAGTTTCCTCATCCATTGGAGTGACTTCATCAACTTGGATTACATCTTCATCATGGTCATTAATCTTTCCAATTGGGATTGTAGTGGTGATCTTGATGAACTTTTGATCTTTTTCTTCAGTCGGCTCATCCAAGTTTAATTCCTTTATTCTTGAACCTGCATCATCAATAAATACACTAGAAGAGCTGTCTTGCAGCAAGCTCATCTCATCAAATACAACATGAATAGATTCTTCTACAACCAGGGTTTTCTTTTTAGAAATCCTATATGCCTTACTATAGCTACTATAGCCTACGAAAATACCTTCAAAGCACTTTTCACTAAATTTAGTGGTATGATACTTACCATTGTTAAGGATGAAGCATTTACAACCAAAGATTCTAAAATATGAATTGGTCGGTTTCCTACCATTTATTAGTTCATAAGGTGCCTTATTATGGTTCTTGTTTATGAGTGCTCGATTTTGTACATGGCATGCAGTGTTGACGGGTTCAGCCCAGAAATATTCTGGTAGTGAGGCATCACTCAACATGGTTCTGTAGGACTCTATGAGTGTTCTATTCCTTCTCTCAGCTACTCAGTTCTGTTGAGGAGTATGAGGAGAGGAAAACTCAAGAAAGATATCTAGGCTTTCATAGAATTCTATCATGGCCCCAGACTTGAACTCTGTTTCATTATCACTTCTGATTTTGACTGCGGAATAGTTGTATTCATTCTGGATCTGACAGACAAAATTAGTAATGATATCAAAAGTATCTGGCTTGTGTTTTCGAAAGAACACCCATGCAAAGCGGGAGTAATCATCAACAATAACCAATGCATAATCCTTACCTCCCAAACTTCTAACTTACAGTAGACTGAACAAGTCCATATGAAGTACATGTAAACACCTATTAGTGTCTTTACCAATAACGCTTTTAAAGGTAGCCCTTGTTTGCTTTCCTTTTACACATGTGTGACAAGGTCTATCTTTAATGCACTTGACATTTGGGGCATCACGTACTAAATTAAGAGAATATAATTTATTAATAGTTTTAAAATTAATATGTGATATTCTCTTGTGTTATTGGTCACCAAGAGACGCACTATCTTTTATGAAAAAGCATAATGGTGTACAAGAGTCTATGCAAATAAAATTCAAATAGAATATATTCCTACTATGAGTGCCTGACAGAATCATTTCCAAATTGTCTACCGATTATATCAAGCACTTATCTGCATGAAATTATACTATGTATCCTTTATCGCAGAGCTGGCTTATGCTTATAAGATTGTGTTCCAATCCTTAAACATAAGCCACATTTCAGAAGGATATACTACCATTTGTAATCATATTGTTGCCTTTAGTAATTCCTCTATCAGACCTCCAAAAATGACTTTTGGCCCGTTCATGACTGGAGAATAATTCTGGAGTAGGCTTCTAGTCCCGGTCATATGTCGAGAACATCCACTGTCCAAATACCAGACAGGATTTTTGGTGGTCTTTGGACATACCTGCATTCACAAATCAGTTTGACTTAGGAACCCAAACTAGTTTGGGTCCTTGGTCTCTAGTTAGCATACTCCCTCTACATGTATTAACATTGTGAGTGGTTTTTCTCACACTGTTAACTTGAGGAGTTATATAATTTCTGGTGTTAAACCAGCAATCTATGGCAAACTGACCAGTTTTTGTCGCAGCACCAACAGTCAAACCTATTGTATCTTTGCCTAAAGTTCTCCTGCTTGACCTTTTGAGAGTGTGGTCTAGCAGGGGTAGCAGACTTGAAAGCAGAAGCTTCATGGTGATGGCACTCACATGACTTCTTCTCCTTAAGAGGCGTTTCCACAACGGGATTTGACTTTTGGTGATTTCTTGATGTTGTGAACATGACTATATGGGCCATAACCCTAAAAAGTGATTTCCTCATAAGATTCATTGAAGACACTTTCACCAAAGTTCCAGGGATGGGTCCATCCATGGTACCGAGACTTGGGCTCTACATAATTAGGCCTAGCAAAGTGACCGTAAGAGGAATCAAGATCAAACTCGTTGGTTGGAAAGATAACCTTTTTAAATGAAGTCTGATCTCGAGGAGCTTTCCCCTTCTCCTTGGCCAAATCTTTCTTGGCGGCCTTGTTCTTCCGTTGAGCCTTATTTCTCATAGAAGATTTACTAGGAGCATCAACATGGCCTAAGCGAGCACCTTTAGCCTGAGCTGAGAAATCAACAATAAACGGAAGGACAGTCTTGGGCTCGGAGAAACTTTCAATAAGTTTCTTTTCAGCTGCAAGTTGTTCTTCCAATTTTTTGATGATTTTCTCTTTCATATCTAGGTGCTCGAGAGAATTATTATATTCTTCAATAGCAGCATTGAAATTCTCTCTGAGTGAGTCTGTCTTATTGACTTCCTCACTCAGAGTGCTCTCTTCAGCCTTGAGAGATTTAATCTCCTTGGCCTGAGTTTTCACAACTTTTTGACATTTGTCGTAAACCTTGATTAACTCTTTATATTGAGCCATGAGTTCAGACTCATCATCAAAAGAGCAGTCCTCATGATCATGGTCAGAAGCATCTGATTTAGAGAGAGGAGTGTGAGAGTTTACCTTCCCAGTGTACTGGGGTTCTTCTTCCTCATCTGTTTGTGCCGTTAGCTCAAAGTAGGCTTCCTCTTCCTCACTTGACTCAGATGAGTCAAAGTCGCTGAGCTTCTTGCCCTTCTTGGCTACCAGGCTTCTTTCAGTCTTTTGTTTATTATAAGAAGACTTCTTCTCCTCTCTTCTTCCACCCTCATTCTTCTTGTGATGGCAGTCAGTTATGACATGTCCTGACTTATTGCAACAATAACAAATAATGTTAGAAGAAATATGTTTGTTCTGTTTAGAACGATACCTGTCTTGGCTACTTGAGCCTTTTTTGTGACGATCACCATCATGATGTAATCTTCTAAACAAGGCATCTTTGTCTATCCATTGTTTCTTCTTGTTCAAGAACTTCTTGAACTTCCTTGAAAGAAGAGAAAACTCTCCTTCATATAGCTCTAAGCCTGAGGTACTTGGCTCTGAAGCTTCTTCTTCACTCTCTTTCTGTGCAGGAGCAGGTGAAGCAACTTTGACTTTCCTTGAGCTATCTGCCTTCAGTGTGACAGACTTCTCCTTGGATGAAGACCGACTCTTCTCTTCTTTAGCTTTTCTTGAATTTATTTGCAGCTCATAGGACATAAGCTTTCTGAAGAGATTCTGAGGGTCATTCTCTGCCAGCTTACAAAACTCCAGGATTGCACAGACTTTGTTGTCCCATTCCTTAGTCAGGGACCTCATAAATTTATCATTGAATTCTCCATTAGTGAAGACCCGGCCATATACTCTTAGGCCGTTAATAATCTTGAAGAAGCTTTCAAACGTATCTGCAATTGAATCCTTGGGACCTTGTCTGAATGCTTCATATTTTTGATTTAGGATGGATCTTCTATCATCCATAACCTATTCAGTTCCTTCCATCAAGATGATGAGAGACTGCCACATTTCCTTGGCGGATTGGCAGTGAATCAGATTCTGCAGCATAGAGTCATCGACTGCACTTGCGATGATATTTTTGGCTTTCTTGTCTAAAAAGACATGTGCAATCTCATTCTTATCAAGATCCATCAACTTCTTTGGAACTTTCTTGGTGGGATCTATAGTGGAGACCATCATAGGAATATAAGGTCCTTCCACAATCATGAAGATTCTTGGGTCCACGACTTCCCTGAAAAATTTAATTCTTTATTTCAACATGGGAAAGTTTGTCTTTGTGCATAAAGGAAGCTTTGCAAAATCCTTTGCTTTGTCCATGCCTGTATCACTTAAAAGACAACTAGGGGCAGATCTATTCAAGGTGTTAACCTTTTAATGAAGAACCTCCCTCTTATACAAATTGAAAATGTTTAAGTTTTCTACATAAATCACCTAGAGGGGGTGAATAGGTGAGTTGTGCATCTTTTTGTGGAATAAAAATTGAACGAGCGATGCACAGAATAATAAGCAAGCATACACAGATGACACCAAGAATTATAGTGGTTCCCCAACTATGGGTACATCTAGTTTCCACCTCACCGATCTAGCATTGCACTAGACTCTGCTACTCCACTATTCTCGGATTGAAAACAATCCTACCACTCGGAACAAAGTTCCTACAACTCAATCCCTCAAAATAAGATCTACACTCGGAAGAGAAACTTCCTACAAAATCTCGGAGAACAATGCTCCTACACTCGGAGAAGAATCTCCTACAAGAATGAAATAAAATATAAAGAAATACAAATAGTATTAATCTCAGATCTGAAAAGCTCGACCCTTCTTCTTCCTTGAACTTTTAAGCTCTGTCAAAAATAAATTGAAGAAGACACGGCTAGATCTCTGAATCTGAAAATTCTGGACTCATCAAGATCAGGAAAAGAATCTGTCGATTGTAGAAGATCTTGATCTGTTGAATCACTTGCTCTGAATCTTTGGATCGAAAGCAGAAATGTGATGAAGGCGATGAACAGCGGTGGATTCCAATTTTGGAAAGAGAATTTGCGATTTAGAATACTTAGGTTTTTCTTCTTGCTTCTTTTTTTCTTAGGGTTGGTCGATTATGATAAGTCCTTTTATAGGACTTGCCTAATGGTCATAATCATAATAAATACATGACACGTGGACCAATCACGTGCTAATCACATTTGAAATTACGTATGTGGAAACTTAGAATAATTTAAGAAATACTACAACATTTCTCGAGAGGAAGAGTTGTACTCGAGAAGAAGTTTTTTTCTATTCTTGAGAAGAATGATGAGGATTTCGAGAAAAACACTTAGTAAAAATGTGGAGGTGTAAATCAGCAATCTTGAGAATGAAGGTAAGTACTCGAGAAGAATGAATTTTATTTCTCAAGAAAAATCATTCTGGTACTCGAGAACAAAGAAGTGTCTCGAGAAAAGAAGTCTGACTCTCAAGAAAAGTATTCTAGGTCTCGAGAAAAAGTTTCTGCTTCTCGAGAACTAAACATAGTCTTCTCAAGAAAATCCTTGGCATCTCGAGAAAAAGACTTAGAAAATTTTTTTGACTGGAAAGAAGTAACTCGAGAAGGAGAGTCATGGAGTACTCGAGTACACAGGGCTTTCTCGAGAACAGTACTAAGCTTTCTCGAGAACTGTTTCTGCAACTTGAGTTTATGACAAGTCTTACTCGAGAACTCACCATAGTTCTACTAGAGTATAAAGTTTCCTACTCGAGAAAAATATTTGGAGTTTTTCTGAAAATCTATAAACTTAATTTTCTTCAAGAATTTCAGCAACCAACTTTTCTCTCATGCCTTTAGTGCTTGAAAAAGGAATGTGTCCTAATAGAGAGGCTACACATGAGTCAACACCATGGATCACACAATGAGGGATTACAATATATGGTCCTGTGTTTGGAGACTCATTATAAACTGACATTGGTCTACACTTGGCAATTTTATCCTGCAAACACTCAACTAGAAAGGACATCAAAAACAAACTTAATTCATCTTATTTCAAGGGTGACTTCATACAAATCTGGGTTATTGTGGATGCAATACCCAACACTAACAGGTGCCTCTAATGGCCTCTTTGTACGTATCCAAAACATCTTAGACGAGCTTCTCGCATCTTCTCTGTAATTGGTGCTACTCTTGTCTTATCCCTGATAAATTCATTCCTAATTTTATCCAATCTCATGTGTCCACACATCTACCTAAGCAATCTCATCTCTGCAACTCTCATTTTTTACTCATGCACACAATTACTTCCTAACAATCAGAACCATAGAGCCTCACGGGTCTAATTGCAATACAGTAAAACTTTCCCTTAAGTTTTAGTGGTACTTTACAATCACATAAGATCCCTGGCGTGGCTCTCCACTTCAACTAACCCGCTTGGATTCTATGTGTAACATCTTTATCAATACCTCTGTCATTTTGAACTATCGTTCCAAGATTTTTAAAACACTCACTACGAAAAATATCTCTATCACCCAACTTAATAACAAACTCATTCTCCCTTCTTGTACTGTTAAATTTAATCTCCATATACTCCACCTTTGCCTTGCTCAACCTTAACCCCTTCTTTTCTAAAGTATCTCGTCAAGATTCAAGTTTTGCATTAACACCCTCGCGTGTCTTATCAACAAAAAGGATATCATTCGCAAACAATAAACATCAAGGTATTCCTTGTTGCATATGTCTGGTGAGCTCATCTAAGATAGGGGTAAAGAGATAAGGGCTTAAAGCTGAACCTTGATGTAAGCCAACAGTGATAAGGAATTCCTGTGTTAATCCTCCAAATGTCCTCAGCCTTGTCACTGAACTTATATACATATCTTTAATTATGTCAATATATGAAACATTTACACTTTTCTTTTCTAAGACTCACCATAAATCTCTCTTAGAACTATATCATAAGCCTTCTTAAAATTAATAAACAACATATACAAATCTTGTTTTCTTTCTTGATAGTTGTCAATGAGTCTCCTCAAGAGATGTATAGCTTCCATAGTTTACCTCCCTAACATGAATCCAATTGATTCTCCGAGATGATTCAAAATTTTCACTAAACATGGCATATTCTTTTTTTGATTAGAATCATGTCATCAAACAAAACATTATATAAAGTGTTGAATTTTGATTTGTCTATAAATTATTAAATTGATATTATTTACCATCAATGTATTTAACTTGTTCTATAATTGAAATTGTATGTTTCTCATAGATTTCACTCTTCAAATTATTATAATTAAGCTCTAAAGTCGACTCTTTTTCAACGATCCAGAAATGCACAGAATCAATGCTCGTGTAATTAAGAGGATCATAATTCTTTTTTGGAATATATCCTACAAAAAATTTAATGCATTAGACATTTAAGAATTACAACAATGAAATTTAACTTGTTTGAATTTTCATACCTATCCCTCATATTAATGTTGTAGAGAATATACACAAGATCATTATGTCTTTGATGTTCTTGGCGATTTCATCGATTTGTCTGAATTTGCTCAAAGATGCTCCAATTCCTTTCGCAACCAGACAAGGATGAAGTTTGACTAAGTACATGAATAACCAATGTTTAAAATAACAAAGCACTAGAACCAACATCATCCACCATTCATCTATGAAATAAGTATCAAAACTATAATAAAGTTTAGAGCTGAATTGGAAAAGAAAGTAATATAATGAAATTTACATTTTTTTCCTTGTACTCACCAAGTTTCATTTCTTATGACACTTTCAGTATGATTGGCTTCCCCAAAGCTCTCAGGATGATCATAGTATATCTTCATTCATTGCAACTGATGATTTATTATAAATGTCCTTTAAAATAAGATCAATTAAGCTCGACACAACATCACGTTTATTACAGTAATAAACTTGATCATATTGGAATGAAAGGTTCAAAAAATATATTGCAAAATGAAGTATTTGGCGAAGATGGCTATCTTATTTATCTTGATAATAAGTGTATATGTCTTATACAATCTCCTAACATTTTTAAACATTAATTTAAGTCACTTTCTTGCTTGATACATTCCATCATAGACATAACCCAATAATGTATTTTTATCAGAATCAACAATGTGCAATAATATTATTAGTGGACTTGTTACATTAATCATCATCAAACACATGTTCCAAAAACAATTTTTTAAAATGATAGTAATAGCTTCTTGACCATTGTTTGATTTTGAGAGGAGACGTTAAGAATTTTGTGTCTCATGCCTTAAAATTTCAAATCATCTTTAAGTGTAGCTAGCATTAATGGATGCACATGACGTAATGATAAAGCTTGAGAAATATCAGACTAGTTTTAATCAAGAAATATAAATAATAGAGTGCATGTGAGGATTGAAATATTACCTTAGGGTTGTGATGGGAAGAAAAAATCATAGTGGAAGATGGTAAGATTTAAACTAATAACCTCTCAGCCAGGTTAAGGCCCCCCAGGAAACCGTCTACTACTCTATTTAACAATTGAACTCAGGGATTCAACAATTGATCTAAAGGGTCACCCTTCGATGTTGACATTACGGTCATCATCCTCCAAGGCATAGTTCCACAATAATCCTTGTTGATATTAGAAAAGGTTGAAGTTTGAAATGCGAATGTTGGATGTAGTTGAATTATGTTCTTGCCTGTTGCCTATTACCAGCTTAATTTTTTTTTTTGTAGTTTCATTATGTTCCAATTTTTGTTTTGGCTTATTAATTGTGGTTGTTTAATTCATGCCACAAGTTCCTCCTGGTTGGACTAATTAAGAATGCCTTCTATGTTGCTGAATGAAAGCTTGTGATTGAATCTGACTACCTACCAAGCATCCATATGCACTTTATAGACTGTTTTATTGGTCTTTCTTGAGTCGAATTTGTTTGACTTTTGCCTCCTGGGTTCTCGGGTTTACTCTCCATATTATGCGCTTGTGCACATATAGAGTTTGTGTAGTTTTCTTCAAAGTAGTCTGGTGACCGACTTAATCGCCTCTGTGCGCGGTGTGCCCCTATTTTCTATATAAATAAAATAAATCTTTCACCAAGAAAAAAAGAATAAAAATATTAAAATTATACTCCATACTAAATTAGTATTAATCGTAAAGTAGAACCATCAAATAAATCTACACTCTTCCAACTCAATCCTTATAATCTAACAAGATATATTATTTTTTATACATATGGCCGGCAAACATAAAAAATGCATGTGTTGTTTATCGATGCCATCGGCCTAGCATAAGCACATCAGACATAATGTGCATGCGGTTCCAAAGGAACTAATTTGTTCCTATAGCGACAAACGAATATAATTGCATATTGCGCACCAGAGGATTTCGAAGATTGTTACAAATTAAATGTAATTTAAATACATCAAATTAATGTTCATGCTTCAGTTTTAAAATGAGTTTTTTTTTGTAAAAGATTTGTTACAGATAACATTTACAAATATGTTTATGGAATGGAGATGAAAAGAGGACTATATTTAGTCCAATTAATTTCTTTTTAGTGCCCTTGACTATATGCTTAAAAGGAGAACCCCTATAGATTGTGTATATGAGGAGTTCTGGGCTTCTTTTTAATGGAATTTCTACGGTTACCCAACAAAAATTATTTCTATTTTGCATGGTCCAATCATTGATCCCAAAATTTCTACAATAAATTTGATAAGTAGTATTACGACCAAACTTGACGCCCCGGTCAGACCGGATTAACTTAGATCATCTTAACCCACAGGACGGTCGAGCGCGCACAGTCAATGAGAGAGGGTGCACACGATGCTTTGACGTGAAAAAAACTCACAACCATGTAAAAAATCACACGACCAAATCTGTGTCGGTCGAATTCCACTATTTGCTTTTGGTTACAGCTCGCTTAAAGAATTGAGGGCGACAGGCCGCTCCTCGTTACACTTTGGAGATTAGAGAATTACTTAGGATCACAGCGAGCAACAGGCTGCCATGCATGAGGATACTTGTTTGGGGGCTGGGGACAAATGGGCTCTTGCTTTAATATGAATTTCTTTCACGCCCCTCCCTTGTGAACTTAGGAGGATTTTTGGTGGAGTGGCGGTTGCTCAAAGGTGGCTTGTGAGAGGAATTCGGCAGAGCTCTGACCTGATAAAGAAGAAAGTTAAGGAGAGAAAGATGAGAAATGAGGGGGCCTATGTGCATTTATAGCCTCTAGGAGGTGGTTACGGTGGTTATGCTGCTATACGCACACCGCAATAACCAATATTTTTATTTTAAACATAGTTTTGGATGTGTATGATTCACATATTATTTACTACCCATAGACCCATTATCCAATTAATGAACCCCCCTCCCCCCACCACTAACCATAGTGGCTAGTGGGTGGTTATGCTTGAAGTTTACGGTGATGATCGTGGCTGAACGATCGGACGGCGGGGAAGGCAACCAAAGAGTGTAAGAGAGGCTGTTAGCCACCACCTCAAAGGTGGCCGACCCCGGCAATGGTGATGAGGCATCATCACAGCGCTGGCCATAGGTGCGGCTGGTTGTCCGAAGAGGGCCAATCGGCCGTAATCGAGCAAGATACACCAAGCCCGGCATTGGCAGCGACCACCGGGAGGGACCCCGTTGTTGGCTGCCAAGCGCGGCGCAGGCACTGGGATCCAGGCGTAAGACGCGGCCGGCCAGAGCAGGCCCATGTGGGGGGAGGCCAGTCGAGCAGACCAGTACGAGGGTATGGCACGACCGACTACACATGGCATCTCCCTTGGAGGCTTTCAGGGAAAATGCTTCCGCCGGCCGGGCTGACCGACGGGATCATCGCATCTGGCGACCGTAGGTGGGCTACCATGAGGTGCGGCCCCTCAACCGGCCGGATGCCGGACTGGATTGATTCGGCCCACTAGCGATGGGAGAAAGGGGGCCGGCCCCAAAAGGTTCGAGGAATGAGATCTTGTGCGCACAAATTGCGCCAGATTGTGCATGTCAATCACGCACGCAGCGGTTCCCCCATGATCTTCATGATGGGATCATGGGAATGGGCTAACCGCCCCCCCTCCCCCCCCACCCCCCGCCTCAATGATTTATAAATAAGCATGTCTACATCAATTTCCCCCCATATCCTCGGTGTTAGAAACCATTGTTTTTGAGAAGAGCGATGATTTCTTTTCTACCTATGAAGGATTCATTCGGTGACAACAATAGTGCTGGTGAAAGGAGAGGTGCTAGAGAAGGCGGGCGGCGAAGCTTTGCGAGTGAAGTTGAATCGCGTGGAAGAAGGAAAATGGAGAAGGCGCATGGGCGAGGGAGGACGGAAGCATGAAGCCGGCGAGTGAAGCCCACCAACACAGGGACGAACTATTCGGTTGAGGAGCTCGCCGACGTGCCCGCTCTTCTAGTGTAGAAGCGCCCCTAGGTCCACGGGCGCACGTCGTCCCGCGTGCCCGGGTGTACAGGTGTGTGCACCTTGGTGTGCATGCATTTAGCGCACGTGAGTGCTCTACTGGGCATGCACCGTGCGCACTATTAGGTGTGTGCAACACACCCGTTTGCCTGTGTGGGTGCTCGCGAACTCTTTTGGGCATGCAGGACCATGTATGTTTTTGGATTGCGGGTCGATTGTGCACCTGTGCACAACGACGTTCAATGAATATCCTTAGCCAGTTCTATACTTTTTATTTTCAAATTTAAGCGGCCTACTAGGCCCTTGCAGGTGCATTCGTTGCTTGTCGTTGAACAGGTCACGGTTTGGCATAAGAGATTTGAGTTTCCTACCAATCTTGAAATGAGAATACTGCTTGTTGAGGAGAGAGTTCAGAATCATCCAAAGGGTTAGTTGATGGTTTGAAAGGGAGCCCTCAAGTCCAGCTTTTGCGTCCCCCTCCCCAGCCCATATGAGGATATCAATGATATTTTAAACTTCTGCGGTGTACCGATCTCTAAGTTTACCACAGCAGGATAACCCGTGTTTTGGGGTTGGTGGCCATCTTCAGGGAACATGGCTTGAAGTTCTCCTTGGAGCTATTTAGAGATTGGTGCTACGTTCATGTTGATGGCAGAGATCATGTTGAGATTCTTAGTAACAAGAGTTGGATTAACTTTGAGAGTCATTCAGACTGGCAGCATGAGAACACTTTGTTTGGCTATGTCCGGAACTCTTGGGGCTTGCTTGAGCTCTGGAATTCAATACCCGGTCGTTACCGACGTTAGAGAGGGGAAGAGCGGGACTTCACACCGATACTGGGATTCACAGATCCTTGGGTGTTGGCGAACCGCTTGCTAAGTATCTCTTTGTTTGTTGAACAGAAGCGTATGTCCCAATGTGGTCTTTCAGTTGGTGTTAAGTGCACTGCAGTCTTGCTATTAGTTTGCAAGAGGAAGCTTGCTTTGATGAGTAGTTGTGATGTTGTTGCCGAGTCACAAACTTCGCTAAGTCAAAGAGATAACCTAATTGTGGAGGCCTCTTATGACGAGCCTAATCTAGTTGATTCTGATATTGAGGTGTTAGAAGCGCCTGTCCCCAGAGTCCCATGCACAGAGGCTACTTGATGCAACCCATGTTTGCATCTTTATTTTAGTATTTTTGTACCGCACTGTTTCACGCATTTTATGATTTATTTCATGCATGTTGTATCATGCTTGTTATTCATGCACTGTTATTTGACTTATTGGAGTGACCGACCAATAATATCATGAATGAACAGGTCCGTCAAATTATGGGTAGTAATAAATTAAGCAAGCAATGGAATTGACAAACAATTAAGGTATCATTAATTTTAAAAGTTATAACCTACATAATTCTAAAATTATATTTCAGAATTAGTTCCCAACGCCTCTCATTTAAAACCTATGTCCGTTGGTTTCCCAATTAACTCCGACTTTATTCCCTAGCCTAATGTTATAAAGTGTGCAGTTGTTATGCCAACCTAAATGAAACCCCCTCTTAAATATTAGGCCTTTGGAAATCAAACCTCTCTCATTATTTACTGCCAGCTTTTGAAACCCACCTCATTAAAGTTTTTATTTAAAGGCCTTTTCTTTATAAAAGCCTATTGGTAACCCCCCACTTAAAGCCTATCAGTTATTTTTTAAAACAAAAAATAAACCCTTTGAAACCCACTCTTAAAAGCTGGCCATACCTACTCGAAAAAGGCTGACTGGAAAAAAGAAAACGACGACACAATCGAAGTCATCGTCATTTTCCACATCCAACGCACCTACCACTGCGTTCCACCTCAACTCCAGCGTGGTTTCCTTCCCATCCCTTCATTCCTCGACCCTCCACGGCTATCCACAGCACCAGTGGAACCCGACGACTCGTCGATTGTCTTTCTTTAACGAGATCGAGCTCTGTCCGCTCTCTTGGAGACATTTTCCAACCTCAACTGCCGACCGACATTTTCCTTCTCTCGCTAATACCAGACGATGCTTCCCCTGCACTCATCGATGCTGGGTAGAGCTTCCTCTGGACTCCCTCCTTCCCTTCCCCTTCATGCTCCCAGCCACTGAACGAACTCCCTCCCGAGCCAGATGCCTCGCCATCGCAAAACAGTCCAGCTGTCCACTCTTAAGCCGCGTATTTCTCGGGAAGGTCGAGGTATATCTCTCACCGAGCTCACACCTCTCTCACTGTTATTTAAAGTTTTTATGCTCATAGTATTTTACCAGTATAATCCGAAATTACTTGCTTAAATTAACCTTACTCTTATTTTCCGTTAATTTCAAAATCGTGCTTACTTTTCTTTCTTGTTAAATCATGTGAAGCAATTAACCAAATCGTTGAATGCGAGCTAGTGTTGGATATTTTAGTGTGATTGAGAAAGATTGGTTGGTTATCAATTACAAACATACGTAAAACTTGCACTAGCGCCACTCAAATTAATCTGAACTCAAATTTAATCTTTTAAAAATCAATTTTGCAATCCGGGAATGCATCAGTTTGGTGTCAGAGCTAGGTTCAATTCACTCATATTGTGAATCGAACGATCCTATTTTAATTTTTTGTTTTCCAAAAAAATGTTATTATTAAGTTTTATTTTTCTTTAAAAAAAATGGAGGGTCGCATAGATCGTATAGATGCCACCATAGGTGACCTCACTATCAGATTGAGTGAGCTAATAAAGACGGTAGAAGAACTCACCGCCAACGTTAGAGACTCTAATCACATAGTAACAACTTGAGAACCACCTTTAATAACCTAGAAGTTGAATGTCATCTTGGGCTAAATCTGCCTCCTCACCAAAATCCTAGCCAAGAGGAACAAAATCCTAGGCCTGTAGATCGTGCACAACCTGACCTTGGACTACGTCACAAAACTCGTTGGGACGAAGGAGTTAAGCTTTATGTAGGTGATTTTTAGGGTCATGTAGAGCCTAAGAAATATCTCGGTTTGTGTGAGCATGTGGAAAGGTTCATGGCATGGAAACAAATGCCTGTAAATCGGCAAGTCGAGTTTGTTGTCCTTAGGCTTAAAGGACCTCCACTACTCTGGTGGGTTCAACTAGAGCGTACCTGATACACCTTAGGCCTAGCACCCATCACCACGTGGGTAGAGTTTAAGTTGCAACTTCGGAAGCAATATGCCCCCGGACTATCTGCAAATTATCGAAGGTTCCGAAACCTTCGACAGGACAAGCTTTCCCTAGATATGTACACTCACAAGTTTTTAGTGTTGCGGTCTAGATTAGACTTGCACGAGGAGGACAATATGACAGTGTCCCGTTATCTGAATGGGCTCCGTTACTCTATTATGGGTGAGCTAGAGTTGCACGATTTGGATGAAGTGTCTAATCGAGCACGTAGAGTGGAGGCCTCACTTCAGAAGAGGTCATTTGGGCATAGGTCTACTGATAGACCTTCCTCGAGCACCACCACCGCTGCACCCACCTCTAAGAATGTTGATTCCCATGCTCATGTCACTTCTGGGACCCCAGCTCCTCTCACTGTCCTCACCCAAGGTAAGAAGCCCATGGGATCCAGGCCCAACACTGGAGTATTATGATGCTTCAAGTGTATGGAGCCTGGACACAAATCTTCTTAGTGCCCGCGACACCACTTCGTCGCAATTACTGATTCCTTTGATGGACATAGGCCAGAATATGGAGTCTTCCTTAATGACTTCAAACCTGAGCCCGAGCACGAGTCTGATAACGTTATTGAGATCAAGGGAGAAGAAGTTGAGCACCTAGTTTGTGTCCTTTGATATAGTTTGATTTCTCCTAGTGAGACCACCGAGCGTGATTTTCAGAGACACGAGATTGTTCGCACTATTTTGCGCATTCGGGGATATTTTTGTTCCATCATCATTGACAGTGATAGCATTGAAAATTTTGTTTCCCAACGTATGGTTGAGAAGCTATGACTCGAGACGCACCCCTTGGAGAGACTCAACCACTTATTTGGGGTTAATAGTCACATGACTATGCCCATTACTCAATGTTGTCTGGTAGTCTTCTCTATCGGGGATATATATCAGGATTCTATTCTATGTGATGTCGCCCCCATCGGTGTCTGTCATATCATGTTAGGTAGAGCGTGGTAGTACGATAGACATGTTATGTATGATGGTGTGAGGAACTTCCATTCCTTTGATCACAGGGGGCACAAAATTATTCTTCTTTCCCAGATGAATAGTCTTGTTCCTAAGGCTCCTACGAGGACCTCATCATCATCTCCCTCACCTTCCTTAGTTACCACTACACCACTATAATTTAGTGCTGCACTTCTACCTAGACCCCTACTCCAAGAAGTCTCACTTGGCTCCCGGTAAGTCATCCATTTTAGATGACGTGCCAACACCACCACACATTGATTTTATATTTGGCGATCACGTGTTTAGCTAGCACCGCTATTCTTTAAGTGTAAGTGAGCATTTTGGGATTCATCAAATGAGCTTTGAATTTTTTTGGGTTAGCCTTGGTAGGGAAATTGAAAAAATTTATAGAATTTTTACTCCTAATTGGGACACGTTTTAAAGGATTCTTCTTGTTGATTTTGAATGATAAATTTGAGAACAATTTTAAAATTTATCATGCTAGTTGGATTCTCACGAGTATTGTCATTAAGGTGATTTTCCTTGATTTATCAGTCACACAAAAGTGTCTAGCAGGACTGCGTATGACGTTATATGTTTTAATGACTCCACATGTTGTTCTTGCTTAATCTCTCCTTTGCTTCTCACATCGTTCATTATCTTCCCCACTTTATGAAGCTCCTTTTCCCGTTGCTCTGTTTTTACTATTCATTTACGTATTATGCATAAAATTGTGACTAATGGTTTGGGAGTACCTTTGGAAAACTTTAACTTCATGGCTGACTTTATCACCGGGAGTTGTCTTTTTTCAAGGGAGTTTGATTTCCTGCGTCTTTCAGGAAAGAAGGTGGCATTCCAGATCATGCGCAGCAATGACGGGTCCTCCACGTGTTCCACCACCATCTACAGCAGCAGGGCAGCGACTCAACAATTCCTCGAATCATCTTTTAGTTCTTTTAGTGACGGATTTCGTCATATTCTCGACGAGGTCGAGTCCTTTCAACCCCAGGAGAATTGATGCAACTCATGTTTGCATCTTTTTGTAGTATTTTTGTAGCGCACTATTTCGCGCATTTTATGTTTTATTTCATGCATGTTGTACCACACATGTTATTCGCGTACTGTCATTTGACTTATTGGAGTGAACGATCAATAAGATCATGAATGAACAGGTCCGTCAAATTATGGGTTGTGATAAATTTAGCAAGCAATCGAATTGACAAACAACTATTGTATCATTAATTTAAAAAGTTATAAACTACATAATTCTGAAATTATATTTCAGAATTAATTCCCAGGACCTCTCATTTAAAACCTATGTCCGTTGGTTTCCCAATTAACTCCCACTTTATTCACTAGCCTAATATTATAAAGTCTGCAGCTGTTATGCCAACCTAAATGAAACCCCCTCTTAAATATTAGGCCTTTGGAAATCAAACCCCTCCCATTATTTACTGCCAGCTTTTGAACGTCGTCATTAAAGATTTTATTTAAAGGCCTTTTCTTTATCAAACCTATTGTTAACCGCCCACTTAAAAATTATCAGTTATTTTTTAAAACAAAAAATAGGCCCTTTGAAGCCCACTCTTAAAAGCTGGCCATACCTACTCGAAAAAGGTAGACTAGAAAAAAAGAAAACGACGAGACAATCGAAGTCATCATCGTTTTCTTCATCCACCGCACCTGGGCCGACTTTCACCTCAACTCCAGCATGGTTTCCTTCCCGTCCCTTCATTCCTTAACCCTCTGCGGCTATCCACAGTATCGACGGAACCCGATTACCCGTCGATTGTCTTCCTCTGGCGAGATCAAGCTCTATCCGCTCCCTTGGAGTCATTTTCCAACCTCAATCGTCGGCTGACGTTTTCCTGTTCTTTCCGACACCGGACGACGCTTCTCCTGAACTCACTGACGCCAGCGGAGCTTCCTCTAGACTCCCTCCTTCCCTGCCCCATTAGGCTCCCAGCCACTGAAATGAACTTCCTCCCAATCCTGCTACCTCGCCTACACAAAACAGTCCAGCTTTCCACTCTTAGGCCGTGTATTTCTCGGGAAGGGCTAGGTATATCTCTCATCGAACTCACACCTCTCTCGCTATTAGTTTATGTTTTTATGCTCATTGGATTTGGCCAGTATAATCTGAAATTGCCTGCTTAATTTAACCTTACTCTTATTTGTCGTTAATTTCAAAATCGTGCTTACTTTTCTTTCTTGTTAAAGCATGTGGAGCAATTAATCAAATCGTTAAATGCGAGCTAGTGTTGGATATTTTAGTGTGATTGAGAAAGCTTGGCTGGTTGTCGATTGCAAACACTCGTAAAACTTCCGCTAGCGCCACTCAAATTAATTTGATCTCAAATTTTGTCTTTTAAAAATCAATTTTGCAATCCGGGAATGCATCACTACTGGTCTTTGGTTGTCATCTTCTTTGAAGGCAACATGTGACATGGTAAGTGAGCCATTTATCTTTCTTCATTTGAATTAGTTACTTTACACTACTCCAACCCCTTGTTTGTTGTTTATAGATTGAAGCTCAAGACATATAGCATTCACATAGAATGATCATTATGTGAGCTTGAAGGACGGATACTTAGCTGTTCAGGAGATGCTCCGGGCAGTAGGGACATCACTTGCCACCTCTGGAGAGGAGCTAGATCGAGAGGTATCCCGATTTACGTGGATCGGGTCGGAGTTGAAGTCGGAGATGGAGAAAGCTTGAGAATCGTTGTAGATAGAGAAGTCCTTGGTGGAGAAGATTATGTATATGTTGAAGTCTGCTCAATAGGAGAGTTCTGGCTTGAGGGTGGAGTTGGAAGCTTTCAAGGTTGAGATAGAGTGTCTTTCTTCAGAACAGGGGGTACTTGAGATGAAGGTGGCTGGACTTGAGGACTACATGGATTCCTTGGACTATATGCACGATCTTGACATACTTGCTGAGGAGATCCGTAAGGATGTTCGGTCCAGAGAGGTTGAGCCTTAGATGGAGGATGTCTGCGAGGTTGCACATAGATGCGGGGTGTCGAAGGCTTTTTGACTGGTAGCCAAGTGCCTGAAGTGTGATTCCTCGGGCTTTAGCTTTGATGACATTTCTGATGATGAAAGAAGTGAGCCATAAGCCTGATGTAGATGGCGAGTGATAGCTCTGTCTTTGTATTTTTGTGTACAACTTACTCTAGTCGTGGCTTGTATTACTGCCTATCTTTTTTGTTCGTCAGACTTGTAGTTGTTTTTCACCATTATTTGTAGTTATTGATGACCGCGCTTTTGAGCCTGAAGGTACTGCAATGCAGATGTTTCCCTTTCTTTACTCTTTTGATTTGCCCGAATGTGAGTAATTGGTGGGATGCAGACTTGTTGTAATGTCAGAGAGTGTAATGACTAAATCTAGATCCCGGTGAATGTATGGATTCAATTCGAGGGTTGGAGAATGTAAGGATTCGATCCGACTATAGGTCCATGCCTGGCCATGAGGGAATCCTCAAAGAATATAAGTATTCGATGTGATTTTCAGAGAATGTAAGGATTTGATCCGACTGCGAGACCGCGAGGGGGCATGCCCTGGAAATGGCAGGGCATTAACATGCAGTAATGATGGATAATGTAATGATTCGATCCGATCGCCGGTGGATGTAATGATTCGATCTGATTGTGCGACCTAGCCTAGATATGAGCCAATTGCCGGATAATGTAGGGATTCGATCCGGGTGTATGAGAATGTACGGATTTGATCTGAATACGTGAACGCAATGGGGCATGCCCTGGCGAGGGTGGGGTGTTGGCCTGCAGTAACGACAGAGAATATAATGATTTGATCTAGTCACCGGAGAATGTAATGATTCGATCTGGTTATTAGACCTAGCCTAGCTACGAGCTGATTGCCGAAGAATACATGGATTTTTTTGTGTGTCAAAGAATGTAAGGATTCGATCCGACTACGCGACCGCGAGGGAGGGTGGCATACCCTGGCGATGGTGGGGCATTGACCTGCAGTAATGACAGTGATGTAATTTTGATCGCTGGAGAATGTAATGATTCAATCTAATTCTGTGACCTAGCTTGGCTATGAGCCAATTACAAAAGAATGTGAAGATTCAATGCAGGTGTCGGAGAATGTAAGGATTCGATCTGACTGCGAGACCGCGAGGGGGCATACCCTAGCGATGGCGGGGAGTTGGCCTATAGTAACGATGGATAATGTAATGATTCGATCCAATCATTGGAGAATGTAATGATTCGATCCAGTTGCACGACCTAGCCTGGCTCGGAGCCAATTGCCGAAGATTGTAAGGATTCAATCTGGGTGTCGGAGAATGTAAGGATTTGATCCGACTACGCGACTGCAAGGGGGGATTGCCATGGTGATTGTGGGGCATTGGCATGCGGTAACGATGAAGAATGTAATGATTCGATCTGATCGACAGAGAATGTAATGATTCGATCTGATCGACAGAGAATGTAATGATTCAATCTGGTTGTGCGGCCTAGCCCGGGTAAAGATTTGTCTTCCAGAGAATATAAAGATTTGATCCAGAAGGGAGTGAGCCTGGTCAGGAATTGCTCGCTGGAGAATGTAATTATTCGGTGCAGGGAGTGGCATATCCTGGCCAAAGAGGACTTGAGATGAGAATAAGGAAAACACAATATAATATGATCAAATTAAAGATAATTTGCTCTAGCCACGGCTCGCGACTTTTACATCATAAAAAGAAAGAGACGGAAAATAGTATAAGGATTCATTGATAAAAGAAACATAGATTCTGTGCATTCCAAGTGCGGAGAAGGGTCTTTCCTTCTTCAATTCCTATTTTGTAAGTTCCAGGCTTGGAAATGGTGATAACAACAAAAGGTCTGTCACATAGTGGCAAGAGCTTGTCCCTTTGCGGCCTTTTACCATCTGTCTCGATGCTTTGTTGGACAAGGTCCCCCACATTAATTAGCCTAGGCTTTACTCTTTGGTTGTATAGGCATGCCACACATCCCTGGTATGCGGCGACGGGCATGGCAGCTGCATCCCTGACCTCTGAGAAGAAGTCAAGGTTTTATCTGAGCAACTCGCCCTTCTTCTCTGGATTGAAGTTATAAATGTGTGTGCTTGGGATGCCGATGTCGACGGGATGACAACCTCGGTCCCGTAATTAAGATTGAATGGGGTTTCCCCAGTAGGGGTTTTCTTGGTTGTGCGGATGCTCTAAGACAGTGTGTCGTGGGTTGATCTTCAAATCCACACACATTTTTGTGAATGTCTGTAACGTCCCTAGCCGATCCAACGTGACAGCGTCACGGCTCCGCTCTATGCGATGCTACCGGGCTGCAGCCCAAGCACCCCAACCCCTCTCCCTCTATGGGCGGGTTGTTGGTGTCCACAGCCTCCCTTTGACGAGCTAAACTCGATAGTCAAGCCCGCACTACGGAGACTTCCCAGGAGGTCACCCATCCCAGTACTACTCCAGCCCGAGCACGCTTAACTATGGAGTTCTTTCAACTCGACGTTTCGAGCTAGGGTGTGTTTGCGGGACACGGGTGTGTCCAGGTGCACACGGCCAGGAACACGGGTGTGTGCCAGGCCGTGTGAAGTCTCGGGTTGTTTGGGATTATTTTCGTTGAGGCACACGTCCTCAGACACAGGCGTGTCTGAGGGCATGTCAGGAACACGGCAAGTGACACAGGCGTGTCACACGGCCGTGTATTGGCTGGATTGAGTCGGTTATCTGCTGCTTAGAGGGACACGGCCTGTGACACGGGCGTGTCACAGGGCGTGTCAGGCCGTGTTCAAGCTTTTCTGGCCAAATCTGAGCCGTTTGTTTCCCTCTTCCTGGATCCAATGGCTGGGCTCTGTCCAGGTAATGTGAAGGCCGAGAAAAGAGGATAAAACGCCTCTTTTCTTCTTCTTCTTCTTCTTCATTTCTTTTAAGAAAGGGAGGAAGAAAGGCTAAGGCAAGAGGGAAGGGAGGAGTCTACCAGCTGCTGTAGGAGCTGCGGAGTGCGGAGCGAAGATCCGAGAGCGGATTCGTGAAGGTAGAGCCGAGGCGGTGATTTCCATCCGGCTACTTCATGGCGCCGAAGCGGTCTTCAAGGGTAACGATCTCCTTCTTGGACATCGAAGTCCTTCCTTTATGCATGTGCTTGGAATCCTCCACCAAGAGGTGGATTTGCGGAAGTGATTCCTTTGTTGAGTCTGCATCTGGAGCCGGAATTCTGGAGTACGACATAGGCATGCTGTGTGAAGCCTATCTGGACCGGTAGTCTGGATTGGTGATGTTCATGGGTAAACCGGAGAAGACTCCGTGGATTTGATGAGATGCAAATGGTTTTCTCTTGTGATGAATGTATGGATGTGATGCTGAATGTGAGGAGGCTTTGGCAAAGCTCCTGGTTATGATATGATCAATTGGTAGCACGCCTGGGGAGCTCGAGATAAACACGGCCTGTTACACCACTAGGGTGGGTTGATCTAGTTAGGTAGGGATCGATTGGTGGCAATGCTTGGGGAGCCGAGTTAAACCCGGCTTGCTGCACCACATGGTGTGGGTCGATCGGATTAGGAGGGGGGTCGATGGGTAGACATTGCCTGGGGAGCTTGGATAAACCCGACATGCTACACCACATGGTGTGGGTCGACCTACTCTGGTTGTTTATTGGATGCTGTGAGGTTGTACCTCTGAGTGGTTTGGGCGGGATGTCGCCAGCTTGCGAGACTGGTGGACTAGGGCCGGTCAACCAACAAGTTAAAACCTCGGATCGGCGGTGTATGACTGGTGGATTCCGGTACGCCAAGAAGGTGCCCTGAGTGCACCCAATGCTTATGTTGATAAGATGAGGGCCAATGATAGTGCTGCTATCTGGCATGAGAGGCTGGGGCATGTTGGCATGGACAAGCTGAAGGCGATGGCTAGTAGAAGTCTGGTGAGGGGGTTGCCGAAGTTGTCCTCCTTTGGTGATGGGTATGTTTGTGCGGGCTGTCAATACGGTAAGGCGCATCGCCTTCCGTTTGATAAATCACAAACAAGGAGCAAGAAACCATTGGAGTGTATTCATGGCGACCTGATGGGACCGACGGTTACTGCCAGCCTTGGTGGAAGCAGATTCATGCTTGTCTTGGTTGATGACTACTCAAGGTATACTTGGGTGTACTTCTTAAAGGAGAAGTCGGAAGCCTTCCGTTTGTTCGTGGAGTTCAAGGAGTTGCTAGAAGGCCGGCTTGGCTTGCGGATTAAGAAGCTTAGAACTGATAACGGGGGTGAGTTTGTCTCCTCTGAGTTTTCTAACTTCTGCAGGAAGCACGGGATCCAACGGGAGCTTACTTGTGCCCACACTCCACAACAAAATGGGGGTAGTGGAGCTGAAGATCCGTCATCTGACGGAGACCTGCAAATGCTGGCTTCATGCGAAAGATATCCCAAGGTCCTTTTGGGCGGAGGGGATGTCTTGTGCTACCTATGTTATCAACCGGATGCCACTCAGCCCTATCAACATGAAGACTCCTATTGAGCTGTTGCTGAAGGAGAAGCCGTGTGTGGGACACCTTCGGGTGTTCGGTTCAACTTGCTACGTGCATGTCCCGGATGCTTCACGGACAAAGCTGGATGCAAAGGCAAGGAAACTTGTCTTTGTTGGCTAAGATGAGCGGAAGAAGGGATGGAAATGCATGGACCCTGTGACGAAGAAGTTCGTGGTGTCAAGAGACGTTGTCTTTGACGAGCTGACGTCATATGGAGGTGGCTCGGTGGAGCTAACCGGAAGTAGCAAGGATGATGAAGCACCGGTGGAGGTTGCTGAAGGCTTGGAAGAGGAGCTTGCTGTTTCACCAGCAGCTCCTGTTGCTTCGAACTCCGAGGCTGAGCCTTCTGGCTCAGGAAGCAGGGTGAGCACTGCTCAATGGTTGCCCCAGGTAGGAGTGGAGCCTGAAGAAGCAACGGAAGCCGTGAGCAAGGAGCCGTGTCTTCGGAGATCGAAGAGGGTGGTTAAGCCACCGGCTCGGTACTGTGATGGGAATGCAGAGAGCTTTGTCTCCTGCTTCTTTGCAGGTCCTCTGGATGAGCGAGAGCCTGAAAACTTCAACGAGGCCACTGTAGTGAAGGAGTGGGAAGGTGCCATGAAGGAAGAGATTGATGCTCTGAAGAAGAATGAAACCTGGGACCTTGTGCCCAAGGTTGATGGCATTACTCCGGTTACTTGCAAGTGGGTGTATAAGTTGAAGAAGAAGGCTGATGGGAGCATTGATCGGTTCAAGGCTCGCCTGGTCGCTAGAGGATTCTCACAGCAGTATGGAGAAGACTATGAGGAGACATTCAGTCCAGTTGCGAAGATGACTTCTGTAAGAGTGGTGATCGCCTTGGCTGCTAGCAAGGGATGGAGGTTGTGGAAACTCGATGTGAAGAATGCCTTTCTTTACGGAGAGATTGACAAGGACATCTTCATGGATCAGCCGCTTGGTTTTGTCTCTGAGAAGCATCCGGACTATGTCTGCAAACTCAGGAAGGCTCTCTATGGGTTGAAGCAAGCTCCTAGAGCATGGTATGGGAAGATTGCAGAGTACTTGCAATTCTGTGGATACCTTGCTTCTAACTCAGATTCAAGCTTGTTCGTCAAAAAGAAGGGAGAGCTACGAGTCTTGGTCCTGCTGTATGTGGATGACATGATCATCACAGGGAATTCGGAGGAGGAAGTAGCAAGGCTCAGAGCAGAGCTTGCTATACGCTTCGAGATGAAAGACTTGGGAGAGTTGCATCACTTTCTTGGTCTGGAAGTGGAGAGGAAGGAGTGCGGGGTTCTCATTTGCCAGAAAGGGTATGCTGATCGTATTGTGAAGCGGTTCGGCATGGGCGAAGGGAAGAAGTGCTCTACTCCACTGGAATCTGGGCTGAAACTTCGACGGGATGAGGGAAGTGTTCTTCATGATCCCTTGGTGTTCAGGGCTCTTGTTGGGAGCTTGATATATCTGACAATTACAAGGCCGGATATAGCTTATGATGTTGGCCGAGTAAGTCGGTATATGGCTCAACCAAGGCAATCTCAACTAGTGGCGGCAAAGGGAATTCTGAAGTATGTCAAGGCTTCTTCTGATATGGGACTCCTCTATAGAAGGGACGCGGAGTTTGCGTTGCTCGGGTACACGGATGCTGACTATGGCGGTGATTCGGATGATCGAAGGTCTACTTCAGGTTATATGTTCACTTGCGGTTCAGCTAGCATCTCGTGGTGTAGCAAGAAGCAGGACTCGGTGTCAGTTTCAACCACGGAGGCGGAGTATAAGGCTTCGGCCTTGGCTGCTCGGGAAGCCGTTTGGTTGAGGAGGCTTATAGAGGATGTTCATGAAGAAGTGCAAGGGCCTACTTTACTCCGGGGTGACAATGAGAGTGCTCTCAAACTGGATAACAATCCAGTGTGTCACGCCAGGACCAAGCACATAGAGATTGATCACCACTTCATCGGGGAGAAGGTGTTGGAAGGATCTCTGCTGGTCGGGCATGTTCGGAGTGAAGATAATCTTGCTGACATCTTTACGAAGCCACTGTCGAAGGGGCCTTTTGAACGCTTGCGCAGCTTGCTGGGCTTGGTCACCACTTCCCACTTCAAGGGGGAGTGTTGAATTTGGTGAAGTGGAAGTGGGTGACAGGACAGGCCGGGCGGCCTGGGGAGGACAGCTTTGGCGGACTAGGCGGACTGGGCGGACTGTGATGTGCGGCCTGGTGGTAGGTCTAGTGGGAAGCCGACTGTCTTCTGAGCAGTTTGTTTCCATGGAGTCCGCGGACTATGCGGCCTGGATTCTGCGGATTGGGTGTGCTGATTGGCTTTGCCAAGGAGCGGCCTGAGTGGATGAAGGCTTGCGGACTGGTGCATTGCTCAGTGGCCGCGGGTGCAAGCTTGTGCTGATAGGCGGGTCGGCTCGTGTCCGCGGGAAGCTTGCGGACTGATGTGTCCGCGGTATTGGCTATTGCGGACTGGGCTTAGAGCTTGGCTGAGGCCTTGTCAAGTTCTGGTGACACAGCGGGTGCTTTGCTATGGAGATCGATTGGCGGACTGGTGTTTGGAGTCCAGGAGGAGGCTGCTGCATTGGACAGGAGTGCGAGGAGCCTGCGGACTGATGGCGGTCTGTGTTAGGGTGTTTGGCGGACGGGAACTTGAGTCCGCCATACTCGCATTGGCCCTTGATGGTTTTGGACTTGGTCACACTTTGTGTCAAGTTCATGGTGTCCGCCATATCCGCCAAGTCCGCTGTGACCGGGCGGACTGTTGCTGTCTGCTTTTGGTCGTGGACTTGTGGCGGATTGAGGTGTGAGTCTTGCAGACTGCCTCGGGTTGGTGCGGACTGCCATTGAAGGGGGTTGTTGTCCTGCAGTGGTTGGAGCTTTGTGGGCTGATGCCTTGTCCGCATCGCTTGGGCGGACTGGAGAGGGTTCGTCAATGGTTGCCTTGCTCCTGGCGGTTTTCCTTGGTATCCGGCTAAGTCCTTGCGGACTCAGCAGACGGAGGTTTGCTATCGCGCGGGCTGAGGGTGGTGTCGCTATCTCTTGGGCGGTGACCACACTCCTCACCTTGCCTATAAATAGGACCCCCCTGGCACATCTACAGTAACCTAAGTAACTTGAGTGAACAGTAAGTTGGGGTGTGCAAGGTGCTGCGGTCTGTGTTTGTCAGTCCGTGCGGATTGTTTCAGGCTGACGGTTTGCGGTGTGCAGGTCGCGCGGATAGCTTCAAGGAGCCAGGAGTTTGGCTGTGACTTCGGTCAAGTACTTGGAAGTGTGCGGTCTCTGAGGACTCAGCAGGAGCTCGCTCTGCGGCTTGTTAGTTCTGTTTCAACTTTGCCAGCTTCAATAACCTGTCCGCCGATTTCAGGCGGGTAGGGGGTGTTCCTCAGTTCAGGTTCAGCAGGAAGCGAATAACGGTGTGTCTGCGCGGCCTCGCGGCTTCGGCGGACTCCGTGGTGATTCGGCGGACTGCAGCTAAGTGCGGGCGTTATCAGCGGACTCGGCGACCTCGCGGTCTCGGCGGACTCCGGTGCTGTCCGCCCGGCTTGTTTTTTGGTGCTTTGTGTTTACAGCTGTTATACTAGCGAAATCATGTCTCGCTACGTATGCCTCGTGTTGTAAAGAAGTGAATGTAATAGACCTGCTTGTGCCTCCATTGTTTGTTGGGATTTACCTCTATTCCTTGGTTTCCGCTGGTTCAACGTGCGAACTGGGTAGTTCCGAAGATATTAATTTGGTGTTTGGGCTATCTTGCTGACCACGTTGAGAAAATTTAACATAAGCCACCAGATCATTGCTGCGGTAAGCCACCAGACCGCTGCTGCTAGGATGAGCTACCAGAGAACCAGGCCTCCTGAACAAACCACCAGACCGCCCGAACAACTAGCCGCCCAACTAGAAATTCAAACCACCAAACTTTAACACACCCCCTCAAGCTGGAGCGTATATGTCAACCATGCCCATCTTGCTACAAACATCTGAAGCGGAAATTGGTTTCATGAAGAAGTCTGTCAGTTCTTTATAAGAAGTGTACGAAGGGAGTACAGATCTGATTATTCAACATCTCTTACCTAATGAAATGACAATCAACCCCAATGTGCTTTGTCCTCTCATGAAAGACAGGATTCTTTGATATGTAAATGGCGGTATTGTTATCACAGAACATAGGAAGAGGATGATCATAGACTTCTCCCAAGTCAAACATAAGCGCTCGTAACCATTTCAACTCATATGTAGTTGAAGTCATGCACCTATACTCTGCTTCAGCACTTGACCTTGATACTACTGCCTGCTTCTTGCTTTTCCATCTAATAAGGTTTCCTCCTACAAAGGTGCAAAAACTTGTTGTAGACTTTATATCTTCTTTGTTATCAGCATAGTTGGCATCAGAATATGCTTCAATTTTCAGATGATTATTCTTCTGAAACAACAATCTCTTTCCTGTAGATCCTTTCACATACTCCAGAATTTTCATGGCAGACTGAAGATGACACTCTCTAGGATTCTACATAAACTGACTATCTTTCCAACCACATAACAGATATCTGGTCTAGTAACAGACATATATATGAGTTTGTCTACAAGACGTCTATATACAGTGAAATATAGAAGAAGAGGAGAATCTTCAGTCCACCACTTATCATCTCAACCCGGCATCGGGAAACGAGCAGGTTTCGTACCAAGAAGACTGGTCTCATTTAAGAGATCTAGTACATACTTTTGATGTGAAAGAACCACCAAGTTACTCTTTCATGAAATCTCAATGCCCAGAAAGTACTTCGGAGGTCTCATATCCTTAGTAACAAAATGTTGTCGAAGATGTTGTTTGTCTAGATCAATGCCTTCTTTATCATCACTAGTCAGAAAATATCATCAACATAAATAGCAAGAACCACAAGGCCTTTAGTAGTCTTGTGTATAAACAGATAATGATCAGCAGAGCTTTGATTGAACCCAATAAGAGAAACAACTCCACTAAACTTTTCAAATCAAACTCGTGGACTCTGCTTTAAACCATAAATCGCCTTCCAAAGCTTGAATACCTAATACTCCCCTTGAGCAACATACCCAGGAGGTTTCTCCATGTAAACCACCTCTTGCAAATAACCATAAAGGAAGATATTATTCACATCTAACTGAGACATCTCCCAGTCTCGAGTAACAGTCATAGAGAATAGAATGCGTATAGTGTTTATGCGAGTAACAGGAGAAAAAGTATCAAAGAAGTCTACCCCATACGTCTGAGTAAACCCTTTTATCACAAGCCTCAGCTTATAGCGATCAACCAAACCATCTGGAAGATACTTAACACCAAAGACCCACTGACATCCAACCACATCAATGCCTAGAGGTGGGGGATTGACCTACTTATAGCCAACTGGTCATACTACTGGAAGCTAGTATGACCAGTAACAAAGACCCACTGATAGCCAACCACATCAATGCCCGGGCGTCAAACAGGTATGACCAGTATCAAAGCAAGAGCAAAATGCTTGCCAATCGGGGAAATCTTAGCATAGGATACAACCGCATCAATAGGATGCTTAGTGCATTGTCGAACACCCCTCCATAGGGAAATAGGAAGATCAAGATCACTCCTATCCAAAGAAGGAAATTCACTGCCAGAAGAAAGAAGAGTCCTGTTGGGTATTGTATCCACAACGTACCTGATTTGAAGAAGCCCCTGATCAAGCTAAGGTAAATAGGCAATGTTTTTGACAAATTATTTTAAGTTGTGCTTGCAGTTTTTCCACGCTAAGTGCACACCAATGTCAGGGTGCAGTAGGTCAATATACACGGGTCTGCACGACGTAATCCCTCGTTGAGCAGATCAGTGTGTTGTCCTACGTGTACTCTCTCTATTGGAGTGCACTTACTTTCAAGCACAGGGCTGTAACTATGCAGGAGCAGACAAGGAGCAAGGATGGGTCAAGGAGCATCTCATGGGTGGAAAGACGAAAATTCGTCTAAGTGTAAATCGACGAGAATCACCAAGTGATTCTCGCCGATTCGGCGAGAATCACAAGTGATTCTCGCCGATTCGTCGAGAATCAGTGGTTGATTCTCGCCGAACTCGATCCAGCCACTTCTAAGCGAGCACCTCTGCTTCTAAGTAAGAATCGACGAGAATCACCAAGTGATTCTCGCCGATTCGGCGAGAATCACTAGTGATTCTCGTCGAATCGTCGAGAATCACTGGTTGATTCTCGCCGTCTTGACCTGGCCTAAAGCAGTGCTTGCAACCAAGGCAAATTCGACGAGAATCATCTTTGATTCTCGCCGAATCGTCGAGAATCACCTTTGATTCTCGGCGACTCGGCGAGATTCACTTTCGATTCTCACCGATTTTGACTTGGGCGATTTTCTGGAACTTCCTGAACCGGATTCTGCCGCTGTAAATGTTCTGGACCGGGGTTTAGGGATTCTTCTTATGGGTCCCAAAACGGTCTTATTCAAGTTGTCTACAGTATATATATTCGGGTATTTTTGAACGGAAGACTCAGACAGAAAGAAGCCGAGCAAGAGCAAACCCTAAAATCGCGAAATCGCTCCGCCGCATCCGTCGCCGCTCGCGCTAGTTGGTCGCCGCTGCTGATCGCGTTTCTTCCCGATCTCCGGCGACAGAAGCTTAGCCAAGCTTAGAGTCTCACGTGTCTATCAAGAGATCCCTTGTCTCTCGATTTGTTGATCGGGAAAAACTTCCCCGTCCTAATCGATCGAGACGACCGATCCTCGTGTGACCGTTGGTAGACCTAGCTAGCTTCGCTATGAAGTTTGGATCTCTAAAGAACAGCTGTCGCACATCGTCGACGCCGCCGATCCCGTGAACCTAGCCGCCGCCCTTCTCGCCGCCGCCGGTTCCGGGGAGATCCTCTCCAAGAGAGACCAAGGTTGTGGACTCTTTGTAGATTTCAAGATCACGTCGTCAACAAAGAGGGACACCGTAGTCTCCACACGTAGTTTGTATTTCTTGTACATTCTATTTTTCTTTTGTTGTAAAGGAACGTTTTTTCCGTGTTGTAAGGGTTGGGTGCAACCCGGTTTGTGGGAGTGTTGACTCCTACGTGTGGAAGGGTTCCTTCCGATAGTGCAAGGATTGGATTTCAATCCTGTTGGAGAAGTGACCGAGTCGTCCCTTTTGGGGAGATAGGTCGAAGGGGGAGAGTGGATGTACCCAAGTCAGGGAACCACTATAAATAGCTTGTGTACTCTGTTGTGCTGTGTTGTTTATTTTCGTGTGCAGGTACAATTTAAATTCCGCAAAAGCGCTGCACGTCACCTATTCCCCCCCCCCCCATAGGTGAACATAGTTGACACTAGGTGGACTTTCAAGTGGTATCAGAGGGAGGTTCCTCATCAAAAAGTTTAACACCTTGAGTTGAATCCTGCCCCTAGTGTCAAGAAGAAGACAAACATCTACTATGGACGGGCTCAAGTACACAGGCAAGATCCCAGTGTGCACCAGACTCAACTTTCCTATCTGGAAGGAAAGGATCAGGTTCTATATGGAAGCAGTTGATCCTCGTCTCTTCATGATCGTGGAGGAGGGACCTTATGTCCCCACTAAGGCATCCACCATTGATCCTACCCAGAAAGTGCCAAAGAAACTTTCTGAAATGGACAAGGACGAGATGGTGCTAGTAGGACTTGACAAGAAGGCGCGAAACATTCTAGTCAGCGCAGTTGATGACTCAATGATGCAAAACTTCAGCAACTGCAGGGCAGCACAGGAGATCTGGCAGTGCCTGATCATCCTAATGGAGGGCACGGATTAAGTGAGGGATGATCGGAGATCCCTCCTAAACCAGAAATATGAGGCCTTCAGACAAGGTCCTAAGGAAGAGATCGGAGTCACCTACGAGAACTTCCTTAAGATCGTCAACGCCCTCAAAGGATACGGAAGAGTGTTCACCAATGGTGAACTCAATGATAAATTCCTTAGGTCCCTTACTAAGGAATGGGACACAAAGATCTGCGCCATCCGAGAGTTTGGCAGACTAGCTGAAACAGACCCGCAAATTCTGTTTGGGAAGCTAATGTCTTACGAGCTGCAACTGAACACCAGGAAAGCAGAGGAAGAAGCAGAGAAGGCTGCTGCCAAAGAAAAGACTGTGGCTCTAAAAGCCAGTCACTCCAGAAAAGGCAAGGGTGCGGTTTCATACCGTGCCAGGAATAAGGAAGAGGAGGAGGACTCCGAGCCATGCTCCTCCAGCTCAGAGCTGTCAGAGGAGGATTTCTCCCTTATCACCCAAGAGTTCAAGAAGTTCCTCAAGATGAGGAATCAAAGAAAGAAAGACGGCTCCTCCTCCAGGCATCAGAAGAAAAATTATTCTTCTGACAGGTATGCATCTAAACCTAACAAACATCGCTCTTCTGACATTATTTGCTTTGGATGCAATAAGCCAGGACACGTCGTGGACGACTGCTATCAAGGCAAAAGAGAAAAAGGGAAAGGAGAGGAGCTCAAATCGTCCAGAGATAAGAAGAAGGAGCGGAGCTACATCGCCAGAAGGCCAAAGACACTAAGTGAGTCTGATTCCTCAGACTCCAGTGATGATGAGGAAGCCTACTTCGGGCTGGTGGGTCGCTCCGACTCAGAAGGAGAATGTCCCCCATTTACTGGGAAGGTAAAATCTCACACCCCTCTCTCCGACTCTGACTCTGATCCTGAGTCTCAGGATGATGAACCTGAGGATAGCCCTTCGGCCCGTGAAGCGGAGCTCCTCGAGAAATATGAGCTTCTGCTCAACACTTTCGAGGAGTGCCGTAAGAGACTGAAGGCTGAGAAGAAGGAAGTGAAATTCCTTAAGGGTGAGTGTGTATCCCTAAGGGAAGAGGTCACTAGCTTGATTTCTCTCCGACAGGAGCACCTTGACCTGACTTCAAAGCATTCAGAGTCTTTGAAGCTCCATGATCTTAAGCAGGAGGAAGTCGACAAGTTGGAAGAACAACTTGCGGCAGAAAGGAAGATCGTCAAGAGCTTCTCTATGCCAAAAACAGTTCTTCCAGTTATTGATACCTTCTCTGCTTAGGCCAAAGGAGCTGGCTTGGGGCATGTAGGGGTATCTGGTTCCTCATCCAGGAGAAACAGGAACCAGAGGAAGAATAAGGCCGCCAAGAAGGCCTCTGCTGATGAAAAGGGCAAGGCTCCTCTTAGTCCTGTTGCGTTCAGAAAGCCTAGCTTTCCTTGCAACCAACATGACTTCGAATCAACATTTGGTCATCACTTTCGGTCCTCGGTTGCAAAGCCAAAGAGCCGATATGATGGTTGGACCTTTCCCCGGAACTTCGGTGAGAGTGCATTCAAGGCACCTTATGAGGAAATCCACATGGGAAATTATGGTCAATTCTCTAGCGGCCATAATGGAAAGCAGGCACCAAAAGCCAAGCCTGTTATACAGAAGGTGACGAAGTCATGTGACTGCCATCACCATGAGGCCTCCACCTACAGATCCAAGGCCCCAGCTGTACCCACCGTTCCCAGGGTAAGGCAGGAGTCTAGGAAGAGGTACAACAGATTCGACTGTTGGTGCTGTGGCAAAGTCGGTCACTTTGCCGTGGATTGTTGGTTTAATCCAAGGTACTACGAGACTCCCCATGTTAGCAATGCGAGGCCGACCACTCGTAGGGTTAACCATCCGAGGGGGAGTGTGCTAACCAGGAATCTAGCACCCAAGTTCGATTGGGTTCCTAAGGCAAATTAATTTTGTTTTGCAGGAATGTCCAAAGGCCACCAAAACGCCGATCTGGTATTTGGACAGTGGATGCTCCCGGCATATGACTGGGACAAGAAGCCTGCTGCGTGATTACACTCCAGTCGAGAATGGACCCAAAGTCATCTTTGGAGGGTCAGATCGAGGAGTCACCAGAGGTTACGGTATGATTTCCAACGGTATAATCTCTATCACCGACGTGGCTTATGTTGAAGGGTTAAACCATAACCTGATCGGTGTAAGTCAGTTATGTGACAAAGGTTATGACGTTAAGTTCTACAAGGATAAATGTCTGATAATTTCACGTACCTCTTCTGAGACGGTATTATCAGGCATTAGGAGCAGAAATATCTTCTGCTTAGATTTTCTCAGTTTAGATTCATCTACCCTCGTATGCCTTGTGGCAACAGACAGTGCATCTCTTTGTGACCAATGGCACAAGAGATTGGCACATATTAATTTCAAGACAATTAGTATGCTGTTTTCTAAGAACTTAGTAAGGGATGCTCCCAATATCAAGTACATCAAAGATAGCCCCTGTCCTGCATGCCAGATGGGCAAACAGACTCGGGCTACCTTTAATAGCATTGCAGACAAAGACTCTTCCCGATGTCTTTACCTTTTACATATGGACTTGTTTGGTCCAATGCAAGTTCATAGCTTGGGAGGCAAGTCCTATACGCTAGTGATAGTTGATGATCATTCTCGTTTTACATGGCTGTTCTTTTTGAAACGAAAGTTAGATACGTTTGACATCTTCACTAGTTTTGTCAAGCAGGTTCAGAACGAATTTAACTGCTCAGTGGTCAAAATCAGAAGTGACCATGGAACAGAATTCGAATCTGGTGCTATGACAGAATTTTGTGAAGAACAAGGTATCTTTCATGAGTTTTCCTCCCCGCACACTCCTCAGCAAAATGGAGTTGCGGAGAGGAGAAACAGAACCCTCATTGAAGCCTGCATGACAATGTTGAAAGATGCTTCTCTCCTAGAATACTTCTGGGCAGAGGCTGTCAATACAGCTTGTCATGTACAAAACCGAGCATTGATCAACAAGCATCATCGTAAGACGCCTTACGAGCTACTGAAAGGCAGGAAACCAACCATGTCCTACTTGAGGATTTTTGGTTGCAGATGCTATGTACTGAATAATGGGAAGTACCCGCGTACTAAATTTGGTGAAAAATGCTTCAAAGGCATATTCATGGGCTATAGTTCCCACAGTCGGGCATATAGGGTCTTCAATAAGAAAACCCTAGTGGTAGAAGAATCAATAAATGTTGTATTTGATGAAGGAAGTTTGCTTAACAGCAATTCTTCCAGTGGTATTCTTGAAGATGCAGGTGCACGACTTGAACAGCTGAGTCTGGATGAGACCGCTAAAGATGATGCTCCTAAGTACGTCAAAGTTTCCACCTCCACGTCATCTGAAAATGTTGAAGATCAAAATGGAACAAATCTCTTAGAAGAAGGAGAAGCCCAAGAAGTAGTCGAAGCCCCAGACGCCAGACTTCTAGAGCTCTGGCATGTGAGGGATCATCCTAGAGATCAGATCATCGGAGATCCTCGTGTCGGTGTCAGAACTCGAAGAGTTACTATTAACGAAGTATTGCATCTTAGCTTCCTGTCACAGGTTGAGCCAAAGTAGTTCGATGAGGCGAACAAGGATGCGGCATGGATTCTGGCCATGCAAGATGAACTACATCAATTCGAACATTGCAATGTTTGGACGCTTGTTCCCAGACCATACAAGCAGAATGTGATTGGCACCATGTGGATCTTCAAAAACAAGCTGGATGAACATGGTGTCATCATAGAGAACAAGGCAAGGCTGGTGGCTCAAGGTTACAGACAGGAGGAGGGGATTGACTTCGACCAGACATTCGCACCAGTAGCAAGGCTCGAGGCAATCAGATTGTTCCTGGCGTATGCTTCGCACAAAGGATTCACAGTTTATCAAATGGACGTGAAATCAGCATTCCTGAACGGAGACCTGAAAGAGGAAGTAAACGTCACTCAACCCCCAGGTTTTGTCGATCCTACGTTTCCCAATCATGTCTATTTTCTTAACAAAACTTTATATGGGTTAAAACAAGCTCCACGAGCTTGGTATGAGACTTTATCTAGTTTTCTTCTTGAGAACAAGTTCTCTAGAGGTAAAATAGATAAAACATTGTTTCTCAGGGAAGTCAAAGGCAAGATTTTGCTGGTGCAAATCTATGTCGATGACATAATATTCGGCTCAACGGACAACAATCTTTGCAAAACGTTTTCTAAACTTATGCAAGGAAAGTTTGAAATGAGCAGTATGGGATAGCTCAAGTATTTCTTGGGACTTCAAGTGAAACAGTCTGAGGATGGAATCTTCATCTCTCAGACGAAGTTCACAAATGAACTCCTTAAGAAATTCGGTATGGAGAATGCAACCTCTATGAGGACTCCAATGGGATCCACTATGTCTCTGGATAAGGATGAGAAAGGTAAACCTTTCGATGAAACCAAATACAGAAGCATCATTGGATCGCTGCTCTACCTTACTGCCAGTAGACCGGATATTATGTTCTCCACATGTGTATGTGCCCGATATCAGGTGAACACTAAGGAATCTCACTATGTCGCTGCAAAGCGAATTCTAAGATACCTTAAAGGTACTCCTAATCTTGGCTTGTGGTACCCGAGAAACAATGATGTCGAGCTAATAGGCTTTTCAGATGCTGATTTTGCAGGGAGTAGGGATGACAGGAAAAGCACCTCCGGGACGTGTCAATTCCTCGGCAGGAGGCTTATCTCATGGAACATCAAGAAACAGAATTGTGTTGCAACCTCCACAGCAGAGTCTGAGTACATCTCAGCAGGCAGCTGTTGTGCACAACTCCTATGGATCAGAAACCAGTTAGCCGACTACGACCTTCAGTTCAAGGAAATACCAATGTACTGCGACTCCTCCAGTGTAATTGCAATTGCCAACAATCCGGTGTCGCACAGCAGAACGAAGCATATTGAAGTGCGCTACCACTTCATTCGGGAGCACGTGGAGAACAAGGACATCTCTCTCTGTTATGTCCCCACGGACAAGCAGATTGCAGATATATTTACAAAGCCCTTAGACGAAGTCAAGTTCCGTCTTTTCAAAACTGAATTGGGAATGCTAAACTATGAGGAATGAATCCTACAGACGCTCCAGGCTCGTGCAAGAACTGAGGGGGAGCCGGGAACTCAAGTGTGAGCACAGATGCAAGAACTGAGGGGGAGCAAGGGATCAAATGCTACAGACTCCGATTTGCAGAAGCCGAAAAGGGGGAGATTACCCTCTCGGCTAAGGTGGCTCCAAGCTTGCTCCCAAGAAATTGGTATTGGTAATGAATAACTCACTCAACTCAATTTCAGGTTTATGATTTTCATTCCTATACGCTTTATTCACCTTAGCTTGTAGGGTTTAAGCTTCTTCAAATAGGGGGAGATTGTTGGGTATTGTATCCACAACGTACCTGATTTGAAGAAGCCCCTGATCAAGCTAAGGTAAATAGGCAATGTTTTTGACAAATTATTTCAAGTTGTGCTTGCAGTTTTTCCACGCTAAGTGCACACCAATGTCAGGGTGCAGTAGGTCAATATACACGGGTCTGCACGACGTAATCCCTCGTTGAGCAGATCAGTGTGTTGGCCTACGTGTACTCTCTCTATTGGAGTGCACTTACTTTCACGCACAGGGCTGTAACTATGCAGGAGCAGACAAGGAGCAAGGATGGGTCAAGGAGCACCTCATGGGTGGAAAGACGAAAATTCGTCTAAGTGTAAATCGACGAGAATCACCAAGTGATTCTCGCCGATTCGGCGAGAATCACAAGTGATTCTCGCCGATTCATCGAGAATCAGTGGTTGATTCTCGCCGAACTCGATCCAGCCACTTCTAAGCGAGCACCTCTGCTTCTAAGTAAGAATCGACGAGAATCACCAAGTGATTCTCGTCGAATCGTCGAGAATCACTGGTTGATTCTCGCCGTCTCGACCTGGCCTAAAGCAGTGCGTGCAACCAAGGCAAATTCGACGAGAATCATCTTTGATTCTCGCCGAATCGTCGAGAATCACCTTTGATTCTCGGCGACTCGGCGAGATTCACTTTCGATTCTCACCGATTTTGACTTGGGCGATTTTCTGGAACTTCCTAAACCGGATTCTGCCGCTGTAAATGTTCTGGACCGGGGTTTAGGGATTCTTCTTGTGGGTCCCACAACGGTCTTATTCAAGTTGTCTACAGTATATATATTCGGGTATTTTTGAACGGAAGACTCAGACAGAAAGAAGTCGAGCAAGAGCAAACCCTAAAATCGCGAAATCGCTCCGCCGCATCTGTCGCCGCTCGCGCTAGTTGGTCGCCGCTGCTGATCGTGTTTCTTCCCGATCTCCGGCGACAGAAGCTTAGCCAAGCTTAGAGTCTCATGCGTCTATCAAGAGATCCCTTGTCTCTCGATTTATTGATCGGGAAAAACTTCCCCGTCCGAATCAATCGAGACGACCGATCCTCGTGTGACCGTTGGTAGACCTAGCTAGCTTCGCTACGAAGTTTGGATCTCTAAAGAACAGCTGCCGCACATCGTCGACGCCGCCGATCCCGTGAACCTAGCCGCCGCCCTTCTCGCCGCTGCCGGTTCCGGGGAGATCCTCTCCAAGAGAGACCAAGGTTGTGGACTCTGTGTAGACTTCAAGATCACGTCGTCAACAAAGAGGGACACCGTAGTCTCCACACGTAGTTTGTGTTTCTTGTACATTCTATTTTTCTTTTGTTGTAAAGGAACGTTTGTTCCGTGTTGTAAGGGTTGGGTGTAACCCGGTTTGTGGGAGTGTTGACTCCTACATGTGGAAGGGTTCCTTCCGATAGTGCAAGGATTGGATTTCAATCCTGTTGGATAAGTGACTGAGTCGTCCCTTGTTGGGAGATAGGTCGAAGGGGGAAAGTGGATGTACCCAAGTCGGGGAACCACTATAAATAGCTTGTGTACTCTGTTGTGCTGTGTTGTTTTATTTTCGTGTGCAGGTACAATTTAAATTCCGCAAAAGCGCTGCACGTCACCTATTCCCCCCCCCCATAGGTGAACATAGTTGACACTAGGTGGACTTTCAAGTCCCGAGAACAGTACAGAAGGCTCTAAGGGTAAAGAATCAGTCTCAAGAGAAGGAGATAGCACAACATGAATAGTTGTGGAAATAACTGGTTCTGGCAGAGGTGCTGAGATAATAGGCATCGAAGAAGAAGTATCAGAAGGCAAGAGAGAAGAAAGATAAGAAAAATATTGTGTATCTTCAAAGAAGGTAACATCAGCAGACACATAATGTTTGCACAGAAGAGGATCAAAACAGGAATATCCCTTCTGAGTTGGACAAAAACTAAGGAATATGCATTTAACAGAATGGAGAGAAAGTTTGTCACGACCAGGAGAAGGTATATGAACAAAGGTTGTACATCCAAAAATTTAAAGAGGTAAAGGAAATGGCTCGGCCTTGGGATACAAAATGGAAAATGGATTCTTGCCCTGAAGAACGGGTGAGGGTACTCGATTTATGAGATAGCAGGAGAGAAGAACAACATGACCCCAATAGGACCGAGAAACATTCATTTATAACAGAAGGTTGCGAGCAACATCCAAGAGATGAATATTCTTGTGTTCGACAACGCCATTCTGTTGATAGGAATATGGGCAAGAAGTTTGATGAATCAAACCTTGGTTCGCACAAAAATCAAAAAAAATGTCGGCTAATATATTATTTGGTATTATCAGTATGAAGAACATGAATAGGCACCTTAAACTGTTTTAAGATCTCATTATAAAAGGCGGTAAATACAGTGTAAAGTTCAGAACGATCTTTCAAGAGATATAGCCAAGTACACTTGGAGAAATCATTAATGAAAGTAATAAAGTATAAGCTACCTCTACCAATAATGGAAGTAGGAGCAGGACCCCAGATGTCAGAGTGAGCTAGTTCAAAATGACATAAAGAACTACGTCCCGTTTGTGCTGGGAAAGACGAGCGATGATGTTTGCCAAACTGACAGGCTTCACAATTCAAAGGGGAATCCTCTTAAGGAAGATCTTGAAGAAGTTGGTGGATGAGGTGATAAGGAGGGCAGCCAAGATGATGATATCATTGCTGAAGGGATGAAGAAGCAGAAAGAGCAACGTCATGGTCAAGAAAGAAGAGGCCACCACTCGGGGTCCCTGTAGCAATCGTAGCATTTGAGACAGAATCGGAGAAAGAACGATTTGTGGCCGTAAAAGTAACTGTGCAATTTAACTAAGTACAAAGAGCGTGAACGAAGATTGAATTTCATGGGAAAGTGGGGTCATAGAGAGTGTCCTTGAGCAGCAAATATGGAGAGAGATGCACATTGCCAACACCATGAATTAGAGCAGAAGTCTCATCTGCAATGACAACAGGAGGCAGCCTATTTTGTTTAGTCAAAGAGGAGAATAAATGAGAGTTTTAAGTCATGTGACAAGTGGCACCAGAGTCAATAAGCCACTTATCAGAGGAGGCCACAAGATCACGAGTTGTAGAGGAGAGAAGAGGAACCATCTCAAAATGAACAAGGAAACTGCGCAACCAAGAAGAATAGAAGAAAAACCGAACAGGATGGCAAACAAGTCATAGAGAGTGTAACATCTCATTCCCTGCTAAACCCCTAATCTTAGAATAGGTTAGGACATGTGGTGGGTGAATGGTGTTTAGGCTAGGTTTGACCCATGGAGTTAGGTTGGATTCACATAGTGCCCACTATATGGCCCAGGTCAACTCAAGTCATACTAGCACAATATGGAGTCATAAGCATACAATGGCCCCACCACTATGCCCCTAACCCTAAAAGCAATCTAAGTGAAATAAAAGATACATCATTGGGTCACACATTGACCCATGTTGACCCAAGTCAACAAAAACCCTAAATTGGTCAAACCCATACCTATAGGCCCAAATAGTCCAAGTGGGCACCACCATGGCCCAACTCAAGTTGGGTGGTGTCATTGGGTCCATGACTGACAAGTGGGGCCAACCCACTCATCAAGTTGACCAGGTCAACCCTAAAAGTCAACAAAGTCAACATGTAGCCTAAAGAAAGAAAAAGGAAGGCCAAGCCCATTCCCAATGGGCAAAGCCCATGAGCCAAGACCCACAATCAGCCCAAATGGTCAATGACAACCCCAACCCCCTGAAATTGGAGAGAGATTGCATGCAAAGGGGTAGTTTTGGAAATTTGGGGGAAAAGAGGAGAGAGAAGAGAGGGAAATAAGGGATGGAGGCCATGTGGCCCTCCTCCTCTCTTCCCAAGCCTACATCTGGTCCCACACATCAATTTTCAGCCTTTTCAACCCAATTTCATGCCAGTTGGACCTCAAGGTGAAGCATCTAAGGCATGGCCGAAATTCCCATAGTAATATCTCCTTATACAACCCATATCAGCTAAAACCAACCCTCTCATTAGCTTCAGATGGTTGAGAGGAGTTGAATTTGATATCTAGATCGAAGCGTTTTGTGGATAAATGAGTTCGGGAGCAAGCTCGCCGGAGAGGAGAAATTCCATGGCCAACCGCCGCCCCCGCCACTGTCGGGCTCTGATTAAGGTCATTTTCTCCTCCTCTCCCCTTGTGCTTGCTTCCTAGATCATTTAGGAGAGATTTCGAGCTCTATTGAGCTTGGATCCATGTGAGGTATGGGAGAAAATCCATGGTTTTTAATGGAGCTCGGGTTTGCCGGAAACCGCCGCCTCTGGCGGCCAAGTCGCCGTCAAATGTTAGCACCCACCTCAACGGAGGTGGTGGTGGTGGCCGGCCAGGGAGGTGGTCGGATGGCCTGGAAATGTAAGTTGAAGGCGCTCCAGGTCGGGGCAATCTCGGCCCTTGGCTGGAGGAGGAAGATGAACGGTTGCCCTCCATTATTGCTTTGATATTCGTGCTATATTAATATATCAAACTTTAGTATTCTGTCACACTTTATGCTGTACATTGAGGGCTAATATTAGGCATCTTATAGGCCAATTCAAAAAATATTTTCAACATGTAAAATGTATCCCTAGGTCTTAACTTTAAAATGACACCCTAGAGTTATAATTTGGAGCAATACAGCTCCATATAGGGCCATTTTACCAAGACTGGTCCTAGGCTAGGGCAGATATTTAAATGAGTGCCCAAGCCAAATCCTAAGTCCACATGACCTAAGATTTTGGTCATGCATGTGATTAAGCCATACTTAGGTACTGACCAAAAATGGGAATTTTCGTAAAGATTTTTTCTATAGTTTATGGAGGAATATCGTTTATTAAATTAATTGAATTTTTGGAGATCTACAACTCCAAATGCCCCCAATTTTGGGTATCATGGCCATTGGGTCATTATATAATTATGGTAAAAACTTTAGGCCATTTTGACATTTGCATGTTTGGTAAATCTAACATGCGTGATGAAGTTATATTGAAATTTGGTGTGCCTATAATAGAAATGGGAAATGGGAATTTAGCTCATTTGGCCCAATTCATGTCCATGAAATTCTAGACAGAGGCTTACAGGGATTAAATACACCTCCCATACAAAGGATGGGATTTTTGGGATGAAATATCCCATTATTGGAATTATTGAAAATTATGTCCTTTTTGGAAATAAAAAGTGAAAATATGGCTAAATACTCTTATAAATTCTGAAACTCTGTAACAAGCCCTAGTAGGACATCATACACCTCTGAAAAATTATATAAGCTTGTTTGGAAAATTTACCTTAAATTTTTAGTAGAATTACATTATTGCCCCTTCTTGGAAATTAATAAAAAGTGAAGGAAATCATTGCTGGAAAATTATGTGAAAATTTATTGTATCTTAATTCTTTGATTTGAACCCTTTATAATTATTTGAGAATTTATGGGTTAGTATATATGCTAAAAACTCAAGTAATGGCATTGTAGTAATAACATTCTTATGGAATTTTGTTAGGTCAAATCACTGGATATGATCATGAAAATCTGTATTTTGTATTATTATGACAATATTGACCTCCAGTAAGTTTTCTAGAATTTCTGGATATCTAATTGATGTACTTCATTTGGAAAATGATTTAATCCTGATTTTAATCTTAAAAGGAAATCATATAGAAATTCAAATGGAAAAATTATGATTTCTAGTAGGCAGTCATATTTAACCAAGTTGAACACCAGGAAAATTTCTTAGGTATGTGGACTCATTTGATATAGTACATCATACACAAAGTGACTTTGGTCACTTAATTAAAAAATTTAATTTAGGGACTTAATTACTTAGAAAAATGGTGAAATCTTAAATGGTCAACACCATACACCATATCAACCCATGATAATTAATTATGGGCATTTGACCAAAGGAATTGGAAGTCCTATTATACGGGTTAGTATTAGGTCATGTGTTACGCTTAGCAAAAGTAGCAGGTTTTACTGGGACCCACAGCGGATACGATAAAAAGTTGAGTTTATAAATATATTGGTAAAATAAACCCTGGTTAGTATCTTGTATGTCAATTCATAGTATCAAGTGATAGAGTGCAAAGCCCTAAGAACAGTAGTTAGAACGGAGACCAGCGGAAGACCGCCGATTCCCCAATAATATCCTAAGTCATTAGGTTAGTTCTAGAGTAATAACAAGAGCTAGGTATGGATCATGGGTAGACTTTAATGAAAGCAAGTATCCTTGCGAAAGGGAACTTTAGGCTTTCAATCCCATCTTGGTTCCTAGTGCCCCCGAGACCCCTTCATTGGGCATACTCTGGGCAGTCCGGGGATTAACCCTAAATTGCTAGGTATAAAAAACATTAGGCAAGAGTATTCTAATAGGCTAAGAGAACATGGTACCATTTTCACCTGTGAAGGATTGGAGGGATTCAAAACTAAGGAAATGATGTGCAATCTCACCCGTGAAGGGTTGGAGGGATTCAGAACTAAGGCACTAATGTGCAATCTCACATGTGATGGGTTGGAGGACTTCAGGACGGGTTGGTCCTGTGAGCTGGAGGCTCGGGAGTTTGATATCAGGACAGGTTTGGTCCTGCGAGCTAGAGGCTTGGGTTGTAATATCTTGCATGTGCATAGAAATAAACTTGTGGAGGGTCATGCGGTACTGGGCCAATCATTACACCGATGGCAGTACGGTGACTCTGGCGAGGTTTGATGGTTTGAGGGGACAGTGAGTTGTTTTACACTGCGGTCTGGAAGACGATACCCAATAAATGCACACTCGACCAAAATGACTGGTAGGTAGCCAGCAAATAGTATGCAGAGACTCTAGAGTGCACCTAGGATGTGTATAGAGGTGTTTGGGAGATCAAGGCTTAGTAGTGTGTATAACCTCCTAGGAGTGGAGATGTCTGCTCCACTGCTACCGTAGCCACAATGGTGGTACCAGAGAGTGATGCTAGCTCCAAAAAGCCGGAACTAAAGGTCTGTGATCACAGAGTCGTGTGTGTGAGTTGTACTTGCATGAATCATAACCTGCATACATAACATACATATATATTTAGTTCATACACACGATGGATCCTTATCATATAAATTAGTATGGGCTCTTATATATAATAAGTTATATTTCTGTAACCTTAACTTATAAGTTTTTATGGGCATTTATATAAGTTAAGATACTCTTGGGATGTTAGTGTAGCGGTAGATAGTTTACTTTCAGCTCTTTCTTTACTTTACTTACTGCACTCTTCTTTCAGTACTACTTACTTACTTTACATGTGCTATATATATAACTGCTAATGTAATGACATAACTGTTAGAAATATATCCATGATAGAATAGATCCACCGTCACCTGCTTCAATTTTGATACTGCTTTATTGTCCTCCACTTTCGTCCTCCCACTCGGTGCCTAGGAGTCGCGGGGGCGAGGCGAGGACGATAATGGCTTAGTCTTTATGACTAACGGTCGGTTGTGACTGTATGATTTTAAGAGCTCGAGGAGCTGGAGCACCAGTACGACCAATATGATGAGGTGGCAGGACTTGAGGAGCAGATACCATGTGCTACTACAGTAGCTCAGCGTCAGGTGATGACTAGTGTGCTTGTTTAGAATTTGCTTCCGCATGGTGTTATAGTGAGTGAGAGAGCTTTACTATTCATTTTTGGCATGTACGTGCATAAGCCCTTTTCTCTTTTTCTACTCATTGTGGACTGTTGTACCTTTTCATTATATATATGATGTTATTGTTGTGACTTATGGACTTGCTAGTTTTTATTCTGTTTTACTTCTATTCTCAATTAGCCTACAGGTAAATGATCGTACTAGCCGGTAGGATCAGCGTCTTTCGGTGTCAACTAGCCCGTGTGTTAGTGTCACCGTAAGGCGGCGGTTCTGGGCATAAGACCGGGTTAACTCCTTGGTAAGGGGAGGGGGCTTACAAACTGGTATCACTTGAACAAACGATCATGTGAGAAAGAAGTCCACAACACTGGGTCACCCCACTCGAGCAATAGTTTGCGGACAAACTATGCAGCGGAAGCATTGGTGTGCCCATGTGTAAAAGTCACAAAACATAGTCCATTTAAACAATGAGTTAGGCCAATCCAATTAGGACACCACCTTAGTCTTACTTACCAAGAGGATTTTGTAGCATACCCAAATCTAAAATTGACCTCGGATATAGATTGATTAAGGTTCGAGGATACCCAAATATACTAGGGGGAGAATTTAATACAAGCATCACTACTTAAGGCTTAAATTCCAATATCCCTACTCCACCTATCGAGTGATATTAACAATTCTTAACCAAGCTGATAGGAATGCTTTAAGGAGACTTGGTGCCTATAATATATTGGTGGAATGGTAGGATACTCGTAAACTTAACCCTCGTATTGATGACTTAATTACATTGAGACAACCACCGTGACAAGCACCAAAGGTTGAATAAGAATTCAAGTTTCAGAAGAGACCCATTTTTTGGGGTCACATGTTGACCTTGAGAAGATTGTTGTAAATAGTAACCTCAAAGGCTTAAGGTTTGTAGCATATCAATAAGTCTTAAGGGGGAACTCCAACTCTAAGATTGTTAGCCCTAAGGATTGAGTGCTTATCTAAGATGAATGTGTCGTAGGTATTAAAGAAATTTAGCTCAAAATGTATGGGGGCTTATCCTTTTATTTATTGGGATAAAATTGGTAACAACTTGAATTTCTCTAGAGCCAATTTATAAAACATGTGTCACAAACATAGTGATCTAGAAGACTTGATTTATTTAAATGTTGCTCAAGTAAAGATGAGGTTTTGTATTCGCATAATTGGCAAGATAATCAACCCTCCCTAGAAGTTTAGGATATACGTAGAGGGTTGCCCGCTTGGATATATCACAACCCTAGAACAAGGAAAGTCATCATGAGATGTTAGAAACTTTCATGGGTTTGTGAATCAGATGATTACTTGGCACAACCTAAAGAGAGATCGTAATTCCATCAATACATAATGACATGCTATATCCCAAGGAACAAAACAAGTTGTGTAAAATCCACAAGGATTCGAACATCAAGCTTTTCAATAAACTAAAATCAAGCAGTAACGACAACACAAATGTTTTATGTATAATTAAAGGAGTATGTTACCTCAACAAAGCACGTTTCTAGATGCCCTAACACCTTAACCCAATTAATGTGACACATAATTAATGATTATATCATCAGTTAAGGATTTGATTAAGGAACTCAGATATATCGCAAGAGAGAGCCAATGTGAAATGAGAATTCAGTATAAGTTGGAAGGATAGTTGGAAATTCTGCATAGCTATGGAACTTAGGAGAGTGACTATGACTGTCACATATTAAATGGGTAGAATTGGGAAAAGTGAAAATGATGATTGTTCACTGCTATCCGCGCCTACCTAACATACTCAGGTCATTATGTTGGAAACTTACAGATTGGGATATGATAACATCATGGTAATAGGAAGGAGTGATGGCGATACTTAACTGTTACGTGATTAAAGCTCATAAAGTGAGAATTCAAAATGTTTGAGTAATTATATCTATAACACTAGGGTATAACAATCCCAGAAAACTAATGTCAAGTTAAAAATCATACTAAATTGGAAGATTTATGTTATAGGTATGATCCTTTGGATGTGACTCTGATGATCACAAGAATCAAAACAAAAGGTTTCGATGACATAATAATCACCTTCACAAAGATTCTGGATTTTGAGAACAAACTCATGATTATGAATATGTTGTTATCATTAGAATCAATTATTATAATAATTCGAAGGAATTGAATTGTCCACTTTGCGGGTTATAAATGCACTATCAGGCGTTGTGAACTTAGTAAATTTGATCATGAGTAGATAATACAAGCCTATCCAACGCACAAAGAAACAAATAAATTCTACCTTGCATATATTATATAGTGCGAATTATATATTTTTGGTATATAAAAGTGGTGATAATTCATGAACTTAGAGAAATAATAGTCTCAGCCATGCCATAATTTGTAGAGGTTAGATTGAAGATTACTTATACTTATTCCACACATAGCCCACTCGTGAGCATAATGGCTTTAGATGAGTGTTCACTCATGCTTGCCTAATAAAGATTACTATATGAACATATATAGAAAAGTTACTATGAGCATACCTATGTTGAAACTTCAAGCAATTAACAGATTAATTTGTCAAGACATGTCGTTGAAAATGTAACGACTCAGCAAATGGGAATGATGTGGATGATTAGTTGAAGCGTATGCATAGGTATGACCCCTCGATTATGATAGCATCAAGAATCGAGACGCGTAGGTTGATAACATAATGATCACCTTAGGAAAAATTCATGACTGAAACGATCAATTTTAATTTGCAAAGGTGTATACGGTGAAATTACACGAGGAGTAAAGAATGTTTAATAAGATTCTCTTTATGATGAAATCAATTTGTGACGGACCTCTCCATTTTTAAAAGATACGCTTATAAATTTATGAATTAGACTATGTGTGAAAAGCGATTTAGAGTCATTTGTATGAACATCAAAATCAATAATTATCGCTTGATGTATGCTCGAAAGGTGAACACTATATGAATTATGTATTATTGTTTATGTGGAGGTATAATAATTCATGAATCTGGAAGAAACAAAATGTTGATCTCTTCATCACATCATAATCTTGGAAGTTGGTTAATTACAACACATGATAGTGTTGGTCTCATGCGTATGAAAATTTTAGTGATTATAAATTCACGTTGGGAGGTAGGTAATAATCTATACGTAAAGGAATAGAAAGGATTTCTACATGCATACAAATATTGGATATTCGTCATAAATAAAACTACGACAGCATATATTTGAAGATTCGATATGGTATAAGGTATAAAGTTTGAGGAGATTCTAGAAGAGGAATCTAGATTGGTGTGCACAATTATATATATAAGAGAATTGATTTTCACGGACTTGGTGATTATTGATCGTAAGGACTACAATCCAATGAGTGATTAAGGTTTATTGTAATGGTAATATGTCAGAGGACTTGGAAATATGTCCACATAATTTGGATTATGAGTATCCCAAATATAACGAAAGTACATTTGAACGGGGACTGTTACCTTCGATCGAGTTTCTTATAACAACAACCATGAGGCCAATAGTGTAGAAAGTGTCGGACACCACTATCTTGGGTTCAGGATGAGGACCACAGGGCACTTGGATCGGAATATATTGAGGATATGGATGCTCGATAGGACTGATCAGGGTTCGAATGCTGGAGGAACATAGTAGGCAGGTCAAGTACTACGATGCGAGACATCAAAAGGTAGAGATCCAGGTTGGAGACAAAGTTTTCTTGAAGGTACGCACTATGCATGGTGTCTTGGGGGTGTGGAGGCACAAGAAGCTCAACCCTCGATTTATGGGACCATATATGATCCAGGAGCGGATCGGTCTTTTAGCATACAGGCTGGAGCTGCCGTCAGAGTTAGGGACTCTGCATTATATTTTCCACGTCTCCTAGCTTCGGAGGGCTCTCCTTCGGCCAGAGCAGCATATTACCACTACAGCAGTTTCGGTAGCACCTGATAGATCAGTTTGTTTAGAGCCGGTCCGGATCGATGATACATCTGTTCGAGTGCTGCGGAAGAAGAAGGTTACCTTGGTAATGGTATTGTGGTCCAGCTACAGACAGGAGGAGCACACGTGGGAGACGATGGATCTGATACATGAACGGTACCCGGAGCTTTTCGCCTCAAGTATATTTTAACTATGTTGAAAGTTTTTTAAAATTCTTGTTCATAAAAATCCTTGTTGAACCGAACTTAAATTTCGGGGACGAAATTATTCTTTTGTTTATTGGGATTTGTAACATCTCATTCCCTCCTAGACCCCTAAACTTAGATTAGGTTAGGACATGTAGTGGGTGAATGGAGTTTAGGCTAAGTTTGACCTATGGAGTTAGGGTGGATTCACATAGTTCCCACTCTAGGGCCCAGGTCAACTGAAGTCAGACTAGCCCAATATGGAGTCATAAGCACACAATGGCCCCACCACTATGCCCCTAACCCTAAAGGAAATCTAAGTGAACTAAAAGACACATTATTGGGTCACCCATTGACCCAAGTTGACCCAAGTCAACACAAACCCTAAAATGGTCAAACCCACACCTATAGGCCCACATAGTCTAAGTGGGGCACCATGATGGCCCAACTCAAGTTGGGTGGTGTCATTGGGTCCATTAGTGGTGTACAAAAAAACTGGTTCTAACAGGTTTGGTTGGGACCGCACTGGTGAGGACTGGCTAAAGACCGGTCCCGGACCGGTCCCGGACCAGTCCCAGAAGTCCCAAGATGTTCCTCATTTCACTTCAAAAACCGGTCCCGGACCGGGACCGGAAAAAGACCGGTCCCGGACCAGGACCGGAAAAAGACCGGTCTTTTACCATTCTTTGACCGGTCCCGGACTGGGAATAGAATCAATACCGTTAAAAAGATCGGTCCCGTATATAAAGAGCCAAAATGGCTCTGAAAAGAGCTGTTTTAAACGGCTCTTTTAGAGTCATTTTAACGGCTCTTTAAAGAGCCCTTCTCTCTTTTTGTACTCATTGTGGACTGTTGTATCTTTTCATTATATATATGATGTTATTGTTGTGACTTGTGGAATCGCTAGTTTTCTTTCTATTGTACTTCTATTCTCAATTTGCCTACAGGTAAATGATCATACTTGCTGGCAGGATCAGCGTCTTTCGCTATCGACTAGCTCGTGTCTTAGTGTCACCGTAAGGCGGAGGTTCTGGGCATAAGACCGGGTTAACTCCATGGTAAGGGGAGGGGTCTTATAAAGAGTCAGCGACCAAGAGAAAGAGACTGGAAGAGTCTCAAACAGCATGGTTTGAAGAGAAGATGAAGAGAACCTGACACTAATAAAAGAAACCAAGAAGAGACCGCGCAAGAAGAGAAATCGCAGCGAGCAAGTAGTGAGCAAACTGCACGGGAAGACCACACGGTCATGGTGATAACACACCAGCGACAAGAGAAGAGGTCGTGACCAAGATGTGGAGCCCGCAGCGTTTAAAGAAGCCACACCGACAAGAGAATTCGCAGCTAGAAGAAATATAGAAGAGGAAAATCTGAAGCAGGACAATAACAGAGAAGTTGTAACACCCCCTATCCGTCACATAGCATATAGAAGTAGGTTCGGCCGGGGCCCGACGCCATATACCACAGACAGACTGGAAGGTTACGCAATGAAACCATCCTGCCAATAACCAACGTCCTACACAGAATACATTCTAGCAAAAGCAATTTAAAAGTTGCAATTAAAGAACCCAGCAAGAAGCATGAATGTACACTAAACAACATAGAAGGAATGAACGTACAAATACACAAGTACATGGCCTTAAGGACTTGCAATAGTTTACTCAAATTAAATTGTTTTCCAAACCTCGGCACGCAGGCCGGTCACACATGAATAATATAAGTAAACAATCATAAATAGGCCTTCGAGGGCCGGCTCAGCAACATGGGCTTTTGCCCTCTATTTACCACTTGGCTCTGCAGCACCTGCAAGCAATAATCCACTGCTATGGTGGCAAACAAAAGCAATGGCCAGCTATGTTGACCAAATTATAACGACGTCACCCCCGAACTCGAGGCGGCGATGCTCCTTCCCTGCACTTTGTTAGCATAACCAAGCAGTATAGTGTAAAAACAGTTCATCATAGGTGTACAACCCCGTATTCGCCCCTGTATAGTTTTAAGCTTTTCGGAGATTTTGCACTCTCGGTGGCCAATTTTGGCTCTGGCTTGGAAACATACTAGTAGGGGGAGGAAAAATCCACCTCCCTCCAGTGACCCTCTTTTGGGGGTGGGTGCGACAAGTTGGCTGACACCCGCCCCGTCCCGATAGGTGCTTGACAGCCTGGTGGGGCGAGACCGGACGGGTGTCGGGGTCTCGCCCCTGCCCCTTCTAGCCTGTCGGCCTGGCGGGGCGAGACGGGCCGGGGGCCGGGGTCTCGCCCCTGCCCCTTCTAGCCTGGCGACCTGGCGGGGCGAGACCGGCCGGGGGCCGGGGTCTCGCCCCTGCCCCTTCTAGCCCGGCGGCCTGGCGGGGCGAGACCGGTCGGGGGCCGGGGTCTCGCCCCTGCCCCTTCTAGCCTGGCGGCCTGGCGGGGCGAGACCGGCCAGGAGCCGGGGTCTCGCCCCTGCCCCTTATAGCCTGGCGGCCTGGCGGGGCGAGACCGGCCGGGGGCCGGGGTCTCGCCCATGCCCCTTCTAGCCTGGCGGCCTGGCGGGGCGAGACCGTCCGGGGGCCGGGGTCTCGCCCCCGCCCCTTCCAGCTTGGCGGCATGGTGGGGCGAGACAGGCCGGAGGCTGCGGTCTCGCCCTTGCCCCCCTGTAGTTTTACCTTCTTGCCCTCGGGGGGAATTCCCCCTTTACCCCCCGGCGTGGCTATTTTCTATTGGCCCGAGGCCTTTTGGCCGTAGGGGTATTTTGGTCATTTTACCCCCCAGGAATTGGAAAAACTATAAATAGACCCCCTTGGGTGCCTTGGAGAGGATCCCTTTCTTAGCTTCCTCCTCCCTTAGCTTCTTCTTGGTAGAGTAGAGAGAGCTCTCCAAGGCGCCCAGCCTAGCCCTTTGGTAAGGGAGGGGAAGAGCTCAGGTAGCCTTCCGGGTGTGAGGTGGGACCTCCGTGCTAGAGCCGAGGGTCTGTTCATAGTCTCCTAAGTCTCCGGTCCGTGACGTTCTCTCGAGTGTAGTAGGTGTGAGGTCACCCCTTTCAGGGACCCCGAACTCCACAGAGGTCAATTTTGGCTTCAACACTTTGGTGCGGTGAGCGTGGAGAGTGACCAACACAGAAGATTTCAGGAGAGTGTCATGACGGGAGGTCAGGGAGGTAGTGATGATCTCGGCGAGCTCCCTAGCTCAGGACCCTTTGTGGGGAGGCAAGAGTTCATGGCCTCCATCCAGGGTATCATGGAGATGCTGCGAAGCATTGCTCCTCAGGGTGGTAGCTCCACCCCGACCCCCCAGGAGCTAGCTCCCCCCCTCGACGAGTCGACTCCCAGGGGGCTAGGCGAGATGACCCCAGCAGGGGGAGAGGGAAGCGCACCAGTAAGAATGCCAGGAAAGGAGAGGGTGGGAGATGGGGTCGAGCGAGACCTCACTGGCCGGGAGTTGTTCTCTAGCCCGGCGAGTGCCAACCTCCCAGGCGAGCAGGTTGCGCGAGTGGAGGTGGCGAAACCACCCCTTAGGGGGTCACCCTTCAGCGAGCTGATCATCTCAGCTCCCGTTCCTGAGGGGTTCAGAGAGCCAGACATGGCTTAATATACGGGGAAGGATGACCCCGTCCAACATCTGCAGTGGTTCGAGGATGCCGTCTCCATCAGGCCGATGACGGATGCCTTCAAGTGTCGCCTCTTTGCGATCACGTTGAAGGAGAAGGCAAGGGACTGGTTCCATCAACTCCCTCCGAGGTCGATCTATGGTTTCGAGAACTTGAGCCGGAGCTTTCAGCTTCGCTTCTCCACCTCCAAGAAGCGGAAGAGGAGCCCCGAGTCCATCTTCCTGATAAGGCAGGGGGCCGAGGAGTCGCTGGCCCGTTACGTAGACAGCTTCCAGGGGGAGATCCTGGAGGTCCAGGAGATGCCAGGGTATGGTCTCCAGATGGCCTTCACCGTCGGGATGAAGGACGGCTTCTTCAAGATGAGCTTGACACGGAAGGCCCCCATTTCTTTTGAGGAGCTGATGGAAAGGGCGGCTGAGGAGATAGCCATGGAGGCGGCCAACCCGGCATTTGTTAAGAAGTTGGCAGAGCTAACGGAGACGGAGTCAAAGGAGCAAGGTGGCTCAAGGCATCAGGAAGGAAGAAGGAGGGAGGAGCGGAGAGCTCAGGAGGGTCCAGAGCCAGGTTGGAGACAGCAGAGAGGACCCGTTCAGGGTCCGGGAAGAGGTTACGCCCAAGATGGGGGAAACTTCCATGGGGGCCAAGGGAGGTTCAACTTCCAGAGGCAAGCCCCAAGACAGCTCCTCCCTCCGCCGCAGCAAGCCTTGGCGATAGGTGGAGGGGGAAGAGGAAACAGGAGAGAACACCCAGCCCGCCGAAGGAGGGGAGGAGAGCTACCGTACTGTGACTTCCACCAGGTGGAGGGGCACGCCACGGCTACCTGCTGCGAGTTTCTGGAAGTGAGCGGGGCGAGAGGCCCTGCCCAGCCACAGCCGCCAGTGCGGGTTGAAGAGGTTCTACCCAGAGAAGGGGGTGATGATGTGTGTGAGGACCGGGTCGATGTCGGACCCCGAGGCGGTATAGCGGTGATACATGGTGGAGTGGGGGTTGAGGCCACTCGGAAGGCAAGCCTCCATGTCATGTATCGAAGGAGCGTCGCCTCAACCTCCTAGACACCGCCCTAGGAGGAGAAGATCACCTTCTCGGTGAAGGACCTGCCGGATCATGAGAATCCGTTCTGCGATGCGCTGGTCATCTAGACGGCCATCGAGGGCTACACCGTCTCCAGGATCTTGGTTGACAACGGGAGCTCCGTCAACGTCGTTTTCAGGAAGGCGTTTGACGAGATGATGGTAGAATCACGGAGGGTGTTGGCCTCGGACGGACCCCTGTTCGGATTTTCCGGGGAAAGGAAGGAGGTGGAAGGTGGAGTGGGACTCCAAGTTAAATTGGGGGGTGTCTCAATGAACTGCCGGTTCGTCATTGTTGACGCTCCAAGCAGCTACAATGCCATCTTCGGAAGGCCCCTCATCAACGCCTTCCGTTGTGTGCCGTCTTCCTTCCACCAATGCCTCAAGTTCAACTCAGGAGGGATCCAGGTCAGATTCAAGGGAGACTCCAGGATGGCAAGGCAGTGTTATGTCACGGCCGTCAACACCATCTCTTGGTTGGACAAGGCAGAGGAGATGGAAAAGATCATGGAGAGCCTGAGCAGGATGGAAGTGTCCCGCGAGTAGGAAGCGGATGGCGACCACCAGGCCCAGACCCCCTGAGGAAGCCTCACCCCGGCGGAGTCCTGTATTTTTCTTATGTTGTATTGAGTCCAGCCCCCGACCGGCTGAGTCGGGGGGGTCATGTAACCCATCTTTTTCCCCGTTTGAGGATGTTGGATTTGGTAAAATTCAAGTGACACGCCTGGTTCCACACCCCCGAGATGATCTCCTCAGCCAGGCTCCCATTAGCTGGTTGGGTCGAATGTGCCTCGGGGAGATCAAGCCCCACCCCCGAGAGGATCTCCTCAGCCAGGCTCCCACTAGCTGGTTGGGTCGAATGTGCCTCGAGGAGATCAAGTCCCACCCCCGAGAGGATCTCCTCAGCCAGGCTCCCACTAGCTGGTTGGGTCGAATGTGCCTCGGGGAGATCAAGTCTCACCCCCGAGAGGATCTCCTCAGCCAGGCTCCCACTAGTTGGTTGGGTCGAATGTGCCTCGGGGAGATCAAGTCCCACCCCCGAGAGGATCTCCTCAGCCAGGCTCCCACTAGCTGGTTGGGTCGAATGTGCCTCGGGGAGATCAAGTCCCACCCCCGAGAGGATCTCCTCATCCAGGCTCCCACAAGCTGGTTGGGTCGAATGTGCCTTAGGGAAAGTAAGCCCCACCCCCGAGAGGATCTCCTCAGCCAGGCTCCCACTAGCTGGTTGGGTCGAATGTGCCTCGGGGAAAGTAAGCCCCACCCCCGAGAGGATCTCCTCAGCCAGGCTCCCAGTAGCTGGTTGGGTCGAATGTGCCTCGGGGAGATCAAGCCCCACCCCCGAGAGGATCTCCTCAGCCAGGCTCCCACTAGCTGGTTGGGTCGAATGTGCCTCGGGGAGATCAAGTCCCACCCCCGAGAGGATCTCCTCAGCCAGGCTCCCACTAGCTGGTTGTATCGAATGTGCCTCAGGGAAAGTAAGTCCCACCCCCGAGAGGATCTCCTCAGCCAGGCTCCCACTAGCTGGTTGGGTTGAATGTCCCTCGGGAAGAGTAAGTCCCACCCCCGAGAGGATCTCCTCAGCCAGGCTCCCACTAGCTGGTTGGGTCGAATGTGCCTCGGGGGGAGTAAAAGTCCCTTTGCTCCAATGAGGATCCCGCTGTCAGGCTCTCACTAGCTGGCAGGGCTGGTGGTACCTCTCGTGGAGGCTAAGTATTTTTTACCTGGAGGGGGTCTCGCCACCCAGGCTCCCATAGCTGGCATGGCAGGTTGACCCCTCCGGGGGCCAAGTATTTTTTTACCTGGAGGGGGTCTCGCCACTCAGGCTCCCATAGCTGGCATGGCAGGTTGACTCCCCAGAGAGGCGCGCAAGGAAATTGCACTCAGCGAATACGTTGGGTTGGGTATTTCTTTCCGAGTTTGTGCAAACCACGAAAAGAGCGGGGATTGTGTAAAACCCCGTATTCGCCCCTGTATAGTTTTAAGCTTTTGGGAGATTTTGCACTCTCGGTGGCCAATTTTGGCTCTGGCTTGGAAACATACTAGTAGGGGGAGGAAAAATCCACCTCCCTCCAGTGACCCTCTTTTGGGGGCGGGTGCGACAAGTTGGCTGACACCCGCCCCGTCCCGATAGGTGCTGGGAGGCCTGGTGGGGCGAGACCGGCCGGGGGTCGGGGTCTCGCCCCTACCCCTTCTAGCCTGGCGGCCTAGCGGGGCGAGACCGGCCGGGGGCCGGGGTCTCGCCCCTGCCCCTTCTAGCCTGGCGACCTGGCGGGGCGAGACCGGCCGGGGGCCGGGTTCTCGCCCCTGCCCCTTCTAGCCTGGCGGCCTGGCGGGGCGAGACCGGCCGGGGGCCGGGGTCTCGCCCCTGCCCCTTCTAGCCTGGCGGCCTGGTGGGGCGAGACCGGCCGGGGGCCGGGGTCTCGCCCCTGCCCCTTCTAGCCTGGCGGCCTGGCGGGGCGAGACCGTCCGGGGGCTGGGGTCTCGCCCCCGCCCCTTCCTGCTTGGCGGCATGGTGGGGCGAGACCGGCCGGAGGCCGCGGTCTCGCCCTTGCCCCCCCTGTAGTTTTACCTTCTTGCCCTCGGGGGAATTCCCCCTTTACCCCCCCCCCCCCCCCCCCGACGTGGCTATTTTCTATTGGCCCGAGGCCTTTTGGCCGTAGGGGTATTTTGGTCATTTTACCCCCAGGACTTGGAAAAACTATAAATAGACCCTCTTGGGTGCCTTGGAGAGGATCCCTATCTTAGCTTCCTCCTCCCTTAGCTTCTTCTTGGTAGAGTAGAGAGAGCTCTCCAAGGCGCCCAGCCTAGCCCTTTGGTAAGGGAGGGGAAGAGCTCAGGTAGCCTTCCGGGTGTGAGGTGGGACCTCCGTGCTAGAGCCGAGGGTCTGTTCATAGTCTCCTAAGTCTCCGGTCCGTGACGTTCTCTCGAGTGTAGTAGGTGTGAGGTCACCCCTTTCAGGGACCCCGAACTCCACAGAGGTCAATTTTGGCTTCAACAACAGGCGTGGGCATGCACAGCCACACACCCCGTGCTCTCAGGGCACATTCTCGGTGAACACGGTCAAAGTCCGCTGACTCACCACCGCCCCCTGGGCGGCAATATCTCGTGAGCATTTTGGTTTTTTTGTCCAATGCCTAAGACCCTCTATCTATGTCAACGACAAGTGCCAAATACCTTTAGGTCTCTTTAACCGAACGACATAGAGCGGGTATGGTTCTGCCTAACCCGTTGCTCACACCACCCTGTCACCTTAAGACATGGGCGTGGGTCAAAATTCTTCGAGTCCCAATACGATCACACACTTCACATAACCCGGTTATGTGCAAGTTGGCTCCCAGGCCACCAAGTTGGCAGAATCACGCATCTGTCTAGTTTTCTGGGTTCACTTTGGAGTTAGTCCCCAAGGCTCCTTGTTGCAATCTACTATGTAGAAAACCCGAAAAACAACCATCGACGCGGAGTCTTCTCCGGCCATTCATGCAATGCAACATCACCGAACCAGACCAACTTGTTCGTGTAGGCTTCACAAATCATGTCTATATCTGTTTCTCGATTACAGACTCTACATGTAACACAACGGGGACTATTCATGTCTACCCAAAGGAATGCCTCACACTCACCGCAAACTCGTGATAGCAGACTTAATTTGCAAAGGAAAAGATGACTTCACATGTCTTAGGATGAGAATCGTTACCCTAGCATTTCTGTTTGGCTCCATGGAAATCGATGCGGATGGAAAGTACCGCAACGTCCTTGCCTCCGTAGATCCGAACTCGGCTAGCAATTTGGGGCTCCGAAGCTCCGCCGGCGGCCGGATCTATCTTCCATCTTCTTCCTTGCTCTCCCCTCTCTCTAGAACTTAGAAGGAGAATAACCCAAAGAGTATGAGAGTTTCTAAGCCCTATTCCCGAGTATATCCCAGCAAGAACAGTTCTGAACCGTTGGATCCCAAAATATGGAAACGAACGACCACGATTCGCACTTAAAATCCAAAACCTGGGCCGAACACGGCTTGTGACACGCCCGTGTCCAAGGCCGTGTGCCTCAATCGACGCAGAAACCGTCGCACCCAGGAAAGAACACGGGCACCCGACACGCCCGTGTTTTACCTAATACGCCCGTGTCGTCCAGTACACGCCCGTGTTCCCGGGCATGTTCTTCCATGGACACGGGACTAAGAACGTCCCGTAAGGGATACAGGTACTCGACATGCCCATGTTTGATTTTGACACGCCCGTGTCTACCCATACATAGTCGTGCGCCAAACTGTGTGTCTCCCATAACACGGCCCGACCATCACCCAGTGAAGGACATGACATGTGACACGCCCATGTCGTAGGCCGTGTTCGCTGCTCGACGATCGTCAACTCCAAAACCGTCGACTACTCTGCCAGATCGTCGACCCGAGCACGACACGCCCCTGGGACAAGCCCGTGTCCCAGGCCGTGTAACCCCTACCAAGTTCCAAACTTGGTTCAAAACTCTACCCGTCGTTCCTTTGAGTTTCGGGGCGTTATAGCTCTCTCCCTCTTAAAAGAATTTCGTCCCGAAATTACAGAAAGGGAAATAAACACAAAACTAAAACGGTACCTGATTGGAATAACTCTGGGTACTCCTCAAGCATTGTCTGCTATCGCTCCCACGAGAGCTCCTCTCGACCGCAATTGTCCCAACGGACCTTGACCATTGTGATCTCTTTGTTGTGTAGTCGTTTGACTTCCGAGTCCTCAATTCGTATGGGCTCGACCTTCCTCGTCAACCCATTATCAACTGACACTTGATCGACAACAATCACTTGTGATGGCTCTTGCATTGCATTCCGTAGCACTGATATGTGGGATACACCGTATAGACCATTAGTTCCACCGATATCTTCAACTGATACGCTGCTTCGCCAATTCGCTCGAGTGCCTCAAACGGTCCAAGGTACCTCGAGCTTAGCTTCTTCAAGCGTCATACTCGTGAGACACCCTTGAACGGCTTAATCTTCAAGTACACCCAGTCGCCAACAGCGAATTCCACGTTCCTATGTTTGGCATTATAGAACTTAGCTTGGCAGTCCTGAGCGATTAGAAATCTTTCTCGAATGGTTCGCACCAACGAAGTAGCATCTTCCACCTCTTGCCGCTTGTACAACTTCGACTCACCTGTTTCTAAACAGAACAACGGGGTGCGACATCTCCTACCATAAAGGGCCTCGAAGGGCGCTATTTGAATGCTCGCCTGGGTGCTGTTGTTATACGCGAATTCCACCAAGTACAGGTGATCTTCCCACTGCTTCCTGAAGTCCAGGACGCACATGCGAATCATGTCCTCCATCATCCTATTGACCATCTCGGTCTGACCATCCGTCTGCGGATGAAAGGCTATGCTGAACCTCAACTTGGTCCCCAACATCTATTGCACCATTATCCAGTCATTGGACCTGAACCACCCATCACGATCAATCACGATAATGCGGGGCACACCGTGAAGCCGAACAATGTTATCCACAAACAGTTTTGCCTATTTCTCCACGGAATCATCCTTCCTATGTTGAATGAAGTGCGACACTTTCGTCAAACGATCTACGACCACCCAAATGACGTCGTTACCATTCTGCGACCTTGGCAACCCGTGCACAAAGTTCATAGTAATGTCGTCGAACTTCCACTCCGGAAAAGGAAAGGACTTCAAGAATCCTCCCGGCTTTTGGCACTACGCCTTCACAAAGGCGCATGTTTGACACTTCGCCAAGTACAGTGCCACATCCTTCTTATGTCCTGGCCAGCAGAATAATTTCTTCAAATCACGGTACATCTTTGTGCTCCCTGGGTGAATCGAGCACTTGATATGATGAGCCTTGTACATCAAATTCACCCGCAGATTGCCAACATTTGGGATGCATAAACGATTGTCCTTCCACAACAATTCATCCACAACCTCATATTGGGAATTTGACTCATCCAAAGTCTATATCATGAGTAACGTCATGATGCTATCCATATCCAAATCCTGCCGAATCCGATCAGCCAGGACATACTGAACTTCAGTCCAGTTCAACTGCGCCTCGACACTAGTCTGTTTGTCAACACAAGAGATCTCCAATGCCACCAACTCCTGAATTAAGCGCTCGTCATGAACCAACAACCAGTTGGCCGGAGCAGGGGCCCTGCGACTCAACGCGTCCGCAACTGCAATGCCTTTCCCAGGAACATAATGGATCTTGAATGTGTAGTCCCCAAAAAACTCCATCCATCTACGCTGCCGCATGTTTAGATCCTTCTGTTGCAACAAATACTTCAGGCTCTTGTGGTCGATAAAGATATCGATCTTCACACCGTACAAGTAATGCCTCCACAGCTTCAAGACAAAAATCACGGCCGCTAACTCCAAGTCATGGACTGGATAATTCCTCTCGTGCACTTTCAGCTGTCGCGAGCCATACGCAATAACGCTTCCATGTTGCAGTAGCACACAACCCAAACCACTGCCCGAAGCATCGCTGTAGATCTCAATACCTTCGGTCCCACTCGGCGAACTTAGAACCGGCGTCGTGTTCAACCGACTTATCATCTCCTCAAAAGCTCGTGCGCACTCCGGCGTCCAAACAAACCTCTGTTCTTTCCTCGTCAAAGTCGTGAGGGGTAACGCTATCCGCGAGAAGTTCTCCACGAAGCGCCTGTAGTAGTCGGCCATCCCCTAGAAAACAACGGACTTCCGCTACCGTAGACAGTACAGGCCACTCTCGTATCGCAACAATCTTCGTCGGATCCACCGCAATGCCCTCTCCACTGACTATGTGACCAAGGAACGCCACTGAAGACAACCAAAACTCGCACTTGGAGAACTTGCCGTACAGTTGATTCCTCCTCTGCATCTCCAACACCAAATGCAGATGCTTGAAGTGATCCTCCTCACACTGCGAGTACACCAATATATCGTCAATGAAGACGATCGCAAATTGGTTCAAGTACTCTCTGAAAGTCATATTCATCAAATCCGTGAACACTGACGGCGCATTAGTCAGCCCGAACGGCATGACCGTAAACACATAATGCCTGTATCAAGTCCTGTTTTCATTTTTAAGAAATGAATAACTTTATTGTGGTGCGAAGCTTCTTGTTGCCATTGGAATAGATTATTTGTTCCAATCTTCTAACACAAGAAATGCAACTTGAACTATACGTTGTGCAAGAGTGTTATTATCTACACTGGGCACTGTGCATTAGGACCCCCACCAGTGCCCATTCCCTCCATTATTCGTTAACCTACAACTTTCCACTTTAAGAAGTTCCAAAAAAATTATTTCAGCCAAAGGGGTCAAAGATGGCTTATGGTACTGTCACAACGTACTATAGTAGGCGGAGTTATTGTCTTGGCTATATGTATTGTGTGTCCCAAGATGTTGCGGCCATTCTACTGCGATCGGGGGTATTGTCGGGGCAACACGAGGCACACGTGTGTACTGCCATTCGTGTAATTAAAAATAAATTTTAATAGACATTTATGATAAATTTAATGATATAGTGCCTACTTGCCTAATTATGAATAAATAAATGGTTGTTGAGCTTAATAAATTACAAAAATAACTTGATAATTTATTATCTAAAAGGTCTAATTTGCATTAATTAAGGAAAGGTTGGCCAATTATATGCGGATTGCACTTTAAATTAAAATTCATAAAAATTAATAAAAAAACTCCAACAATTTATTAATGTTTATTATAATTTTATTATTAACCTTAAATTTAAAATTTTTATAATACTTAAGTAAACAATTGATATGTTAGAAAGCTAATTAATTGAGATTAAAAATCCAAAACAATAAATAATTAAACATCTAACCATATTTTATTTATAAAACAAGAACTCAAATATATACCATATAACAAAGACATCTAATCAAAAATTAGCATAATCCTGTTAAAAGATAAAATAAAGAATAAAAGTAAAAAAAAAAGTTAGTTCGGCGTTAATGAGTGGTGAGCACTAAGCATACATGCTTGTCACTTAAAATATAACAATTTAATTTTAATAGAACATATTTCTTAAATAATTTATAATTTACAGTTTTTAAAAGCTTTATATAATGAAAATTATTGTTTTAATATAATCAAGTACTGGAAGTGAACAAAAAAGATAATATAACTAAATATAATTGTAATTTATACGCCCGCTCGTGTGTGTATATATTATACAATTCAATGAATGTGTTGAGAACATAAAAAGCCTATTATTATCATATGGTGAGTGCATGCACTCATCTTATGTAATAGTCTTTCTTATGTTTTTGCCAATTAATTAACAATGTATAAATGTACTACATTGATAAATTAATATACTATAGCCAAATATTTTTTAAAAAAATGATAAATTAAAACACTATAGAATGGAGAGAGAGAAGGTTGAGCCTGGGCATACCTGGCTTTTTGACACAGATGTAAGGCTGAGCTTATTATTGAAAACTCAAAAATCGGTCAAGATCGCTATAATATTGGCTGAATCGAAATTGATTACAATTCGACTAAATTTGAGTGAATCAATTTGACTCGAATCATATTTCGAGCCAACTCTAAATCGCTCAAAATATGATTCCAATCACCCAAAATTTAATAAAAATATTATGTATGTATTATTATATTGTTATTTTAAATTTTAAAAACTGTAAAATTTAAATCTAAATAAAAAGAGTAAAACTTTGTAGTGTTTTCTTTGCTAAATTTAAAGGTTGTCCAATTTAATTTTAAACAAACTAAAAATAAAGGGAAATTTTAATGCAAGCCAACTATAAATAAAGAGAAAAAATTCAATACAAGCCGGCTCGAAATCGAATCATTTGAATAGAGATGGCTCGAGTTAAAGATTTTGATTAGATAATATAGCTGCAACACCACTGCTCGAATAATTTAAAGGTTGCCCAACACCACTGCTCGAATGTGTAGGGACTGTTGAGCTATATTGAAATAGATGTGACGGGTGTTTAATGAGTTGCGGTTAGAATCCGATAGGAGTCCAACAACCCGTAGTCAGGTATTTAGGGTTTGCCTATAAATAGTCATGCTATGGGTAACAAGTAGGTCGTTCCAAACTTGTCGGTCACGCGGATGCTTCAAGCACTCTTAACATTCTCGAAGAATTTTCATTTGCCCTAGCTACTCCCCGCTCCCGTGGTCTGTCCCGTCGCCCCTCCCGTTCGCGATTTTTGTTGGATCGTCATCGCCGATCGTGAACGAGAGGCGAATCTCGCTCGGGACTTCTAGTCGCTGCTGCCGATCGGGACTTTTTGTTTGGCGTTGTTGGCTGATCGAAATCAGAAGGGGATCTACGACCCCGTCTCTCTGTCGATCGGAGAAGTAGAGTCCCACCACTCTCATTTCAGCAAAACTCGCCGCCACCCTCGATTGGGATTTACCCTAGCCATCGTCGCTGGGTTTGCAGTTCAGCCCTGTCACCGCTTGTGATTTCTCTGCCGCTGATCCAGATCGGGAAAAAGGGGGAAAACCGCCACTGTTCTCCTGTACTCCTGTCGCCGTTCCTGTGTGCGGGTATCGATCGGAGAAGGAGAAGCCCGTCGCTGTTGTCGTTCGATCGGGAAAAGGAGGAATAATCTGGGCTTTCTCCACAGCAGCAGATTCATAGTGTTGGAAATAAAAAAGAAGAGGCTATTTCTTTCAGATCAATGGAAGAGATAAAGCGGTATCAGATCTTCTTCATCCTTTTGTGCTCGTGCACTCTTCTTCAGATCAAACCGAGAGAAATGCATTGATCCTGACATCCTGTACAAAGTCTTAGATATTGCAGGATTATCTCAGTGTAGTGCCCTTGCTTGGTCGATTTATACATCTATAGAAGAACAACAAAAGGGACTAATTCTCTCTATTGAAAGATCAAGATCTACTTGTTACTGTCAATTTTTGTTGGCGCCTAGAACGACTACGGATCCTCTGCCCCATATTGGTTTTGGAAGGTGTGTTGATCGGATCTACTCTTCAGCAATTGTTCTTAGTCGAAGAGGAGAAGCAAATCTTTTTCTCCTAGATTGGATCTGAAGAATTCACCGTCGACGGCTCGCTCAGGTGATTTCTTTTTTGTTTTACTACTCTTTTTCAAGGTTGCTAGTGGCGCTCCAAGTCTTTTAGTTGGAACCCGCAATGTTGAAAGGGAATTCTTTCGTGCCGATGATCAGGCTGGAGAAATTCTCCAACTCTAAGTTTAGCGTCTGGAAGCTGAACATGCAGTTCAGTATGAAATGTTGAAATTTGTGAAGTGGAAGTAGGTGATGGGGCAGGCCGGGCGGTCTGAGCGGCCTGAGCGGTCTGAGTCCGCGGCGTGGGTAGACTGCTAGTTGCGGCCTGTGTGGTTGGCTTGCTTGGTCTTAGTGGCTTGGCTGTTCTTGAGGAGCGTCTTGTGCGGGCTGTGGAGCGGCCTGTGGAGCGGCTTGTGAGGCCTGTTGTGCGGCCTATTTGGTGTATGGCCAAAGGAGTCTTGTGACTTGGGCTTCTTAAGGAGCGGCCTGAGCGGACTACGGTTTGCGGTATATTGGCAGTGCTCAGCTTGTTCTGCGGCTTTGCTGCAGGCAAGCTCTTGTGGATCCAGGCGGACTAGAAGTTGTATCCGAGGTTTGTTGACGGGCTTAGACTTCTGCGTCCGCAGAGTCCGCATTTGTGGATGGTTTGCCTTGGCTCTTGCCGATCTCTCCTTGATGTAGTGGATGTTGCTCATCCTGTGGCGGACTATCTTGTTGATTGCTGGTTTGATTCTTCTTTGTCCGCCGTGCTCGCGCCTGTTGCCTGGTGGGCTGCTGGACTTTGTCATTTTCTGTGACAAGTTCCCGGTGTCCGCAGAGTCCACTGAGTCCGCTGTTGACCGGGCGGACTTCCTGTGGTCGTGGACTCGGTGGCGGGTGATGGCATTGTTGTCATGCTATGCGGACTGCCTTATGTGTCCGCTTGATGTGTTATGTCGCGGTGGCGGTTTGGCGCTAGGCTTGGGTTTGGCAGGCTGGCGTTGTACCTGTGTTGTACAAGCTGGCAGTGTGTCCGCTTATTGGCGAACTGCCTTTAGTCTGGCTCCTATAGGGTTGAAGTCTGGCCAAGTCCATGCGGACTTGGCAGACTGGTTGTGTACCGCGCGGTCTGGGGGCGGTGTCTCTACTCACTAGGGTGGTGACCACACTCCTCACCTAGCCTATAAATAGACCCCCCCCGACACAGCTACAGTAATGAGTGAACAGTAAGTGAGGGCTTGGTTGCTTGTTGCGGTCTGATTTTTTCTGTCCGCGCGGGTTGAGCAGAGTTAATTGTGTGCTGTATGCAGGTTGCGCGGCTAACACTGGGGAGACAGCGGTTTCGCTTTGACTGCGGTCAGCATCAGTGAAGTTGCGGTTTCAATCAGCGGTTTCAGCATGTCGCCGGGCGGCTTGTCAGTTTTCTCTGCTTCAACGTTTTCCAAGTTCAATAACTTGTCCGCACGGCCTCGTGGTCTAGGCGGTCTGTTCCTTGTTCATCAGCAGCTTGTAGTGATGAGTCCAAATATTACACTGATTTTTGGACTCATCTGAGCCAGTTTTATCGTCTTAGCACTGTACTTGAGAGCTATAACTGCTTATATTTGCATACTTGCCTATTTCATGATTAAGTGCACTTTAGGCCCGTTTCTGTGTGCTTTAGATATTTCTGTGTTTTTGTTGTTCTTTAGCCGTGTCTTGAGAATATGGTGTGCACTTTTAGTGGCCTATCTGCCTCTTTTGCTGGTGCAGGGATCGTGTGCGTGCTCCGGAAGCGCTCGGGAGACCCCGGCGATACAGGAACACTGCGCACGATCACTGGACTTACTGCGCACGACCACTAGTCATGCGCCACTGATCGTGCGCATTACATTCTCCTTTTCCTAATTCTGCCTGGGTAATCGCAGGAGCACTGGTCATAGTGCGCACGACCACTGGTCGTGCGCCACTGCTCGTGCGCGTTTACCCCTTGCTTTCTGCAAATCTGTCCTACCTAATCGCACGATCAGTGGATTCAGTGCGCACAACCATCGGTCATGCTCCACTGATCGTGCGCGTATCTGCTGATGTTTCTGTCCAAGTTGCAGGTTTAATTGGAAATTGCGCACGATCATCGACGTATAGTGCGCACGACCACTGGTTGTGCGCCACTGATTGTGTGCTCTGCTTTTGCCGCCTCCGTATTTAAGGGCCTGCTCCTCGATTTAGGTTAATACACGTCATTTCTGCGATCGGGGAGTGCGTGGGAAGTGTCGTTCTACTTCTCCAGCTGCTCCATCCACCACCACATTCATCGGGAGTCCGTAGTCGGCGATTCCGAAGCTTTGCAAACCCTCCGGCGAAGCTCCCGACCATTGATGACCTCAACTCCAAGCTTTCCACCGGAGTTGGAGAAGAAGACAACCTAGCAACAGACTCGAAGGCCATCGAGGTGACAGCTCGTTGGAACCGGAAGCCTCCTCGGACTGAGCCCGGAAGTGGATTGACAACTCGCTATTCCGACCACGACCTGTGGTGGACCTTCGTCCTCTAGTGGTTTACTCTTCTTCCTCTTCCTCCATTGTATTGAATAATTTGCTATTGTAATGAACTACATTTTCTACTATATGTCTAAGTGGATGTTTGTGGTTTGCATTTGCTTGTGAGTTATGTGTGTGAATTCTCCTCGCCCACTCCACATCCACTTCATACCCTAGTTTCACCCGATTGCACTCCGCACAAGAACACTTCCACCCATTAGCTTTCCGTCCACTCGCCCAACCGAAGTTCGGCATCGCGGCCGATACACTCACCTCACCTTGCGAAGCGGTGCCTTTGACCCGCATAACTTTAATTAGTTTAGTAGATCAAGAAACCACAATCTCTCAAGCCCCCTTTTTACTCTTTTCTAAGTATAACCCTCATAACAATATTTTCTGAACTGTTGCCGCTCTATGCTAATTGCATTCCTCAAGAGACCGACACTTGGGGATTTATTCCCAAAGTTTATTACTTGTGCGACCGGTGCGCTTGCTGATTTACACGCATCAAGTATTTGGCACCGTTGTCGGGGAATGCAACTATAGAGCGACTCAGGATGACTGAAAATATTGTTATAAGAGTTAGTGTTTTTGACTGTTGTTTCCTTGTGTAGTGTTTGCCACAGTGAATGCAGGGTCGAAGCACAAGAGATCTAGTAGCCTACTAACCCCTTTTCATTCAAGCCACTTTCAATGACTACTATTCAGCTGCAGAGTTATAAAGCAAGCCTTACCAACCTCACATACCGAGCAGACACAGGAAATAACAGTTTCAAGATCTCGCCCGACCTCATCGAATACATCATCAAAAACTGCCAATTCAGCGGAGACGGAAAAGTAGATGCATTATGCCACGTGCAGATGTTCTTAGAAATTTACAACACTTGTACGCCAAACGCTGCCAAAAATGAGCTGCAGAGGATCCGACTCTTCTCCTTCTCCCTGAAAGAAGAAGCAAAGCGATGGTATCAAGATATCCGAAAGGGAATATCCTCATCCTGGAAACAACTCGAAGGAAAATTCTTGGCCAAATTCCGACAACCAATGCTAGAAATAGACAATTACAAGGAGCTCATCACCTTCACCCAAAGAAATGAAGAGACCTTTTACGATACATGGGAGCGTTTCCAGTCCCTGCGAAGGGAATGCTGCAGAGTGGAAATGTCAGACATCCTCCTAATCCAAACTTTCTACTTCGGCATCTCAGACAGATTCCGGCCATTACTCGACGTCGCAGCCGGCGGAACTCTGTTTAACAAATCCAGCGAGGATGCATGGGAAGTAATAGACAACATTGCCAAAACTAGTGGGCATTGGAACTCTCTGCCTTCACCCGACCTTACGGTAGAGATAAATTTAGTAGTCTCTGATGAAGCCACCAACCGCAATCCCTCGTCAAAGACATAGCAATTTTTCGCTTATGCATGCAAAATGATGGAGATGTTCAATGACCAAGCCACCACCATTCAGCGCCTACAAACCGCCATAGGGATTCTCACATTAACATTATTATGTTCAGTCAATCAGAAACAGGAAACGGTACATATAATGAGATTGAGAAGCGGAAAAAGCCTAGAGAGGGCCTCGCCTCCTGATCCTCCCGCACAATCACTCCACGAGCCCATTGTCGATTTGATAAAGGAACCTCCGTCCTTACCGACCGAGCAAGAACCCATGGAAGTACCATAACCTGTGAAGAACGCCGTGAAGCCGCCATTTCCCCACCGACTGCAAAATGAAAAGGCTGAAAAGCAATTCCATAAATTCCTCGAGATCATTAAAGGAGTCCAAATAAGCATACCTCTAACAGAAGCAATCGCTCAGATCCCAGGATATTCCAAGTTCCTAAAGAACCTTATCTCGTGGCGTAAATCTTTAGAAGGACTGAAAACGATCAATCTCACCGAAGAATGCTCAACTCTCCTCGCCAACTATTCCCCAACCAAACGCAGAGATCCGGGCAGTTTCACCATCCCCTGCAGAATCGGCCTCCACAGATTCGGCAGCGCATTATGTGACTTGGGAGCTTCAATAAATCTAATGCCGCTCTCCATCTTCCACGAGCTAGGAGTTGGGATTCTACAGCCCACCCACCTGAGGTTGCAATTAGCTGACAGATCAATAAAACAACCGGTCGGGATAGTCGAAGACCTCACTGTCATGGTCAACAACCTTGCCTTCCCAGCAGATTTCGTCGTTATCGACATGATGGCTGATCCCAAAGTACCTATAATCCTAGGACGACCCTTCCTCGCCACATCCCATACCATTATCAACGCCGACCAAGGAGAGCTAACCCTAAGCCTGGGGGAAGAATTGATTTCGTTCAATGTCCACGAACCTCCCCAACATCTCAGAATCACCAACTGCGACGAAGCAGATTTGATAGACGAACCAGACATGTACAACGAAATGATTCTTGACCAAGCCGTGCCAGCGTGAGAGGAGGAAGATGCACCCGCCACAACCGTCCGAACTAATGTCCTGAGAACCCCGCATCCAACCAAAGAACCTTTCATCACATCTAACATCACAACCACTGCCGCAACTCTGAAGCCGCTGCCCAAATCCATGAAATACGCTTTCCTAGAGGAAGGCACAGCATGCCCGGTCATCATCTCCGCATCCCTCTCCGCCGACAACGAACTCGCCCTGGTCGATGTCTTAAAGAAATACAAAAATGTTTTTGGATGTTCATTAGCCGATATAAAAGGGATCAGCCCGGCGTTTTGCATGAACAAGATTCTGCTTGAAGATCAATACAAACCGTTGGCACAACCTCAAAGGAGACTGAACCCCAAGATGCATGAAGTGGTACAGGCAGAAGTAATAAAATTGTTTGACGCGGGTATCATTTACCCAATCAGCGATAACAAATGGGTAAGCCCAGTACAAGTGGTGCCCAAAAAGTGCGGGATTACTGTGGTGGCCAACGAAAAGAAAGAATTATTACCCACCTGCGTGGTCACCGGGTGGAGAGTCTGCATAGACTATCGGAAACTAAATGAGGCTACCCGCAAAGATCATTTCCCGCTACCCTTCATCGACCAGATGCTGGAAAAATTGGTCGGTCAGGATTACTATTGTTTCCTCGACGGTTATTCAGGATACAATCAAATCACAGTTGACCCCGACGACCAAGACAAAACGACGTTCACGTGCCCATCTGGCACCTTCGCGTTTAGGAGAATGTGATTCGGATATTGGAACGACCCAGTAACCTTCCAGCTATGCTTGATTGCCATCTTCGGCGACATGATTGGAGACTTTCTCGAAGTCTTCATTGACGACTTTTCCGTTTTCGGGAACAACTTTGATGCCTGCCTCGCGAATCTAGCCAAAGCTCTGAAGCGGTGTGAAGATACAAACCTCACCTTGATTTGGGAAAAATGCCATTTCATGGTTTGCGAGGGCATCGTCTTAGGCCACAAAGTCTCTCACAGGGGGTTCGAAGTCGACCAAGCGAAAGTCAGCATCATCAAAAATCTTCCTCCTCCGTCTTCCGCCAAGGGTATCCGCAGCTTCTTGGGACACGCCAGTTTCTACAGAAGATTCATCAGTAATTTCTCATAAATATCCAAGCCCCTCACAAATATGCTGGCCAAGGACACCCAGTTTGACTTCAACATAAAATGTATGCAAGCCTTCGAGACTCTCAAAGACCGACTCATCTCCGCTCCAATCTTGGTGACACCAGATTGGACTTTGCCCTTAGAAGTCATGTGCGACGCAAGCGATGTTGCAGTCGGAGCGGTGCTCGATCAAAGGAAAAACGAAATCTTTCATACTATCTCCTACGCCAGCCGGACCCTCAATGATGCCCAACTGAATTATACCACTACCGAAAAGGAGTTATTGGCAGTAATCTTCGCTTTCGAAAAATTCCATTTGTACTTAGTGTTATCTAAGGTCATTGTCTACACTGACCATGCTGCACTAAGGTATTTATTCAACAAGAAAGACGCCAAGCCCCGGCTAATCCGTTGGATTCTTCTACTACAAGAATATGACATCGAGATGCGAGACAAGAAAGGGGTAGAGAACGTCATCGCCGATCACCTATCAAAATTGGAGAGCGACACCGAAGGAGCTACACCCATCTGCGAATGCAACGAGATTGCCGACTGCTTCCCGGACGAAAGATTATTTGCCATCTGTTCGCTCACTCCGACAATCCCGTGGTACGCAGATATGGCCAACTACCTCGCTTGCAAATCTGTCTCCCCTAACCTGTCATCGCAGCAAAAGCGAAAACTACTGTCCGACGCAAAAATATTATTTCTGGGAAGACCCGTTACTATTCCATACTTGCAACGACGACATCATCTGGGGCTGCATACCCGAGACCGAATTCCAATCCGTATTAACACACTGCCACGACTGGGAGGCCGGCGGTCATTTCAGCGCCACCAGAACGGCACGCAAGGTACTGCAATGTGGCCTATTTTGGCCAACCCTTTTTAGAGACACCCAAGCATACGTTGCAAAATGCAATGAATGCCAAAGCACAGGAAATATCTCCAAGAGGGATGAAATGCCTCTCAACAACATGCTCGTCTGCGAACCATTCGACGTTTGGGGGATCGACTTCATGGGACCCATCCCAATGTCGCATGAAAAACTCTATATTATTGTCGCAGTCGACTATGTTTCCAAGTGGCTCGAAGCCGAAGTTGTCGCTGCAAATGACGCCCGCACCGTATTGAATTTCATACACGAACATTTTCTCTAGATTTGGTGCCCCGCGCACCATCATCAGTGACGGCGGGAGCCATTTCTGCAACAAGTCGTTCTTGCAACTCATGAAAAAGTTCGGAGTCCACCACAAAATCTCTCTTGCCTACCATCCCCAAACCTGTGGGCAAGTACAGGTCTCAAACCGTGAGCTCAAAAAAATCATCAAAAAATCCATCCATTCCAACAGAAAAGAGTGGGCCAAGAAGGTCGACGATTCCTTATGGGCGTACAGAACCGCCTTCAAAACCCATATCGGTATGACCCCTTTTCAACTAGTCTACGAAAAAGCTTGCCACTTGCCGGTCGAGCTAGAGCACAAAGCGCTATGGGCAACCAAATTACTAAACAAGGACATCGAAGCCTCGGCAGAGAAGCATCGCTCTAAACTGAATGAATTAGAGGAGCTCCGACATTTCGCATACGAAAATGTGCGGATATACAAAGAAAGAACAAAAAATGGCATGACCGTCACATCATCCCAAAAGAATTCCAACCAGGAGACCAAGTCATGATGTACAATTCCCGCCTCCACTTATTTCTAGGAAAGCTAAAATCGTGGTGGAGCGGCCCCTTCACAGTGATCGGAGTCTCCCCCTTTGGCGCCATCAAAATAGCCGGGAAAAGCGGAGATAATTTCAAAGTCAATGGGCACCGGCTAAAATTATATGATGGCGGCGCAACCACCGGCGAATTTCAAAGCCTGTAGCTCGCCGACCCCAAGCAAAGCGATAGCGACACTCCTTGATCGACAATGACAGCACTGACAAATGAGGACCACCCCTCCAATCCGCAGCTACCCCTGCACGTTATTCACCAAATTTTGTATCTAAGGAACATATTTGAGCTTTTATATTTATTTCTTTTTCTTCAGACTGCAAAGAACTCTGTATTATAAATGCTAATACAGGTATTTGCTCCACCTTAAGGACGGTAAACAAAAGTGGCTTCTTGGAGACAACCCATGTTGGACCATTTGGTCCTGTGCTGTGTTTTGAACTATATATATATATATATATATATATATATATATATATATATATATATATATATATATATGTCCATCTTTTGTTTGGCGTGTGTATTTAAATCGCAGGTGCAGGAATTTTTGAGGCGCGGCAACTTGGCCGCACTTGGATATCTCGTCGCACGACCGGTATGCTCAATTTTGAGCATGGGTACTTCTTCCCCTAGCCTTTTATTGTTATTTCAATGTTTTACTTTTTTTTCGTATTGTCATATTCTAGTTTAGGGGTGGAGTTACCTGTGATCACTACACAACACAGTTTCTTGCATACTAGTCTACATTTAATTATTTCATGATCACTGATTGCACACACTGAGTCACCCACATGAGTGCGCACTTAAACATGCGCGCGGCTCAGGGCAAATGTTTTATTTTTGTGTAAACTCTAAAAAAAGTGGTGCTGACTTAGGATTTTGGAATATAGTAGTTCGAAACTCATGTAGTGCTCCTAATCGAGTACTCATGATTTGCATAGAAATAGTATATGATTGCTTTTTCTTCATGCTCGTAGACTTAAAATTATTCTGCAAAAGTAAATTTTGTTTGTGCAACTTAAAATTGTAGAATCTGCAGTAATCGAATGGTAGTGTAGGGTTGAATGTAGCCGTCACAAGACTCGTATTGCTCGAGTTGGGGGGAAGGATCGTCTTTTTTGGGGACTGAGAACTAACCCCAAGCTACTCTCGAAGCATTGGTTCCCGGTTAGTCGAGTGTGAGCGTGAGGTAGGCCATCATTTTGGCTAGTTTGAGCCTTTTTGTACCTAGTCCTAGCAGCTGACCCTTGCAAGCCAAATTTGCGCCTACCCTCCTTTTGTTTCAACTCCACCTATATTCACCAAAGCCTAAAAGCCAACCCTTTTGTCACAACCAAATTCTTGAGCTTGATCGATTTCAAAAAATAAATTGATATGTTATGATAATTGGGATTCTTGTGATGTGGAGATGAATTCATGTTTGGGGATTGCTGAATGAAAAAGATAAAAAAAGAAAAAGAAAACAAATGAATAAAAAGAATAACAAAAAAAGAAAATTTAAAAATTATTACACGGAGAATTGCAATCCCCATTTTTGTGTTCATTTTTGGTCGGGATAGGCCGTGTGCATACCCAGTTTTCAAGCCAAGTCTGGGGCTGTGTCACACATACATTTCTTAGTGGCTGTTTGGGTTAAGCTCTTGTTTGCTCACTTTGGTTGCATGTAGCCTCCTTGTTTATCCTTGACTACCACACCTTAGCCCCATTCAAACCTACAAGTCCTGCTGATTCACATTTGAGTCTACTTAGCATCGTGGAGAGAGTGTGAAAGAGCAAGTTTATGGTTCCCGACATTGATGGATTTCTTTGGAGGTGATCACGAGCCCCGGTCTTGGGCAATGCTCACCTTAGTGGCCTGTCTACTTTCTCCGTACACATGACCGAACGATTCTCCAGAATTCTAATTTTAAGTAGACACAATATTTATTTACCTCTGCCGAATAATTTAAGCTCCGTAGTAGAATTAAAAAGTTTTTCTATTCTATTTTCTATGCACATGTTGTATTTGATTTCTCGTCCTACTTTATTTTGAAGTTTGTTGGAACCCTAGTTCTGATTTGGGCAAGGATCACTATTAGGCTTGCATTAGATTGACCCAATATGTATAGTCATGGGTCATAGGATTATTTCCAGAACAGGTCATTCAGAAGGACTGTCCAATATTGCAGAAAAGAAGTCAAAGAAATGCAGTTAAGACAAAGGCAGAAAATCAGCTCGACGCTCGTCGAACGCAGTTTGACGAACGGCGAGCTCCGGTCGACGAATCCTGAGTTGCTTCTCTGAACACAGGTCGACGATCTCAAGACCCAAGCAAGGCTGTGTCGACACCATCACAGCAACTGTGTCGACACTCAACAGTTCTCTCAGCTCGACGAACACAGAAACTGAGCTCGACGAACTGCAAGCTCCGGTCGATGAATGCAGGCAAGACATTCAGCTCGACGAATCCAGCTGGGTTCAACGAAGGTCGAACTCAGGTCGACGATTGATGAACTCGATGAAAGTTCAGGTCGACAATTTCTGAGCAATCAGTAATAGTTGGCAGAATTAATTGAGGATTAATTACAGTCAACATTGCCAGTGAAAATAGCCATTCAAACGGACAGTTACAATTGTATTAATTATAGATCAAATCCCAATGCATCTTAACTTTCGGGAATGTTCTTCTTCCGCCATCAAGGCCAAGGATTTTGAATGTCTGAATATATACAAAGAAAGAGAACAAGAACATAGACAACAGAGACACAAGATACAGAGAAAAAGAAGAACAGTAAAAAAAACATAGAAAGGGCAATATCTCTACAACAACTAGTAGCCCTAGACCAGAGGAGACAGCTATCATAAGAAGAAGAAGAACATCCATTCATATGAAGAGTCTTCTTCTTCCTCATTACTACAGGACAACTTCAAGGACAACAAACCTCTTATCCGTCAGAAGTTCCTGAAGATTTCTCTGGTCCAGGCCTGAAGATTGAAGGCCTATCACCCTGTAGTAGAGCTCCAGCTTTTCCTGAACCATTCTACATCTCAGGGGGAGCAAATCTGCTAACATCAATATCCACAAGTCTTCTCAATTATTTTGAGAAAGAGAATACCAAATCACTCTCTCTCCCCCTCCTGTATAATGGGTTGTCATCTCCCTTCAAAAGTGATTCCTGGTTGCAAGTCTCCTTCCAAAAGACTTGAGTTAGTTTTTGGGGACCTGATCAAAACCCATTAGTGGCAGTCACCTGACCAAAAACCTGAGTGGATTCCTACCAGGGTGTTAGAAGAGTGGACTACCCAGATTTGGGGAACCACTATAATTTCCTTGTGTCTTCTATGTTGCTTGATCTGCCTCTTTGTTTTTTTTTGTTTATTAAGTTGTGCTGTGACTAAACTCTAGTATTTTGTCAAGATCTATCCTCTTTCAATTGGTATCATAGGCAGGTTGGTTAAAATACCAGACCTTGAGAGGTTGATTGGTTGCATAGGCTAACACCTGAACCAAAAGATCCTTTGATAGATCTTAATAATATTTTGAGTTCTATCATGGCACAAATTGATGAGTTTTCAAGCACCAGACTGCCCATATGCAATCTAGATAAGCTTGCACTATGGAAGACAAGGATCGGATTTTATATGGACTCCATTGATGAAAACATCTTTAAATCTATTTTGTCAGGTCCAGCTCAACCTCAGCAAACAACAAGTTCAAATGTTGGTTCATCATTCCAGTGGACAGATGCCCAGAAAAGGATGAAGATTGCTGATGCACAAGCAATGAACATTCTGGCACAATCAATGTCTGATGACATTTTTGAGGAACTTGCTGAATGTTCAACTGCAAAAGAGATATGAGACTCCATCACAGCAATGGCTGCTGGATCAACAAAAGAAAGAACATTTAATGCTGAATCCTGGAGTGACTCAGATGCTTCATCTTGCACAACTGAGGATGAAGAAGAAGCAAGAGCAAGAGAGTTTTGCTTAGTGGTGATAGATGCTTCTCGCAGAAGCTATGCTGAAGAATCTGGAGAATCAGAATGTGAATCAGATGAAGAGGATCAGGTTATTTCTTCCCTTGACTCTTCTTCAACTAAATTTAACACTGATTTCAAATTATCTTATAACTATCATCAGAAAATCTTAGTTCAAACTAATTCGTCGAACGGAGATTGACGACATCAATACTATTCGTCGAACTCAGATCGACGAACTATGAACAAAGATTCTGACTTGTACTATTCAACAATCTGTGCTCGACGAAATAAATATCATTCGTCGAACAGAGATCGACGAAAATGGTATACATATAGTCATTCTGTGAACAGAGATCGACGATCTCAATATCATTCGTCGAACTCAGCTCGACGAAAGGACTCTTATTCGTCGAACTCAGAATTTCAAAACAGAAATTTTTATTCTTTTATTTCTGATTATTATAAAAGAGAACCAGGACCCAAGGTTATCTGGGTCCAGAACTCCTAACATTTCCTTGTAGGTAAAGGATTCTGTTCAGCCCACACAGAGGATATATCATTGGCTGTTGGATTTGATCAGGAAATGTATATAGGGGGAGTTTGGCTAGATGCAGATTTAGTTCTTGTATTATTTATTTTGTTTCAAAGCTTCCAATGTACATCTGCTGATATCATATAAATCAAGCAGATTGTTTTTGCTTTGCATTTTATTTGCTTTTGATGTAAATAGTGTCCTTACCCAAATAGGGGGAGATTGTTGGAACCCTAGTTCTGATTTGGGCAAGGATCACTATTAGGCTTGCATTAGATTGACCCAACATGTATAGTCATGGGTCATAGGATTATTTACAGGACAGGTCATTCAGAAGGACTCTCCAATATTGCAGAAAAGAAGTCAAAGAAATGCAGTTAAGACAAAGGCAGAAAATCAGCTCGACGATCGTCGAATGCAGTTCGACGAACGCGAGCTCCGGTCGACGAATCCTGAGTTGCTTCTCTGAACTCAGGTCGATAATCTCAAGACCCAAGCAAGGCTGTGTCGACACCATCACAACAAATGTGTCGACACTCAACAGTTCACTCAGCTCGACGAACACTGAAACTGAGCTCGACGAACTGCAAGCTCCGGTCGACGAACACAGGCAAGACATTCAGCTCGACGAATCCAGCTGGGTTCGACGAAGGTCGAACTCAAGTCGACGATTGTTGAACTCGACGAAAGTTCAGGTCGACGATTTCTGAGTAATCAGTAACAGTTGGCAGAATTAATTGAGGATTAATTACAGTTAACATTGCTAGTGAAAATAGCCGTTCAAACGGACAGTTACAGTTGGATTAATTATAGATCAATTCCCAATGCATCTCCACTCTCTGGAATGTTTTTCTTCCGCCATCAAGGACAAGGATTTTGAATGTCTGAATATATACAGAGAAAGAGAACAAGAACATAGACAACAGAGACACAAGATACAGAGAAAAAGAAGAACAGTAAAAAAACATAAAAAGGGCAATATCTCTACAACAACTAGCAGCCCTAGACCAGAGGAGACAGCTATCATAAGAAGAAGAAGAACATCCATTCATATCAAGAGTCTTCTTCTTCCTCATTACTACATGACAACTTCAAGGACAACAAACCTCTTATCAGTAAGAAGTTCCTAAAGATTTCTCTGGTCTAGGCCTGAAGATTTAAGGCTTATCACCCTGTAGCAGATCTCCAGCTTTTCCTGAACCATTCTACATCTCAGGGGGAGAAAATCTACTAACATCAATATCCACAAGTCTTCTCAGTTGTTTTGAGAAAGAGAAGACCAAATCACTCTCTCCCCCTCCTGTATAAAGGGTTGTCATCTCCCTTCAAAAGTGATTCCTAGTTGCAAGTCTCCTTCCAAAAGACTTGAGTTGGTTTTTGGGGACCTGATCAAAACCCATTGGTGGCAGCCACCTGATCAAAAACCTGAGTGGATTCCTACCAGGGTGGTAGAAGAGTGGACTAACCAGATTTGGGGAACCACTATAATTTCCTTGTGTCTTCTGTGTTGCTTGATCTGCCTCTTTGTTTATTTTGTTTGTTATGTTGTGCTGTGACTCAACTCTAGTATTTTGTCAAGATCTTTCCTCTTTCAAAGTTTCTAAGCCAGCTAACTGTTTTTACAGTCCACGGAGTAATGATTTGCGCGAGACGCACAAATGGTTAAGTCTAGGGGTGTGATGAGTCCAAATACTACACTGATTTTTGGACTCATCTGTGCCAGTTTTATCGTCTTAGCACTGCACTTGAGAGCTATAACTGCTTATATTTGCTTACTTGCCTATTTTATGATTAAGTGCACTTTAGGCCCGTTTCTGTGTGTTTAAGATGTTTCTGTGTTTTTGTTGTTCTTTAGCCGTGTCTTGAGAATGTGGTGTGCACTTTTGGTGGTCTATCTGCCTCTTATGCTGGTGCAGGGATCGTGTGCGTGCTCCGGAACCGCTCGGGAGACCCCGACGATACAGGAACAATGCGCACGATCACTGGACTTACTGCGCACGACCACTGGTCGTGCGCCACTGATCGTGCGCATTACATTCTCCTTTTCCTAATCCTGCCCGGTAATCGCACAAGCACTGGTCATAGTGGGCACGACCACTGGTCGTGCGCCACTGCTCGAGCACGTTTACTCCTTGCTTTCTGAAAATCTGTCCTAGCTAATCGCATGATCAGTGGATTCTGTGCGCACGACCATCGGTCGTGCGCCACTGATCGTACGCGTATATACTGATGTTTCTATCCAAGTTGCAGGTTTAATTGGAAATTGCGCACGATCATCGATCGATAGTGCGCACGACCACTGGTCGGGCGCAACTGATCGTGCGCTCTGCTTCTGCTGACTCCGTATTTAAGGGCCTGCTCTGCAATTTAGGTCAACACTCGTCATTTCTGCGATCGGGAAGTGCGCGGGAAGTGCCATTCTACTTCTCCAGCTGCTCCATCCACCTCCGCCTTCATCGGGAGTCCGTAGCCGGCGATTCCGAAATTTTCCAAACCCTCCGGCGAAGCTCCCGTCCATTGATGACCTCAACTCCAAGCTTTTCACCGGAGTTGGAGAAGAAGACAAACTCGAGAACGGACTCAAAGGCCTTCTATGTGACAGCTCGTTGGCACCGGAAGCCTCCTCGGACTGAGCCCGGAAGCGGATTGACACCTCGCTATTCCGGCCACGACCTGCGGTGGACCTTCATCCTCTAGTGGTTTACTCTTCTTCCTCTTTCTCCATTGTATGGAATAATTTGATATTATAATGAACTACATTTTCTATTATATGTCTAAGTAGATATTTGTGGTTTGCATTTGCTTGTGAGTTGTGTGTGTGAATGCGCCTCGCCCACTCCACATCCACTCCATACCCTAGTTTCACCCGATTGCACTACGCACAAGAACACTTCCACCCATTAGCTTTCCGTCCAATCGCCCAACTGAAGTTCGGCATCACGGCTGATACACTCACCTCACCTTGCGAAGCGGTGCCTTTGACCCGCATAGCTTTAATTACTTTAGTAGATCAAGAAACCACAATCTCTCTAGCCCCCTTTTTACTCTTTTCTAAGTGTAACCCTCATAACAATATTAATTTTCTGAACTGTTGCCGCTCTATACTAATTGAATTCCTCAAGAGACCGACACTCGGGGATTTATTCCCAAACTTTATTACTTGTGCGACCGGTGCACTTGCCTATTTACACGCATCATGTAGCAGTCTCGAATAACGGTTTGTCCGTTTGGCCTTGCGGTCTGTGGCGGACTCCGTGTTCTATTCGTTTTCAAGCAGCAGCAACAATAGTTCGCACGGATTCGGCGGACTAGGCGGTCTCCAGATTCTGTCCGCCGGGCTTGTTTGCCTTGTATTGTTTCCTGTATTCCTGTGTACTGGAGTAATCATTTCTCGCCATGTATACCTCGCATTGTAAAAAAGAAATAAAAGAATATAAGTTCTGCTTGCCCCTGTGATTGCATTTTGGTTGATATGCTTGTTTCCTATTTTTTCCGCACGATCAAGGTGTGAACTGGATGGTGCTGAGAATATTAATTTTGCTTTAGGCTATCTTGCTGACCACTTTGAGAAAATTTAACATGGTATCAAGGCGAGGTTTAGTTGCTTGAGTGGTGATCAACCTTGTGTTGTTGCTCTGTGCATCTGGAAGCTTAACCAAAGTTTGTTGCAATGGAAGGGAGCTATGCAAGAGGTCTTGGTATTGAACTCTTAACGCCGACTAACTTCAAGAAGTGGAAGTCGTGCATGAAGAGTTATCTTCTGGGCGAGGAGTTATGGGAGGTCGTCGGAGGTGACAACAGATAGGAAGTTATTGCTGTCTCTAGTACTGCTGATCAAGTGAGGCTCTAGAGAAAAAAAAATGCTAAGGCGGAGTTTGTTCTCAAGAGAGCTGTTTCACCAGAACTGTTTGATCACATCATTGGATGTGAGTTTGCTGCTGAAATTTGGGCAACAATTGATGAGTTGTTCAATAGGAAGAATGTGACCAGACTTCAGTTTCTGGAGAATGAGTTGGCTAGGACAACTCAAGGAGACCTTACCATCTCAAAGTTCTTTCTGAAGATGAAGAGCTTGTGTGCTGAGCTTTCAGCACTTGATCCTGATGAGCCTATCTCTGAAGCTAAGATGAAAAAGGCACATAATCCGCGGCTTGCGAAAGGAGTATGTTGCCTTTATAACATCTGTTCAAGGCTGGGCTACTCATCCATATTTGCTGGAGCTGGAGAACCTGCTTGCTTCACAGGAAAGTTTGGCAAGGCAGATGGCTGGAGACACTGTCACTGAGGAAGGCAGTGAAGCTCTCTTCTTAGGCAAAAAGAAGAAGGGGTGGGAAGGGAAGAAGTAGAAGACTGCTGCTGAAAATGAGCCTTCAACTTCTTATCAATCAGAGAGGAGCACTGCTACTAAGAAGGATTGGAAGAAGAATTTGAAGTGCTACAGGTGTCATCAGTGGGGACACTTCAAGCATGGCTGTAAGGTCAAACTACAGCCTGGGCATGCTGCTGGCAAGGAGGAAGCTTGCTCTAATAGTGAGGAAGCTGGATGGGGCGGAGCTTTCATGACGGGCACTTGTGTCCGTGCCTTGTCCACTGTCGACTTCAACGATGAATGGATCGTGGACTCCGGGTGTGGTCATCACCTCACCGGATACTAGTCGAAGTTCTCTTCCTTGCAAGCTTACTCAGGTAACAAAGCTATCATAACTGTTGATAATATTGTTTATGAAGTATAGAAGGAGGGAGTTGTGTCTTTGGGTAGTGATAAGGGGCCACTCACATTAAGGAGTGTGTATCACGTACCAGGCATGGAGAAGAACCTCTTCTCTGTAACAAATGCGGTGGATGCTGGTTATCACGTTCTATTTGGGCCAACAAAAGTGAAGTTCCTTCGCAACGTATCAGCGGTTAAGGCTAATGTTGCTCATGTAGGGAGGAGAGTTAAGAACTTGTTTGTTCTTGCTACTAACTCTTATGTTGATCGGATGAGACAAAACGATAGTGCTGCTATCTGCCATGAGAGGTTGGGGCATGTAGGAATGGATAAGCTGAAGGCTATGTCAAACAGAAGCCTTGTTAGAGGCTTGCCTAAGCTATCTTCTTTTGGTGATGGTCATGTTTACGCGGGATGTCAGTACGGCAAGACTCATCACCTTACGTTTGATAGATCACAAACAAGTAGCAAGAGACCATTGGAGTGCATCCATGGAGACTTGATGGGACTAACCGTCACTACCAGCCTTGGTGGAAGCAGATACATGCTTGTGTTGATTGATGACTACTCAAGATACACTTGGGTTTATTTCTTGAAGGAGAAGTCTGAAGCCTTCCGATTGTTTGTGGAGTTCAAGGAGCTAGTGGAGGGCCGGCTTGGCTTGCACTTAGAACTAATAACGGGCGTGAGTTTGTCTCCTCCGAGTTTTCTAACTTCTGCAGGAAGAGCAGAATCCAGAGAGAGCTTACTTGTTCTCATACTCTACAACAAAATAAGGTAGCAGAGCGGAAGATCCGTCATCTGATGGAGAACTGCAAATATTGGCTTCATGCAAAAGACATTCCTAGGTCCTTCTAGGCAGAGGGGATGTCTTGTGCTTCCTATGTCATCAATCGGATGCCGCTCAGCCCGATCAACATGAAAACTCCTTTTAAGATGTTGCTTGAAGGAGAAGCCAAGTGTGGAACACCTTCGATTGTTCGGATAAACTTGCTATGTGCATGTCCCAGATGCTTCAAGGACCAAGCTTGATGCGAAGGCAAGGAAGCTTGTCTTTGTTGGCTATGATGAGCGGAAGATGGGATGGAAATCCATGGATCCTGCGACGAAGAAGTTTATTGTATCAAGAGGCGTTGTCTTTGATGAACTGACGTCGTATGGAGGTGGGTCGGTTGATCTATAGGAGAGCAAGGTTGATGAAGAGTAGAAGGTGGCTGCTGAAGGTCTGGAAGAGGAGCTTGTTGTTTCACCAGCAGCTCCTGTTGCTTCAAGCTCTAGTGCTGAGGCTTTTGACTCAGGAAGCAGGGGGAGCATTGCTCAAAGCTTGCCCAAAGTAAGAGGGTAGTCTGAACAAGCAACGGAGATAGTGAGCAAGGAGAAGACCCTTCGGAGATCAAAAAGGGTTGTGAAGCCACCTGCTCGGTACTGTGATAGGAATGCAGTGAGTTTTGTCTCCTGCTTCTTTGCAGGTCCTCTAGATGAGCGAGAGCCTGTAAACTTCAATGATGCCACTGGAGTCTGAAAGTGAGTGTTAGATCAGAAATACTCTAGAGGGGGGGGGGGTGAATAGAGTATTCTTAAAAATTTCTTAACTACTATCACAATGTTTGCTGTAAATCAAAAGTGTAGAAATTAATAACCTAGCAAACAATAAATCTAAATCAAAAGCACAGCAAGAAGAAAAGAAAAGAAGACAACCAGACGACACAAGAATTTTATAGTGGTTCCCCAACCTGGGTACATCCACTCTTCTACAACCCTTGGTATGAATCCACTCAGATTTTTTATCAGGTGCCTGACACCAATGAGCTTTTGATCAGGTGCTCAAAAACCAACCCAAGTCTTTTGATCAGGAGACTTGCAACCAAGGAATCACTTTTGAAGGGAGATGACAACCCTTTATAGAGGTGGGGGTGAAAGAGTGATGGAAGTCTTCTTTTCTCAATCACAATGAGAAGACTATGTGGACTCAATGTTGTTGTCAAAGCTCCCCCTGAGATGAAAAAGGGTACAGGAGATCTGGAGCTTTGCACAGGGTGATAGGCCTTCAATTGAGAGACTTGATCCAGGAGCTTTAGACTGATAGTGCTTGAGTGTCTTTAGCAAGGTCCTGGAGAAGAAGAACAAGAAGACTCTTGATTTGAAAAATGTGTTCTTCTTGCTTCTTCTTCAATTTACTGTATGCTTCTTAGTCAGTAGTATTCTGTGTAAAGCTTTCTCTATCTCTCTCTTGATTAATTCACTATGTATCTCTGTGTCTGTGTGTCTGTATCCGTTATTCTCTTCTTCTGTATCTTTCAAACATTTAAATTTCTCTGTAATTAATGCTGACAGCCTTGAGAATAATCGGCATTGATTTATTTCCCCAACTGTCCCGTGGGAAACCGACAAGCAATAATCCTGGAGACGACCATAATTAATGCTCATTCTAACTGATACATTCATAGAATGGTAGAGCATTAATTACGCAGGAATTATAGCATTAGAGTGGGGACAGAAGGACAGAAATAACTAAGTCTGGAATCGTCAAGCAGATAGCAGAATTCGTCGAACTGAGTTCACAGTTCATCGAGCTGAGACATTGTATTCGTTGACCAAACGTCTTCTATTCATCGAGCTGAGTTCCATGATCGTCAAGCTGAAAACTGAACTGCTATCTCTTTTTGATCTTTTCCTATTCGTCGAGCTGGTAAATATGTTCATCGACTAGAGTTCAGCAATTATTCTGGAGTTGTCAAATATCCTGTGTCGACACAATTGCTCCTGTGTGTTGACACAAATCTTCTGTATTGTGTCGACATAGCCTTTCCACAATGTCGACTGATGATCTTGGTGTCGACACAAGTTCTTCTAGCATCGACATAATTCTTCTGGTTCCAGAATTCGTCGGGCAGAGAACAGGGTTCGTCGACCTGAGACTGGAGAACATAGTCTCGACAGAATGTTGTGATAGTCCAAAGATTCGAAGACCGAAGAATGGTGTTCGTCGAGCTAAGTCTGGAGAACCCTGAATTTGTCGAGCTGAGAATGACTCTGGATATAGAAACTATTTGATGAACCTCTGGCAATAGAGTTGATGTGGAGGTCCAGGTATCGTCGAGCAATGAATGAAATTCGTCGACCTGAGCACTAGGTTCGTCGACCTGAGTCTAGAGAACAGTCTGGGCTTAGAATTCTGAAGGTAGAATCCAAGGATCATCGATCTGGACTGAAGTTCGTCGAGCTCAGCTCAGAGAATATTTCTCGAAGATCGTCGAGCTGAGAACGACTATCGTCGACCTGAGTTCGACGAATGTCGAACTCATTTTACTTAGTCTCTTGAGAAATCTCTGAATCTTGAGGAAAACATTATGTCTTGAGTCTCTGGCAGTCTGATGTTGGCTTGTCCATATGATGTTGACTCTTAGGACTTGACCTAGATTTTAGGACACAACTTTGACCCTGGCTATACATGTTGGGTCACATCATCCTAAGTTAGTGAACCTAGCCCAAATCAAACTAGGGATCCAACAATCTCCCCCTTTTTGGGTGAGGTCACTAATAGACTCAAAATAAAAACATACAACAAACAAAGCAGGAAAAATATATATCTGGCAGGGATTATTAACACATACAACAAATATATTTACATAAATCTATGTTCAGACAATAAGAGATTGTTTAAGATAGAAAGACAGAAATAAAATAGTTCATATTTCACTTCTTTTGCTTTTTCTCCTGATGATTTATGTCCTTGCCCTTGTCTCCTGGCTTGGTGAAGACTATTTCCCTATTTGGATTTGAAGCTTGTGCCATAGTCATTGTCATTTCAGCATCCCCTATAATCTTCAAAGATGTAGCTCTAGGGACAACTGCTTCAGGATGTAATTTCATATAATCATCAACATTAAAAATTTTGTTAGCCTTATCAAACCTTTTCAGTTCTTCTCTCTTGTACTTGGACATTGTAGTGTATTCAGAAGTATCCTTTCCTTCAGCCTTTGCCTTGTTGATCATAGAGAGGCCTACCAGTTCCTAGAACCTGTCCATTCTAGCTGTGTTGGCTGTTTTTGGATCTTCATAAGGAACAGGAGGAGAGGGTGGCCTTTTAGGACTTTCAGCTTGTTGATGTTATTGCTGTTGATGTTGTTTTCCTGAAGGTTATTGCCTGTGATGGATGATTTCATGATGAGATCTCCCTTGATGTCTTTGATATGTTTGCATAAGGGCAGATTTTAAGAACTAGAACCAGAAGCACCAGCTGCAGGAGGAGGAGGAGGAGGTGGTGGATCTTTCCTATACCTTTGAACTGGTGGAGGAGAGTACCTTCTGTTCTTCTTCCTTTCCTTTTCCTGATTCTTGGATAGCCACATCCATGCTGGCATCCCTTTGTATGGAGTTATCTTTTGAATAATATAGTAAGGGGTGTCATTGTTTGTATTGGGCTTGGGAGCAGGAGGAGGAGGAGCTTTTATTTTCTTTGAAGCTTGCATCTTCTTCTTTGTATCCTCCTCATCTGAATCCTCATCCTCATCATCATCATCATCATTGTCAGAACCCTGAGGGTTATCATATAGATCATCCAGAGCCTTCAAAGCTTTAGCAGAGATAACAGGTTTTTCTGGAGCAGGAGCAGGAGTTGCAACATGAACTGGAGTTTTAGCAGAAGTTGGAGGAGAAGCTACACAAAAATCAGAACTAATTTGGATAGAGCATTCAGCTGCTGCCTTATTTTCTTCTGCAATATCAGCCAAGATTAATTCATCTAGATCTTGCATTGGAGAGTCATCCATTATAAAAGCTGGTGCTGAAGATATTATTGAGGAAGAGGGAACAACTACTACTTCTGGAGGTGAAGTGATTTCTGACTGTGCAATAGTAAAACTATCCTTAAGTTGTTTAACAACCTTTGAAGAGATGGTGGAAGTATATGGTATAATAGCCAAGGATGGCTTAGTGATCTCAGCTGGAGCATAATGCATATATACAGTATCAAAAATGCTCAACAAATGTTCTAAGTTAACTGTGGGATTAAGAATGAAATCACCAACAGTATTAGGTTCTTCAGAGTCTGATTCAAAGTCCATATCAGTCTCAATAAAATCAATCAAATCTTTATCAATCAAATCTGTATCTATATATTCTATACATTCTACTGCTGTGTCTGAAGCTGCTGCTGTTGTTGTAGCTGAAGCATCTCGTGCTAGAGTTGGAGATGAAGCCTTTGGAGTTGTAGCTGCTGCTTCATCATCAGGCATCTCCCCCTGCATGGTTTCAGTAGGGCCTGAAGCCATGCCCCTGACTGAGGAGGGGGTAGCAGTAAGAGCAGAGATTTGTCAGAGAGAGAAGATATGGTGGTAGAAAGAGGTGTATTGGCCTCTGCTATAAGGGACTTGAGGAGGGGAGTGATGATGGAAATGATGGAAGATATGGTGGAGGGATCAAATGATGGAATGGTAGATTGTGTTGTAGAAGGTGTAAAAGTGGGAACTATGGGAGGGATAGAGAGTGGAGCATCAGGGATGTGAACATCTGGAGGGATGATGGATGTTGATTGGAATGTATGGGTAGCATCTTGCATGATGGTGTCTGTTGGTAGAGTGTAAGATGGTATGGAAGATAGATGTGGGGGAAGAGGAGATTGTGGTGGTGTAGGAATGTAAGTGGCATGGGGGGAATTAGGAGATGTTGGTTGTTGTTTTGCTTGAAGAGGGGAAGATGGAATGTCAGGGAGGTCAAGTTATGGAGATGAAGCTCGGGAAGCATGTGGAGATGGTGGTGGAGAAGGAACATGAGGATGTTGTTGTTGTTCTGGTGTTGAAGGGATAATGGGAGAGGAAGGAATTTGTGTTGCTGGAAGGGAAGCTGGAAGAGATGGTGGTGTGGGATGAAGCTCTCAGCAGGTAGGGGAGTGGCTTTAACAGCCCTGGTGCCTTTATAAGCTGGGGTGGAAGAGGTAGAAGCCTTAGTTTGCTTTGTGATTGTCCTCTACCACCTGCCAAATAAGGCACAGGTGAGCCTTTTACTGGCATTGATGAATATGGACTGAGAGACCAGTGATTCAGCAGCCTTTTCCATGAGTAAGATCGCTAGGATCCTTCCAAAACACACTTCTTTCTTGTTATTTTTCTTCTTTATCAGATCAAAGAGGATATGAGCCCAGTCAACTTGCTTCTTATTTATTACTACACACATGACCAAGAACTGATGTCTTGTGATGTAGTCATGGGCAGTATGCTTGCCAAGCAAGACCTTCCCAACAATGTCTGTCAGGAACTTGTATGCTACAGACAAATGCTTCTTCAACAGTTTATTTGGGTTATCACCAGCATAACCCATCAGATTGAGCATCATGTCAAACTCTTCAGAATCAATTTCTAATTCCTTTTCGCCATTTGTCAAACCAAATAATTAAGTTAAAACCGCGGGAGTTAAGGAGACATTGTTACCCGCAATTGATCCTGTCACGGTATTGTCCTCAGAAGTGGATGAGATATACACCCATTCCCTAATTTCTATTCCTGCCAGCTTTATCCTGGAAGTCATCAGATTTTTCGGATTTTGTTCTTCCAGAAGTTCTAGAATATACATGAAGATTGGATCTGAGTGCTGGAACGATTCGAAGTCGACATCAAATCCAGTGTCAAACTTCATAGCGGCTAGAGCTCCTGCTGGAATCGCCATGGAATCACCTGCAAAAAAGAGAAACTGCGATCACGTACAAGAGAACAGAAAGCGCGGGACGGAGGTCGAAGAAAACCTAGATATAAGGTTTTCAAGAATATGAGTCGACACACTCCGTTCCACGAAAATGAAATTAATTCTTCGAGCTGAGATCGACGAAATAAGTTTGACTGAAATAATTCGTCGATCTTGTCCTGAATAATTTAAAATAGTTCGTCGAACTCCGTTCTGTAAATATCTTCTGAAGCAAGTTCGTCGAACTCCGTTCGACGAATATTATTTCACTCACAGAGAGTTCGTCATCTCCGTTCGGCGAATGTTTTTCAAACTTTCCACGGTTCGTCGAACTCCGTTCGACAAACTCTGGAAAATTCGTCGACTGTAGACAAAAATCAAATAAAGTCTTCTCCATTAATCATTCCAAGTTGATTCACAAAGAACATATGATTTCTCTCATCGAGAGGTTTGGTGAATATATCAGCCCTTTGTAGATCAGTGTAGATATAGACAAGCTTGATTTTTTTTTATCTACACACTCCCTAATGAAATGATGTCTTATATCAATATGTTTTGTCCTACTATGGTGAACTGGATTCTGGGCTATAGCTATAGCACTTGTATTATCACAGAGTATGGTTGAATTATTTATGTTGAACCTATAATCTAGTAGCAGATTTTGTATCCAAAGCATCTGTGAACAACAGCTGCCTACTGCAATATATTCTGCTTCAGCAGTTGGGGTTGACACTGATGTTTGCTTTTTACAAAACCAAGATACTAATCTCATACCCAGGAACTGACAAGTTCCTGAAGTACTTTTTCTATCTACCCTGCATCCAGCAAAATAAGTATCAGAGTATCCAGTTAACTCAAATTCTGATTCAGCAGGATACCATAGGCCTATATTCGGACAACTCTTTATATATCTCAAAATCCTTTTTAGCAAAATTAGATGAGATTCTTTAGAGTTTTTTTGGAACCTAGCACAAAGACATGTGGCAAACATAATGTCTGGCCTACTTGCTGTGAGGTATAATAGGGACGCAACAATGACCCTATAAAGTTTCTGATCCACAGGTTTCCCTGGTACATCAGAGTCCACAACAGCATTGGTAGCCATGGGAGTTTTCTTTGCTGAGGCATCAGCCATCCCAAACTTCTTTAGAAGTTCTTTAGCATATTTTGCTTGAGAGATGAAGATGTCATTAGGGAGCTGCTTCACTTGGAGACTAAGGAAGTAGGAAAACTGACCCATGCTACTCATTTCAAATTTGGAATGCATGAGGTCAGAAAACCTCTTGCATAATTTGGAATCTGTAGAGCCAAATATAATATCATCCACATAAATTTGTACTAACAAGATTTGGTCCTTATGATGTCTAGTGAAAAGAGTTTTATCTACAGTTCCTCTTATAAATTTATGCTCTAATAAAAAACTAGCTAAGGTCTCATACCAAGCTCTTGGAGCTTGCTTTAGACCATAAAGAGCCTTATGCAATTTAAAAACATGAGAGGGGTAAGTTGGAGAAACAAAACCTGGAGGCTGTTCTATATAAACCTATTCTTGTAGCACTCCATTTAGAAAAGCACTCTTCACATCCATTTGAAAGACCTTGAACCTCTTGTATGCTACATAAGCAAGGAATATTCTTATGGCTTCCAACCTTGCAACAGGTGCAAAGGTTTGATCATAATCAATTTCTTCTTCTTGGCTATATCCTTGAGCAACAAGCCTAGCCTTATTTCTCACAATAACTCCTTGGGCATCCAGCTTGTTTCTGTAAACCCATTTGGTTGCAATAACTGGGTAGTTTTGGGGTCTTGGAACCAAATCTAAAACTCTACATCTCTCAAACTGATTTAGTTCCTCCTATATTGCAAGGATCCAGTGGGGATCCTGCTCAGCATCATGAATAGAAAGAGGTTCAACTTGAGAGAGAAAACATGCATGCATCAAATCTTGGGTAAGTTGATGACTTGTCTGTACACCTGCTGATATGTCTCCAATCACTTGAGATCTGGGGTGATACCTAAGTGTGACAAAATCAGTGGGTGGAGTTGGTTGTGCAACAGCATTTGGAATTAATTCCTCCTGTGGAATTATATTTGCTGTTCGTAGAGATTCATTATCTTCAACTTCTTCTTTTTTACTTTCTTCAATGACTTATGGAGATGGATGAGTTGACACCTCTTGGGTATGGTTTAGTCCATCCATGGTCTCACACAAGCTGGGTACCTGCAGGTTGTTATTGGTAGAAACTTCTTTCTCCTTGCAATACATATTAGTCTCATCAAATGAAACATGAATAAACTCTTTAATTTTCAATGTTGATTTGTTAAAAACCCTATAGGCCTTATTTACTTGGGAGTATCCTAGAAAAACTCCCTCTTCAGCCTTAGTCTCAAACTTTCTAATGTATTTCTTGTAATTATTGTGTATATAACAGGTACAACCAAATACTTTAAAATAGTTTATTTTAGGTTTCTTCCCTTTCAGCAATTCATAGGGAGTCCTGTTCTTTAGTTTGTGAATTAAGCTCCTGTTCAGGACATAATTTGCTGTGCTGATAGCCTCTGCCCAAAAGGTTAGGGGCATGTAAGCATCTGCAAGCAATATACTTATAGCTTCAATGAGTGTCCTATTTTTCCTTTCAGCTACCCCATTTTGTTGGGGAGTTCTAGGAGCTGAGAAACAATGACTGATACCTTCCTTCTCACAGAACTCATGCATAAGAAGAGACTCAAACTCTGTGCCATGATCACTTCTAATCAATGCAACATGAGTAGAGAACTCAATCTATATGGTCCTGAGAAAATCTGTAAGAACCTTGAATGTATCTGACTTTGATCTCAAAAAGAATGCCCAACTGAACTTGGAGAAGTCATCCACTATAACCAAAGTGTAGGATTTCCCTCCTAGGCTTTGTACAGCAATGGGTCCAAAGAGATCCAAATGTAGCAAGTACAAAATCCTAGGTGAATCACTCTTATTAACAGATTTAAAACTAGTTTTAGTTTGCTTATCTAATTGACAAGCCCTGCAGAGACCTTCCTTCTTGTAGGGACCAGAAGGTAGACCTCTAACAAGGTTGTGCTTAGATAGCCTAGCAATGTTTTTCAGATTTACATGACCTAGTCTTTTGTGTCATAAGTCATTCTGATTACTAGTTAAGTTAAGTAAACAGATATCAGTTTTGGCAGAAAGAAAATTTACTAAGTATATGTTGCCTTGTCTACTTCCAGTTAAAACTATTTGGTTGTTTTTATCAACAATAGAACAAGTGGATAGGTTAAAGTATACCTGATAACCATCATCACATAACTGACTTATTGAGATGAGGTTATGCTTGAGTCCACTTACATATGTCACCTTTTTGAATGTGATAGCTCCTATTCTCACTTCTCCAAATCCTTCTGACTGACCACATTTGGAGTCACCAAAGATAACTTTTGTCCCCAGCTTGGACTTGTAGTTGATTAAGATGTCTTGCTGCAAGTCATGTGTTTGGAGCAGTCACTGTCCAGGTACCAAGTTTGATTTACCCCTGGACAATTCTTCACCTGTAATAGAAAACAGTTAATGGTTTTTGACCCAGGTTACCTTGGGTCCTTTGTATGGCTGATAAGAAAATTAAATGGTTTCTTAGGAATATGTGAGTTGCTGTTACAGTTTTGATTAAGTCTTCCTGGGTTCGACGAATTGTTGTAAGTTTGTCGATCGCAGTTAGATGAATGATTATTATTGTAGTTTGCGTTCAGAGATTGCCGTTCTGAGTTCGACGATCTGTTCCTATTTCGTAGATCTAGGTTCGACGATAACTGCTGAACATTGTTATTTTTATCATTCTTCTGATTTTTAATTTTATCCTTAGCTTCAATTTGTTCCAGAATTTTATTAACTTTATTTACTTGTTCAGTTTTTTTCTTTCCTTTATCAGAGATGAAATTTATTGGTTTTGATAGATGATTCCTTTGGATTAGGGTTGGTTCACTAGATGTGGCTCCTAATCCTAATCTGCAGTTATTTGTTCTAGCATTAACTATGCTGGTTATATCTAACAATTTCAAACTTCTGCCATTTAATGATTCTTCTAACATCTTAGCTTTGCTAAGTTCTGATTTCAGAAAACTTATTTGTTCATTTGCAGATTTTAGTTCACTAGATAGAGTTGCATTTTCAGAGGTGATTTTATTTAGGTCATTCAATTTATCTCTAAGAAGTTTGATTTTCTTCTCAGAGCTTATCAAATCTAAGCATAAGTTTTTAAATTCATCAGATTAAAAATGATAAGATGCTATTACCTGATCTTCAACTGACAGATTTTCTTCATCATCAGATTCATCTGTATCTGATCTTATACTGCTTGCACCAATTGCCATGAGGCACACCTCCTTTACCTTAGCCGCCTCTTCTTCTTCACTGGAGCTGGAAGATGTGGATTCATCTTATGTGTCACTCCATGTTTCAGCCACAAATCCTTTGTCCTTCTTTTTGTGCTTGTTGGAAGAGTGCTTGCTGTAGTGCTTACTTCTTGATTCTTTCTCTTTTCTTCTTTCCTTCTTTTGATTTTCAGGACTTTCAGACATGAAATGTCCTGGTTTCCTGCACCCATAACACACTATCTCTTTAGTGGGTGTTTTGTAATACCTTGGCTGACTGTCATTTCTGAATGACTTGCTTCTGAAGTCTTTCCTTGCTAGTTTGAAGAATCTCTTGGCAAAGAGACTCATCAGCTCTTCATTGACTATTGGGGCTTCAGTTTCTTCAGCAGCCTTGAATGCAATGGATTGTTCTTTCCTTGCTGGGGGAGGAGTACCGTGTTCCACTGCCTCTCTGGACTTGATTAGCTGCTCATATGACTTCAGTTTTCCCAATAGAGATTCAGTTGAAATCTCATTCAGGCATCTGGCCTCCTTGATGGGCCAGATCCTGGTGTCCCATGAGCTTGGGAAGCACAATAGGATCTTGTCATTAACTTCAGTCAAAGTGATTTCTTTATCTAAGATCCTTAGCTCACTGATGATGGAGCTAAGCCTGTTGTACATCACTTCAACTATCTCTGCCTCATCCTTCTTGAAGTTTTCATATTGTGTGATGAGGTGTGATCTTCTATCTTTCCTCTCATCTGCTGAGCCAGCAACCATTTGATTGAGTGAATCCCAGATTGCTTTTGCAGAGGTGCACTCAGCCACCTTCTGAAAGATGTCATCTGACATAGTTTGAGCCAATATGTTCATGGCTTTGGCATCAGCAATCTTTGCTTTCTTCTGAGCTTCAGTCCACTCAGGTGGTGGGACTGCATTGTTGCTGGAAGATGTTGTAGCTGTAGATGCCTGTGTGGGACCTGTCAAAATGGAATTGTAGATGTCTTTATCAATGGAATTCATGCAAACTGGAGGTCTGGTGCTTGCATAATCCTTGTTCTGTGCCATGCTTTATTTATAATGTAAATGAAAATAAAATACTGTGTAGATCTAACAAAGGATCTTTTGGTTCGAGATTTAACTTGTACAACCAAAGGAACCTGCTCTGATACTAATTGAAAGTGAGTGTTAGATCGGAAATACTCTACCGGCGGGGGGGGGGGGGTGAATAGAGTATTCTTAAAAATTTCTTAACTACTATCACAGCTTTTGCTGTAAATCAAAAGTACAGAAATTAATAACCTAGCAAAAAATAAATCTAAATCACAAGCACAGCAAGAACAAAAGAAAAGGAGACAACCAGACGACACAAGAATTTTATAGTGGTTCCCCAACCTGGGTATATCCACTCTTCTACCACCCTTGGTAGGAATCCACTCAGATTTTTGATCAGGTGCCTGCCACCAATGAGCTTTTGATCAGGTGCTCAAAAACCAACCCAAGTTTTTTGATCAGGAGATTTGCAACCAAGGAATCACTTTTGAAGGGAGATGACAACCCTTTATAGAGGTGGGGGTGAGAGAGTGATGGAAGTCTTCTTTTCTCAATCACAATGAGAAGACTATGAGGATTCAATGATGTTGTCAAAGCTCCCCTGAGATGAAAAAGGGTACAGGAGATCTAGAGCTTTGCACATGGTGATAGGCCTTCAATTGAGAGACTTGATGCAGGAGCTTTAGACTGATGGTGCTTTAGTGTCTTTAGCAAGGTCCTGAAGAAGAAGAACAGGATGACTCTTGATTTGAAAAATGTGTTCTTCTTGCTTCTTCTTCAAACTACTGTATGCTTCTTAGTCAGTAGTATTCTTTGTAAAGCTTTCTCTGTGTCTCTTTGATTAATTCATTGTGTATCTCTGTGTCTTTGTGTATGTATCCATTATTCTCTTCTTCTGTATCTTTGAAACATTTGAATTTCTCTCTAATAAATGCTGACAGCCATGAGAATAATCAACATTGATTTATTTCCCCAACTGTCCCATGGGAAAACGACAAACAATAATCCTGGAGAAGACCATAATTAATGCTCATTCTAACGGATACATTTAGAGAATGTTAGAGCATTAATTACCCAGGAATTATAGTATTAGAGTGGGGACAGAAGGCCAGAAATAACTAAGTCTGGAATCGTCGAGCAAATAGTCGAATTCCTCGAACTGAGTTCATTGTTCATCTTGCTGAGACATTGTATTCGTCGACCAGACGTCTTCTGTTCGTCGAGCCGAGTTCCATGATCGTGGAGCTGAAAACTGAACTGCTGTGTCTTTTTGATCTTTGCCTATTCGTCGAGCTGGTAAATATGTTCGTCGACTGGAGTTCAGCAATTATTGTGGAGTTGTCAAATATCCTGTGTCGATACAATTGCTCCTGTGTGTTGACACAAATCTTCCGTGTTGTGTCGACATAGCATTTCCACAATGTCGACTGATGATCTTGGTGTCGACACAAGTTCTTCTTGTGTCGACATAAGTCTTCTGGTTCCAGAATTCGTCGGGCAGAGAATAGGGTTAGTCGACCTGAGACTGGAGAACATAGTCTCGACAGAATGATGTGATAGTCCAAAGATTTGTCGATCGAAGAATGGTGTTCGTCGAGCTAAGTCTAGAGAACCTTGAATTCGTCGAGCTGAGAATGATTCTGGACTTAGAAACTATTTGATGTACCTCTGGCAATAGAGTTGAAGTGGAGGTCCAGGAATCGTTGAGCAAAGAATGGAATTCGTCGACCTGAGAACTAGGTTCGTCGACCTGAGTCTAGAGAACAGTCTGGACTTAGAATTCTGAAGGTGGAATACAAGGATCGTCGATCTGAACTGAAGTTCGACGAGCTCAGGTTAGAGAATATTTCTCTAAGATCGTCGAGCTGAGAACGGATATCGTCGACCTGAGTTCGACGAACGTCGAACTCATTTAACTTAGTCTCTTGAGAAATCTCTAAATCTTGAGGAAAACTTTATGTCTTGAGTCTCTGGCAGTCTGATGTTGGCTTGTCCATGTGTTGTTGACTCTTAGGAATTGACCTAGATTCTAAGACACAACTTTGACCCTGGCTATACATGTTGGGTCATATCATCCTAAGTTAGTGAACCTAGCCCAAATCAAACTAGGGATCCAACAGAGTCAAGGAGTGGGATGATTCCATGAAGGAAGAGATTGCAGCTCTCAAGAAGAATGAAACCTGGGACATTGTGCCCAAGGTTGATGGCATTACTCCTTTGACCTGCAAGTGGGTGTATAAGTTGAAGAAGGATGCTGATGGGAGCATTGATCGATACAAAGCTCGCCTGGTTGCTCGAGGATTCTTACAACAGTATGGAGAAGACTATGAGGAGATAATTAGTACAGTTGCGAAGATGACTTCGGTTCGGGTGGTGATCTCCTTGGCTGCTTGCAAGGGATGGAGGATGTGGCAGCTTGATGTAAAGAATGCTTTTCTTTAGGAGAAATTGATAAGGACATCTTCATGGATCAACCACTTGGTTTCATTTTTGAAGTTCATCCGGACTATGTCTGCAAGCTCTGGAAGTCTCTCTACAGGTTGAAGCAAGCTCCTATAGCTTGGTGTTGAAAGATAGCAAAGTATCTTCAATTCTGCGGTTATCTTGCTTATAACTCGGATTCTAGCTTGTTCGTCAAGAAGAAGGGGGAGCTGCAAGTCTTGGTCCTGCTGTATGTTGATGACATGATCATCATAGGGAATTCGGAGGAGGAAGTAGCAAGGCTCAGGGCTGAGTTTGCTATACACTTCGAGATGAAGGACTTGGGAGAGCTTCATCACTTTCTTGGTCTTTAATTGGAGAGGAAGGAGTGCGGGATTCTCGTTTGCCAAAAGGGATATGCGGATCGCATTGTAAGTTGATTCGGTATGGGTGAAGGGAAGAGTTGCTCTACTCCACTGGAACATGTGCTGAAACTTCGACGAGATGAGGGAAGGATTCTTCCAGATCCCTTGGTGTTCAGAGCTCTTGTTGGGAGTTTGATCTACCTGACAATTACAAGGCCAGACATTGCTTACGTTGTTGGCCGAGTAAGTCGGTTTATGGCTAAACCAAGGAATTCTCATCTAATGGCAGCAAAGAACATCTTGAAGTATGTCAAGATGACTTCTGACATGGGACTCATCTATAGTAGGTACACAGTGTTTTCTTTGCTTGGATTCACGGATGCTAACTATGGTAGTGGTTCGGATGACCGAAGATCAACTTCGGGATATGTGTTCACTTGTGGATCAGGAAGCATATCATGGTGTAGCAAGAAGCAAGACTCAGTGTCTATGTCTACTACAGAAGCTGAGTATAAGGCTTTGGCCTTGGCTGCTTGGGAAGCCATCTGGTTGAGGAGGCTTGTAGAGGATGTTTATAAGGAAATGCAAGGACCTACTTTGCTCCTGGGTTATAATGAGAGTGCTATCAAATTGGTGAACAATCCAGTGTGTCACGCAAGGACCAAGCATATAGAGATCGAACACCATTTCAAAAGGGAGAAGGTTTTGGAGGGATTTATTCTGGTCGGGCATGTTCTGAGTGAAGATAACCTTGCTGACATCTTCACGAAGCCGCAGTCGAAGGGGCCATTTCAACGGCTATGAAGCTTGTTGTGCTTGATCACCACTTCTCACTTCAAGGGCGAGTGTTGAAATTTGTGAAGTGGAAGTGGGTGATGGGGCAGGCAGGGCGTTCTAAACGTCCTGAGCGGTCTGAGTCCGCTGCCTGAGCGGACTGCTAGTTGCGGCCTGGGTGGTTGGCTTGCTTGGTCTTAGTGGCTTAGCTGTTCTTAAGGAGTGGCTTGTGCGGCCTGTGGAGCATCCTGTGGAGCGGCTTGTGCGGCCTGTGGAGCGGCCTGATTGTTGTATGGCCAAAGGAGTCCTGTGACTTGGGCTTCTTAAGGAGCGGCCTGAGCGGACTGCAATTTGCTGTCTGTTGGCAGTGCTTAGCTTGTTCTGCGGCTTTGCTGCATGCAAGATTTTGTGGATCCAGGAAGATTAGTAGTTGTATCTGCGGTTTGTTGACGGACTTAGTCTTCTGCGTCTGCGGAGTCCGCATCTTTGGATGGTGTGCCTTAGCTCTTGCCGAGCTCTCCTTGATGCGGTGGATGTTGCTCATCCTATGGCAGACTGTCCTGTTGATTGGCGATTTGATTCTTCTTTGTCCGCCGTGCTCGCGCCTGTTGCAAGGTGGACTGCTGGACTTGGTCATTTTCTGTGACAAGTTCCCGGTGTCCGCAGAGTCCGCTGAGTCCGCTGTTGACCGGGAGGACTGCCTGTGGTCGTGGACTCGGTGGCGGGTGATGGCGTTGTTGCCGTGCTTTGCGGACTGCCATCTGTGTCTGCTTGATGTGTTGTGTGGCGGTGGCGGTCTAGCGATGGGCTTGGGTTTGGCAGGCTGGCATTATACCTGTGTTGTACAAGTTGGCAGTGTGTCCGCTTATTGGCGGACTAACTTTGGTCTGGCTCCTGGAGGGTTGAATTCTGGCCATGACCATGCGGACTTGGCGGACTAGTTGTGTTAGCGCGCGGTCTGGGGGCAGTGTCTCTATTCACTAGGGTGGTGACCACAATCTTCACCTCGCCTATAAATAGACCCCCATGACACATGTACAATAATGAGTGAACAGTAAGTGAGGGCTTGGTTGCTTGTTGCGGTCTGATTTTTTCTGTCCGCGCGGGTTGAGCAGAGTTAATTGTGTGATGTGTGCAGGTTGTGCGGCTAACACTGGGGAGCCAGCAGTTTGTCTTTGAGTGCGGTCAACATCAGTGAAGTTGCGGTCAATTAGCGGTTTCAGCAGGTCGCCGGGCGGCTTGTCAGTTTTCTCTGCTTCAACGTTTTCCAAGTTCAATAAGTTATCTGCGCGACCTCGCGGTCTAAGCGGCCTGTTCCTTGTTCATCAGCAGCTTGTAGCAGTCTCGAATAACGATTTGTCCGCTTGGCCTCAAGGTCTGTGGCGGACTCTGTGTTCTATTCGTTTTCTAGCAGCAGCATCAATAGTTCGCGCTGCTTCGGCGGATTGGGCGGTCTCAGCGGTCTCCAGATTCTATCCGCCCGACATGTTTGCCTTGTGTTGTTTCCTGTATTCCTGTGTAGTGGCGAAATAATGTCTCTCCATGTATACCTCGCATTGTAAATAAGAAATAAAAGAATATAAGATCTGCTTGCCCCTGTGATTGCATTTTGGTTGATAAGCTTGTTTCCTATTTTTTCCGCATGATTAAGGTGTGAACTGGATAGTGCTGAGAATATTAATTTGGCTTTAGACTATCTTGCTGACCACTTTGAGAAAATTTAACATGAAATATCTTAATATTTTTTATACCGTACAGTCCGACTTTGAGTCTTATAAAGGAAGAGAGGACGAGGATAACTGTATCCATGACGAGAATTTTTGTCATGATTACCTCCTCAACTGCCTCTCAAACAGACTTGCAGAGACATACAACAAGTTGAAAACTGCAAAGGAGATATGGAATGCACTGGAGGAGCAGTTTAGAGAGGAAGAGAACATGTCCAAGACAAATCTGGTGGACAAGTTCATGGCCTTCACCTTCACAGAAGACAGGGAGATTCTTTCTCAAGTTGCTGACTTTGAGAATCTCGTGGACAAGATGAACAGTGAAAACATCCCTCTGATAGATGGGTTCATTGTAGGAGAGATAATTTTCAAATCACCCTCGGCATGGTACTACTTAAAAACGGAGATGTATCAAAAAAAAGATGCAGGTGAGCCTGAAAGAGCTCAAGCGTTTCATATGCATTGAGGATGAGAACCGGACTAGACACGCCTTAGAGATGGTTAGCCAGCAGACCTCTGCTGCTAACATGCTCACGCATCCTAAGAGCAAACCTATGCTTGGAAAGACCAGACCACCGGCCAGTGCACCCATAGTTGCTGCGACCAGCAAAAAGATAAAAAAGTTTAAAGGCAAGTGCTACAACTGCAACAAGTGGGGTCACTACACTTCCGAGTGAAAGCAACCCAAATGCGGTGAATCCAACACACCCAGGACTGATAATAAAGCCAATATGATTTATCAGACTGCGCCTATCATCTTTTTTGCCATGGTCGGAAAGTGGAAGGCTAGTTTAGAGTGGTAGCTCCATTCAGGTGCTACCTGCCACGTCTGCCACAATTCTGCTCTTCTGGAGGATGTCAAAGACGTTAAAGAGACTGTCACTATTACTAATGACATTATAGCTGATGTGTTGAGGGTGGTGAATGCTACTCTAACTCTCTCTTCTGGTACGCCTTTACTTTTAAACAATGTTAAATTTATACCCATGTTGGCTGCTAATTTAATCTCTATTAGTATGTTATGCGATGCGGGTATATCGTTTAACATTAGTCATGGCCGAGTAACACTTATGGTTCACTCACATTATTTTGGTTGTGCTTATGTATTTAAAGGAATGTATTGGCTGAGTCTAGCAAACGAGGTAGTCAATCAGGTTAGTTCAAATTTGATAGATCCTAAGACTTTACATGCAAGACTAGGACGCGTGAAGTACAGGAAACTACTTCTACTAGCTAGAACTCACAATATTCCCTTAGACACAACCATTAAGTTTGACAAATGTGAAATTTGTGCTCAGATTAAGATTACTGGGGTACCTTTTGGTCAAGTTTCTAGTAGTACACAATTGCAAGAGTTAATACATTCCGATATTTGTTACTACAAAAGTTTTGTCACCCGAGGAGGTGAGAAGTATCTGATAACATTTATCGACAACTACTCCAGATTCAGTCACATTTACCTTCTTAAATCCAAAGATGATGCTTTTGAAAAATTTTGTATTTTCAAAAATAGAGTTGAAAATCAACTAGACATGAAAATTAAAAAGCTAAAAAGTGATAGAAGAGGCGAATACGTCTCGGGGGAGTTCAAAGATTCTCTTGCCAGAAATGGCATAATTTCCTGAAACAACTGCTCTGTATTCACCACAATCCAACGGTATCGCTGAGCGAAAAAATAGGACTTTAACAGAAATGTTGAACTCCATATTGTTGACTGCTGGCATGCCTGCGGCCTACTGGGGTGAAGCCGTCCTCACTTCAAATCGCATTCTTAATAAAGTAGCACATGCAAAGTTGACTAAAACACCGTATGAGCTTTGGTTTAAGAGACCTTCTAAATTTGAAAATCTTAAGTCCTGGGGCTGTATCACTTATGTTAGGATACCAGACTCTAGAAGAGCAAAGATTGGACCTAAGATGAACACTTGCATCTATCTACAACGTGCAGAGGATAGTGCTGCAGACAGATTTCTAGATCTCTCGACTAACACTGTAATAGAATCTAGAGATACAGTTTTCTTTGAGGATATATTCCTTAAGGATAAAAACCGAATGCTACCAGGTTTGCCAGCCATAACTACTGAGCCCATTGTTGAGCCAGAGATGAGAAACCCTGACACTTAGCCTATAGATACTAGTGAGTTAGCATCTAAAAGATTATCTAATAGAGAACGAGTGCCTAAAAGCTTCAGTACAGACTTTGTGACTTACCAAGTTCAATATGATCCATCAACCTATAAGGAGGTGATGCGATCTAGGGATTCTCTGTTATGGAAAGAAGCCATAGATGATGAGATGAATTCTCTACTGCAAAACCACAGTTGGACTTTGGTTGACTTGCCCAAAGGGGCTAGAAACATTGGAAGTAAGTGGGTTCTAAAGAAGAAGCTTAATCTTGATATGAGTATCGCTAAATACAAAGCACGTCTAGTTGTCAAGGGCTTCACTCAAGCGAGTGGTATAAACTACTTTGATATATACTCACATATTTGTCACATTGCGAAAATTACGATACTTCTCGCGTTAACATCTATTGAACATTTTGATGTTCATCAGATGGATGTCAAGACTGCATTTCTTAATGGAGATCTGACTGAGGAGATTTATATGCACCAACGTAAAGGGTTTGTCGTAGAAGGTCTCGAGAATAAGGTCTGTAGCTTGATTAAGTCACTATACGGATTGAAGCAAACCCTGAAATTGTGGCATGAGAAATTTGACACTTGTGTTAAAGACTTGGGCTTCAAGTCTAGTCTATCAGATAAATGTCTGTACGTAAGAACAAGTTCAGATAAAGTCGCAATTATATGCTTGTATGTTGACGACATGCTAATTCTGGGCACTGATCAGTCTGAGGTGGAAGACGTCACAGTTGCCTTCATGGCTAAATTTAGCATGACAGACTTGGGAGTGGTGAAAACCATCCTAGGTGTGGAAGTTAACTTCACTTAAAAGGGTATTACCCTAAGTCAGAGTCAATAGGTTAGAAATCTTCTAGAAAAGTGGGGTTATATTAGTAGCAAAAAGGCTGAGACTCCATACAACTACAACAATAGACTGAAACTGAATGAAGGTTCACCTATTAGACAGTTGGATTACTCCAAACTCATATGAAGTCTCATGTATGCTACAACCTGCACTAGACCTGACATAGCCTTTACGATTGGCATGTTGAGTAGATTCACAAGTAACCCTGGGAAGGACCACTAGGACGCCTTGGACATGCTAATGAGATACTTACAGTATATTAAGAAGTACGCTTTATGTTACAGTGGACATCCTCATGTGCTTGAAGGGTATTTTGACTACTCCTGGTGCTCAGAAATTGTTGATAGTAGATCCACTATTGGTTTTGTGTTTACCCTAGGTGGAGCAGCAGTAGCTTAGAAGTCAAAGAGGCAGATGTGTATTGCACTATCCTCTATGAAATCAGAACTCTATGCTCTCGCTTCAGCTGGAGAAGAAGCAGAGTAGATAAGAGATCTGATAATGGACATTCCAATGACGAGTCTGAAAATGAACTCTATTTTGTTATATTGTGACAATCAAGTAACAAAGACCATTACTACAAATACGTTATTCAATGGAAAGCGAAGTCAACTAAGGATGAAACAGGCATGGTTGACCTATCTCACCAGTCAGGGGATAGTCTTCCTTTTGGACATGAGATCAAAAGACAATGTAGCAGATGTCCTTACCAAGGGCTTAAGTAAGGTTTTAACAACTAAAACATCGGGGGAGATGAGATTAAAGACCATTTAGGAGGACTTAATACCTTGCTTATGTTTTAAATTTTATAACCATAGTCTGCTTGCATTCAAGCATCTAGAGTTGAGTATACTGAAGTATTTCAGATGCTATCTGATGAAATCTAGAGATGATTAGTTGTCAGTCATTCCAAACTTGATGACTTACGTAATTATTTTATTCAAAGATTGAATTGGGTATCATTCCAAAAAGTAATGATAAAGTTGCTAATATGAGTCCTGTTGTTATGATTATTAATTATATCATTTCAAACTTAATGATGTTGTGGTCACAGCTTGTTGTATCATTGCAAACTTGATGATATAACATAATTGTGAAATGATAAATAATAATTTTAATAATCGATGGAACATGATTTGATTCTATGAAATCAATTTTCTAATTTTGTGTAAATTAGATAGAGATTTTGATATGTGATTCTTTCTTACTGCTTAGAGTATTACGTTCTTTTATTGCTAGAGCTAATAACTTTAATTTTGATTAGCAAATGTTAGAATTCATAGTGATTTGTCTCATGACATTCTTATGATGTTTGTTTGCAGATCATATGGAGATTGGAGGAGAGAAAGTTGATTTCGACTCGGACGAAGATGATCTGCTGTTTGCGTAGATCAATTTTCAATTTGAGTTTTTTTCTGATTTCCTAGTGCTATGTTTGGGACTATGTGTTTGAGTTTAGATATTCTGTATTCTAAAACTCATATTTATGTTTTTATGAAAACTCACTCTTTTTGGTCGTTATTAACTCTTGTTTAAGTAACTTGTAATGTGCTAACACCTATTTACAATATAGGAGAAGATTATTGATGTATATTGAAATATGTGTGACGGGTGCTTAAAGGGTTGCAGTTAGGATCCGATAGAAGTCCAACAACCCATAGTCGGGTATTTAGGGTTTGCCTATAAATACCCATACTAAGGGCAATGAGTAGGTCGTTCCAAACTTGACGGTCACGCGAATGCTTCGAGCACTCTTAACAGGGACTAGGGAGCAAGATAAAATATTTTTAAGAATTAAAGAATAATTATTATAATAATTTAAAAAGAATTAACATGAAATGGACATGCCGATTATCTTAAAACGCTCCTTCAAAGAAAATTATATAGATCTCTTAATTGAATTAATTATTTTAAAGATGACTGTAATAATTTCAAAAACCATGAAGTCAGAACAAGAAATTTCTTAAAGCCAACTTCACATAGCATTAGCAACAAGGGAAGGAAGACGGGGAATGTAGTAGATGATCGCAAGGCTGTCAGAATTGTGATCCGGATTATAGGATCTCACGATCCCACGATCCAGATTTTATAAATTGAGCCTGATTTTGTAAAGCAATCCACGATCCGATACTACTATCTGATCTGATCCTACCTCGAAACGATCTCATCTAGGATCTCGATCCTGACAATCTTGAATGACTGTGCTTTAAAATTAAGGAAAACAAAATAACGATATGCATGAACTTGAATTAAACACTAGATAATTGATAGAAATACGGGAAATAGAAAAAAATAACTAGGATGAGAGAAAAAAAAGAGATCAAACCTTGTCAAGGACAGACAAAACTAGTGAGAGAAGCCGCGGCGGCGATGGTTAAGCAGGAGATAAATTGGGATAGAACAAACACTAGGACCTATTTATAGATGACGGAACGAGGGTGAATCACCGTTAAACTCAACATGCGAGGATGCTCGACTTGATTTGCGGCACAACCAGCGGATTGATTGGCTTATTAATTGTACGCTTCAATATTCTCGGGGTAAGAATTTTGCATCTATTCAGATATAGAAATCTGCCCTTTTTTAGCATATTTGTTATTTCTATATCTATACTGTATCAAAAGAAAAAAAATAAACCGTTTTTCCATTTTGAACCCCTTTATTATAAAAACTTCTATTTTTAAAATTTATTTGAATTTTTTTATTTTAAAAAATATGCTTTGATATAGACAAAAATATCTAAACTAAAATAAAAATATGTTCTTCCCATCGCTTAAAACTCACGTGCAAGCCGTAAAAATGAGCGACAAGCGCAGTATAACACTCAAGGTCTTGCGAGTGACAGGAACGTCGTCGCGCAGAAACAATATCTTGGCTGGGATAATGTCGCGCGGAGGTATAGTTGTGTTTGGTCGTAGGGGCGGAGCCCCGTGTCTGACTTTCGTATCATAAATGACACTATATAGCATAGTGATATTTGTAATTCATGAAATTTGAATGATACAAAAATACATTATTCATATCTAAATATTTTAGGGAATTGTTATAGGCAATACAACATGAACTATACGTTGTGCAGGAATGTTATTGCCTACACTGGGCACTGTGCCTTAGGACCCCCAACAGTTCCCATTCCCCATTATAAGTTAACCGACAACTTTCCTCTTAGAGAAGTTCCAAAAAACTATTTCAGCCACAGAAGGGGCCGAAGATGGCTGGTGGTACTTTTGCAGCTATAGTGGGCAGAGTTAATTTCTTGGCTACAGGTATTATCGTGTACTAAGGTGTCGTGGTCATTCTAGTGCGATCGTGGGTATTCTTGTGGCAACACGGGGCACCCCTGCGTACTGCCACTCGTGAAAATAAAAATAAAATGTATTAGACATTTACGATGAATTTAATGATACAATACCTACTTGCATAATTAGAAATGTTGAAACCCTATTACTGATTTGGGCTAGGACTACTATTATGATGTTAGTTTGACCCAACATGTATAGTCTAGAATCATAAGATTACTTTCAGGATTATTGTCTCAGAAGATTTCCACCAGAGAAGAAGTTTGACGATTGCAGTATTTAGCTCGACGAAAGTAGAGCCGTGTTCGACGAACTCAGAGTTTCAACTCCAAGTTTAGCTCGACGAACTCTGATCTCTACTCAGAAACCCAGCTCGACGGAAGTCAAGCTCAGGTCGACGAACTTTGAGCTCAGGACGACGAATAAGAAGACTTAGTTCGACGAACTCCAGGCTCGGGTCGACAAAGTGTTTGCTGAGTTTGACTAATTTCTTGCAGTTCTATTTGCAGAAGGCAGAGCAGTTTTTCAAGCTATAATTCTGGATAATTTATATGCAGAATATTCTAATTCTTGATTGCAGATAGCTATATCTCTGATATTTAATGCAATACATTCTTAATGAATATGGTCATTTCTGGCATCATTAAATATGGATTGATAGCAGAGAATTCATTCTAATTATTCATCATGCCAGTTAAGGAATAAATTTATATCCAATATTCAAATATAGCTGTTACAAATTCTCAGAGACTCCTCAGGCTATTCAAGGAATGTTTTTAAAATTCAAATACTTGGATTTCTTCTCAGTAATATATACTTAGAAATTTTGCTCTGCTGAATAACAGATAGACATACAAGTGAGACATCAAAAATAAATCAACACATAGAGTTCTTGAATATCTTCTACTCTCAAAGAGACAATCAATCTTTCATCTGTCAAAACTCTTTACTGGAGAGAAATATAATTGTTGAAGGCATACATCATGAACAGAAGTTTTCTTCACCTGATTACAATCTCTACACAAATCAGTGGGAGTTTTTAGCTTCATCATCCACTGAGTCTTCTCAGAGAAATTTGAAAGAGATGACAACCTCACTTTTAGTTTTATTTTTCTAACTATGTACAGGGTTATAACTCCATTCAAAAGTTGACCCCATTGGTTCTTAAGTCACCGGATCAAAAGACTTTGTCTGGTTTTTGGGCACCTGATCAAAAGCTCAAAGGGTTGCTATATGTCCCTTAGAAAAATAGATATTCTGGTGGCAGGACACCTGAAAAAAAACCTGTAGTGGATTCCTACCAGGGTGGTAGAAGATTGGATGTACCCAGGTTTATTGGGGAACCACTATATATTTCCTTGAGTCGTCTGTGATTGTTGTTCTTTTTTTTGTGCTATGATTGTTTTCTTTTCTTATATATTTATTTATCACCTACTTTAACTCTGCTGTAAAAATTAATTAAAATTTTAAAATACATTATTCACCCCCTCTCTAGTATAAAGGAGATCCATCTCTCACTTTCAATTGGTATCAGAGGGAGGTTAATTGGTTGTACAAGGTAACACCTAAACAATAAGATCTGATAGATTTTCTCTTTACCTTGAAGTTTATCATGACACAGAATAAAGAATACTCAAGCACTAGACCTCCAGTGTGCAATCTAAATAAGTTTGAACTATGAAAGGCAAAGATTAGATTGTATATGAACTCTACTAGTGAAGAGATCTATAATTCAATCTTGACAGATCCACCTCTACCAGTGGTAACAACAAGTATAAGTGTTGTACCACCTTCTAAATGGACAGAAGCACAAAAGAAAGAAAAGATTGTTGATGGCAAGACTATGAACATCTTGGCCCAAACAATATCATATGACATCTTCTAGAAGATTGTTGAATGCTCGTCAGCAAGGAATATCTGGAACTCCCTCAACACTTTAGTTGCTGGATCAGCTGATGAGAGAAAGGACAGAAGATCCAACTTGATCTCTCAATATGAGAATTTCAAGAAAGGAGAATCTGAATCAGTTGCTGAGATGACAAAAAACTCAGCCTCATCATTAATAAGCTGAAAGCCCTAGAAAAGGACATCACATTGACAGAAGTCGATGATGAGATCCTCATGTGTTTCCCCAGCACATGAGATTCAAGGATCTGGCCAATCAAAGAAGCCAGAAGTCTAAATGAAATCTCAATAGAAAGCTTGTTAGACAAGCTCAAATCTTATGAGCAGCTTATCAAGACCAGAGAAGCTGAGCAGAAGTCTTCAACCCCAGTAAGAAAAGAAAAGAGCATTGCTTTCCAAGCTACTGAGGAGGAAGAACAACTTCCAGGGAATGAAGATCTCATGAGTCTATTGGCCAAAAGATTTTACAAGATGGCCAAGAAGGACTTCAGGAGAAGAGCTTCCAGAGACCATGACAAACCAAGGTTTGATAAAACTCCTAATAAGGAAATAGTCTGTTATAGTTACAGGAAAGCAGGACATATCCTACCAAATGTCATGAGAACAAGAAGAAAAAAAAAGAAGAAAGAGAAGGACTCCAAGAAGCACTTAAACAAGTCTTCTTCCAGCAAACACAAGAAGAAGGAGAGAGGATTTGTTGCTAAAACCTGGAGTGATACAGAATATGGATCTTCATCTAGCACAAGTGAAGATGAAGAAGAAGCTGAGGCAGTAAGTACAGCAAACTATGTCCTTAACAAAAGTTTAATACATAAACTTAAGGGTAAGACTCCCTATGAATTACTTAAATCTAAGAAAACTAAAGTAAATTAGTTTAAAGTCTTTGGGCGCAAATGCGACATTCATAATAATGATAAAAAACACCTAAGAAAATTTGAAGCCAAAGCTGCAGAGGAAATTTTCCTTGGAGATTCCCATGTCAACAAGGCTTACAGAGTATTTAACAAATCAACCCTTAAAATGGAAGAATCTATTCACGTAACTTTTGATGAGACTAACATGTTTTTTAAGGAGAGAAATTTCTACCATAGACTCTTTTCAGGTGCCACATCTGTGTGAGAAATTGAATGATTTAGTCCTAATACAAGAGGATACATCACATCCTTCTCAACAGATTGATGATGTTGACAGTGAAGAAGAAAATTCAGAGATGTATGCTGAGAATAGTGTGACAAATGTAATTCCACCAGAGGAATTAGTGCACAAGTATCTGAAGAACCAACTCTACCCACTAATTTTGTCACACTAAGGGATCACCCTAGATCTCAAGTGACTGGGGACATATCAGCTGGTGTTCAAACAAGGAATCAATTGAACCAAAATCATATGCATGCTTGTTTTATTTCTTAGATTGAACCTCAATTAATAAAAGATGTAGAACAAGATCGCCACTGGATCATTGCAATGCAAGAGGAACTCAATCAATTTGAGAGATGTAGAGTTTGGGACTTAGTTCCAAGACCCAAAAATCATCCAGTCATTGGAACCAAATGGGTCTTTAGGAACAAGTTGGATGCTCAAGAAGTTATTGTAAGGAATAGAGCAAGATTTGTAGCCCAAGGATATTCACAGGAGGAAGGCATAGATTATGACCTGACATTTACTCCTGTTGCTAGATTGGAGGCTATCAGAATTTTCCTTAAATATACAACATTTAAAAAGTTCACAGTATATCAAATGGATATCAAGAGTGTATTTCTAAATGGAGAGCTCAAGAAACAAGTTTATGTAGAGCAACCACCAGGTCTAATCTCTTAAACTCACTCTACTTATGTTTTTAAATTAAACAAAGCTCTTTATGGTTTTAAAAAAGATCCAAGAACTTGGTATGACACTCTTGCTAGTTTTTTTAGAGAATAAGTTTAGTAGATGCATTGTAGATAAGACTTTATTTGTCAGGCATCATGAGAATAATATTTTGCTAGTTCAAATATATGTAGATGATATAACATTTGGCTCTACTGATTCCAAACTATACAAAAGGTTTTCTGACCTAATGCATTCAAAGTTTGAAATGAGTAATATGGGTGAACTTTCCTACTTCCTTGATTTACAAGTGAAGTAAACCCGTGATGGTATTTTCATATCCCAATCTAAATATGCTAAAGGGCTACTTAAAAGAGTTGGGATATCAGATGCCTCAACTATGAAAACACCTATGCTCTCCAATGTTGTTGTTGATAATGATGAACAGAGTAAACCTATTGATCAGAAGTTATATAGGACCATCATTTGGTCTTTATTATACTTAACAGCAAGTAGGCCAGACATCATATTTGCTACATACATTTGTGCTAGGTTCCATGTTAATCCAAAAGAATCTCACCTAATTTTGGCACAAAGGACTTTAAGATATATAAAGGGTTGCCCTAATATAGGGCTCTGGTATCTAATAGAGTCAGAATTTGAATTAACTGGATTCACAGATACTGATTATGCTGGATGCAGAATTGATAGAAAAAGTACATTAGGAACTTGTCAATTTCTTGGTGATAGGCTTGTGTATTGGTTTTGCAAGAAACAAGCTTCTGTATCTACTTCAAGTACTGAAACTGAATATATGGCAGCTGGCATTTATTGTTCTCAGTTTTTGTGGATTCAAAATCAACTAATGGATTATGGATACAACTTAAATAATTCAACAATATTTTTTGATAATACTAGTGCACGTTCCATTGCACAAAATCTAGTTCTGCATAGTAGGAACAAACATATAGAGATTAAACATCACTTCCTGAGAGACAATATAGACAAAAATATAATTAATCTTGTCTTCATTTCTACTGATTTACAAAGGACATACATTTTCACTAAACCCTTAGATGAAAAGAAACATACGTTATTCGTAAATCAGCTAGGCATGATAAATGAAGAAGCATTAATTTGATTTTTGTCATGAGCTCGACGAACTGCACATTTTCGTCGAACGGAGCTCAATGAACTTTGTTCTATTTGTGAATCGTTCGTCGAACAAAGGACGACGAGCCTTTCTTTAGAATTTTTTTGTCAAACGGAGATTGACGAATTAGTTTCAAATATTTTTCATCGAACGTAGCTCGACGAAATATATTCCTTTCGAAAAACTTTCGTCGACCGGATATCGACAAAATGCTTTTCTTTTCAGGATTTTTCATCGAACAGGATTAGATGTTTTGTTTTTTGTTGGACAGAGTTCGTCGTTTCAACTTCTGAAAACTTATATTTAGATTTTCATCGAACTATATCCCGTGCTTTCTCTATTTTACCTTGCACTTGATCTCTTTGTCTTGCAGGAAGATGGGATTTCACAAGCAACCCTCTCGGCGATGAAGATTGATGCTAGTTTCGATATAGACATGGATTCATTCTGACATTCTAATTAGATATTTGTGGACATTCTGACACTATTTGAGGTTCAAAATCTAAAGAAATTGATGACAACAAGAATAAAACTTCCAGTTGCTGAAATTAAGGAATGTGTTCACACTTATAAGGTTCCTGATCAGACAACCATCACTGGATCAATCGCTGGCAATCAGGTTACTCTTACACCAGAAATTATTTCTGAAATTTGTGGATTTGTTAATGGAGAAGATGAGATAGAAATTTCTAGCCCTAAATTGATGAAATGCTAGAGAGGATGGGTCACTCCCAGGGAAACCCTAACCATCTGTTAAAGAAGAACTTTTTTGTTGAATATAAATTTCTAACAGATATTGTTGGCAAAGTTTGGTTGGGCAAACAATCTGCCCATGACTACATCACCAGGCACCAGTTCATGGTAATTTGTGCCTTGGTGAAAAAGAAACCAGTGAATTGGCAAACAATACTTTTTGATTCAATCAAGAAGAAAATTAATAAGAATGATGTAAGCTATGGTAGGATTCTAGGAATTTTCCTACAGGCCAAGTGCCCAGAGCTACTTGTCTCTCAGACCACCCAGATCAATGCATCCAAAAGACTAACTTCTGCCTTATTTGGAAGATGGGAGAGGGTTATCCCTAAGCTATCAAGGGCTACCTCTTCCTGGATAGCTTCTGAATGCACTCGGGCTGTATCAGCCACTTACCCAGCCCCTGCAAAAGCTCCTGCTCCTCACATTCCCTCTCCTCCTCTATGTATACATCATTCTCCACTTCAGTCATCGACTCCACATGATGACTCCCTCATTCCTCAGTCACCCATGCAGTCCCCTATACCACCCATTACACCTTATCATCCACTTCATTTCAACCACAATCACCAATTCATAAGTCACCTCTAATTTCTAATCTACTTCCATCACCAATTCATTCATCTCTAATTCATATATCTCCATCTCCACCTCATTCATCTCCAATTCATATATCCTCACCTCATTCCCCTATTCAAGAAGACACTAATCCTGATTTCACTCCTTCTGACATTTCAACGCCTTCTATTCCTCAAGCCTTTACCATCTATCCAACCTGCTCCATGCCATCCCCTTTACTGCTAATCCACCTTCCACATTTGCTACTCCTAATGATTATATGTATGTGGATTTTTATTCTATCTCTTCCAACATTCTTGAGTTCATCACTCCTACACTCAAAAAACTGATAGCTGATGCTGTGGCTCCTCTTATTGCTACAATCAATACTCTTTCTTCACAGCTTGCCTCCTTCTCCTCAGTCCCTTATTCTAGGGGCCTAGATTCAGGTCTCCCTAGATCTAGGCAAGGGGAGATGTCAAATGAAGAAACTCCTCAAGCAGCAGTCTCAGGTTCTCCAACAGCATCAGTAGTAGTTGTTGATAATGAAGACTCAAAAATGCTTGAAATTTCAGTTGCAGAAAAGTTGACAGAAGTTCCAGCTCCAGAAATCATTCCTGTTGGTGATATTTACATTAATCCCACAGTTGATTTATTTCCTCTTTTATCAAATTTTGATACTCTGCACAGTAGTTATCCAGTTTATGAGAATGAGCTTGCTTAAACTATTGTATGTTATACTACTCCAGTAGATTTTTCAGTTTTTGAAGAGATTGGATCTAGTTTCAGTAATATTCCTACTAGTATTTCTTCAGTCTCTGAGAGTATAACAACGGAGAATATAATAAATGTCATAGAACAAAGTTTTCCCCCTCCCACTTATGTGATGGATGAAACTCCAATGCCAAATATGGATAACATTATGTTTACTAATATGCCAGAAGATGATAACATGCAAACTCAAGATGTTATAGAGATTATGATTGTACAGTCAGAGGCTAAACCCATTAATTATTCAAAATTTATTAAGCACATAGATGATCTCTATGATCAGCCTGCTGAAGAGTCTGATGATGATGAAGACTCAGATGAGTCAGATTATTCCAGCTCCAAGAAAAGGAAGCTTAAGAAGAAAGCTCATGCAAAGGTTGCTCCTCAACCTTCTACTACTGCTAATATATCATATTACATTTTGCATTGTTTACCTCTCACTCCAGATCTTTCTCACTTGATGAGATTCTCTAAGAATGAGAAGAAAACGTGCAAGAAGGTGAAAAGATACAATTCTCTGCCAAGGCCCAGGAAAGGACCTCCTCCTCATCCTCCAGCAGCTGGTGTAGCAGGCAGCATTTCTCATTCTGAAAGATCTACTTCTTCCCACTATCATCAATCCAAATATTCTCAGAGCAGCAGTATATAGCAGCACAGATCCCAGAGCAGCAAATAACAACATAGAAGTCAGAGCAGTAGTCAACCTCAGTCTGATCAAGAAAGGCCTCCTTCTCCTACATATGATCCAGAAATAGACCCTAACTTCAGGATGACCAGATTTAATGAACTCATTGCTTTGTCATAGATAAATAAAGCTAAAACTGAAGGAAAGGACACCTCTCAATTCTCTACCATCTCCTCCTATAGGAAGAAAGAGCTAGATAGATATCAAGTCAAAAATTTATTCAATGTTGACGAATATATGAGCCTACATCAAGAAGCTATAGTTCCTAGAACAACATCCTTAAAGGTTATTGGATCCCAAGACTTGAAGATGACACAAAGAGAAGTAGAAGATCCTAATAGGAAGTTGATTTTTACTAAACCTTCCTTAGAATCTTCTTCTAACACTTCTAAAGAGAAATGATCTCTGATTTTATGATTCTTATAACTTATTATTGTGTATAACTCTCAAAGCATTCAAATTCATATCTGCTGAAAATTTTTTTGCTGGATATATCATGCTTTGTGATTTTTTCTTTGTAAATAGTATCCTCACCCAAATAGGGGGAGATTGTTGAAACCCTATTACTGATTTAGGCTGGGACTACTATTAAGATGTTAGTTTGACCCAACATGTATAGTCTAGGGTCATAGGATTACTTTCAGGGTTATTATCTCAGATATTTCCACCGGAGAAGCAGTTCGACGATAGCAGAATTAAGCTCGATGAAAATAGAGCTGCGTTCGACGAATGTCGATCTCAGTTCGATGAACTCAGAGTTTCGACTCCAAGTTTAGCTCGACGAACTTTGAGCTCCGATCGGCGAACTCTGATCTCTACTGAGAAACTCAGCTCGATGAAAGTCAAGCTCAGCTCGACGAACGTTGAGCTCAGGACAACGAATAATCAGACTTAGTTCGACGAACTCCCGGCTCGGGTCGACGAAGTGTTTGCTAAGTTCGACTAATTTCTTGCAATTCTATTTACAGAAGGCAGAGCAGTTTTTCAGGCTATAATTCACGATTATTTATATGCAGAATATTCTAATTCTTGATTGGAGACCGCTATATCCCTGATATTTAATGCAATATATTCTTAATGAATATGGTGATTTCTGGAAGCATTAAATACGGATTGATCACGGAGAATTCATTCTAATTATTCACCATAACAGTTAAGAAATAAATTTATATCCAATATTCAAATACAGCCGTTACAAATTCTCAAGGACTTCTCAGGCTATTCAAGAAATGTTTTCAAAATTCCAATACTTGGATTTCTTCTCAGGAATATATACTCAGAAATTTTGTTCTGCTGAATAACAGATAGACAGACAAGTGAGACATAAAAAAAAATCAACACACAGAGTTCTTGAATATCTTCTACTCTCCAAGAGACAATCAATATTTTATCTATCTAAAAGCTTTATTGGAGAGAAATACAATTGTTGAGGGCCTATACCCTGAAGAGAAGTCTCCTTCACCTGATTACAATCTCTACACAAATTAGGGTGAGCTTTTAGCTTCATCATCCACTCAGTATTCTCAAAGAAATTTGAAAGAGAAGACAACATCACTTTTAGTTTTATTCTTCTAACTGTGTATAGGGTTATAACTCCCTTCAAAAGTTGACCCCCTTGGTTCTTAAGTCACCTGATCAAACGACTTAGTCTTATTTTTGGGCACCTGATTAAAAGCTCAAAGGGTGCTATGTATCCCTTAGAACAATAGATATTCTAGGGGTAGGGCACCTAATCAAAAACCTGTAGTGGATTTCTACCAGGGTGATAGAAGAGTGGATGTACCTAGGTGTATTGGGGAACCACTATAAATTTTCTTGTGTTGTCTGTGATTGTTGTTCTCTTTTATTTGTGTGCTGCGATTGTTTTCTTTTCTTATATATTTATTTATCACCTACTTTAAATCCACTGTAAAAACAAATTAAAATTTTAAAATACACTTTTCACCCCCCCCCCCTCTAGTGTAAAGGATCTATCCCTCACTTTCAAGAAATAAATAAATGATAGTTGAGCTTAATAAATTACAGAAATAACTTGACAATTTATTATCCAAAAGGTCAAATTAGTAATAAATAAGGAGAGTGTAAAAAAGAGCTAAAAAAGACAAATTATATTGCTCCAAAAAGATATATAATACAATGGTATGCCCCCTTATTTATTGAAAATTAGGGAAAGAATAAAATACAATAGACGATATGAGATAAAATATTGGCCGTGCGACCTATGGGGTTTGTCTGAGACAAACCACAACACAGTACAATGAAGAACGACTGAGGAAGATCAACCGGCGGTTATAGAGAAGAGTGGGAAGGCCTCCACCGAAGGTTGCAAGAATACCCACAATGGGAAGCCACCAGACCGCTGTTGCAGACAACCACTAAACCGTAGTTTGGGGTTCCCATCAAACTGATGTTGCGAAAAGACACTAGGCCGCTGCTGCAGGATGCCACCAGACTGCTGTTGCGGACTGCTACCAGTCCTCACCTGCGGGTTGCCACCAGACCGCAGTTGCGGTTCCCATTAAACCATTGTTGCGGATAGACACCAGACATCTACTGCATGATCCTACTAGATCGATGTTGCAGATACTTCCCAAATAGTTATGACAGCTACCAAATAGACAGCTGGTCCAAAATACCAGACTGTTGTTCCAAACCGCCAGACTGCAGAATAGACAGACCGCTGTAATAATAATACAGACCGCCTGTGTCACAACCCGCATTTTCTCAACGGTAAAATCGTATCAGAGTAAGAGAAAACATGTGCCGTGATGCCACGTCGTACAGGGGATAACTGCACACGCTCAGGCAAAACTCCAGACGTTAGATTTTAGGGAAAAACGTTGATTTAAATATGAAAGAAAATCAGTTAAGTTGAATGGCCGTATCCCTCGGCACAGTGGATCAGCTAGTCCACAGTTAAAATTATATCTATACGCAGCAGAAAATACTTTGGTTCAATTAAGCTGACACCCTAAATAAGCATGAGAGTCCCCGGGGGGCGACTCATGGTATGCACGACTCTAAGGTGAATATTATAGGTATAAAAGACAGTGTTTTACGCTGAGGAAAAATAGTGTCTTTGTTTTAGAAAACTTGTTATGCATGAAGTACATATATTAATACTTTTAGGGTTTAAAATATCTAACATGCAACCTAGCATAAATCCTTCCCAGAAGCAAGTAACCAACCACATAAAGGCAAAATCAGCAGTTTAATTTCATATCCAGCATCACAAGAAGCCACCAGTGGGCGTCAACAACCTGACACGAACCCACTGGCGAGTATGTATGTCTATACAAAAAAGTAAGGAACTGCCTCACAACAAAACGGGGATCAGCTATCTCAGCAACCCTAGAGGCCACCAACAGCCCCTCCAAAAGAACTAGCCGCTGAACTGGCTACAACCTGGACCTGAGGCATTCAAGAAAGGAACACCTCAGCAAGGAAACAATCAAGAGGTAAAATAGAGCAATAAATTAATTAGCAAATAAGAAGAAGGGTTTACCAACCCGGCAACAAACTGCAATAAGTAAAAGAAAAGGGGATGACAGTAAGAAAAGAATGCTGTCAAAAACACTGCAAAGCACACCAAGTGTGAGCAATAAAACCAATATGCCTTACCAAGAGAGAGACTGCAACAACATCAAGACATATTCATATGCCAAAAGGAAGGAAAGCATAAATAGGAAAGGGACTAACAGTCCTAACACGTGGGCAAGTGGCAGTGGTCAAAACATGGATCTAAATACATAACCAAAATCAGACCCAAAAAGGGCTAAAGGGTCAAACAGTGGCAACTTTAGGGTCCCACACACACCAACCCAAACCGGGGCAAAAGGTGGTGGCCACAGATCTCCACATAAAACCACCCCTCCAAAGGCCACCAAAACTCCACCACCTACCATAACCCAAGAGTCGGCATGCAGAAATTAGCCGAACTCCCAATGCCTCCCCCTAGGGAAAAAGTCACTCTAACAATCCTAAGAAACGCACGAACCCAAGACAAAAACGTCGGGTCCAACCGACGCGGCCTTGCATGCCTAACCCGAACCAACCCCGAGTCTACCTGACCCCAAAACAAGCGCAGCACCAGTGTCGACACGATGTGTCGACACCACGACAGGCCGGCGTCGACACAAGGTGTCGACACAACCGCTGCCGGTGTCGACACCAAGTGTCGACACCACAGCGGCCGTTGTCGACACAAGGTGTCGACACTGCCGCGACTGGTGTCGACACCAAGTGTCGACACCACTGCAGCCAGTGTCGACACCTTGTGTCGACACTGCCGCTGCTGGTGTCGACACCAAGTGTCGACACCACTACGGCCGGTGTCGACACATGGTGTCGACACTGCCGCTGCTGGTGTCGACACCAAGTGTCGACACCACTGCGGCCGGTGTCGACACATGGTGTCGACACTGCCGCTGCTGGTGTCGACACCAAGTATCGACACCACTGCGGCCGGTGTCGACACAAGGTGTCGACACTGCCGCTGCTGGTGTCGACACCAAGTGTCGACACCACGACTGGCCGGTGTCGACACCAAGTGTCGACACCAAGACTGGTCGGTGTCGACACAACAGTGTTGACACCCCAACTGGCTACAGGAGCCAGATCCAGCAAACGACCAAAAACGAGAACGAGGATTCCCTCTCTCTCTCGAGTACAACCTCCATCGGCAATGGTAACTACTCGACCTAGACCGAACCAAAACTGTCCCTAATAGACACAATCCCTCAGGAAAACTGAGATTCAACTGGAACTTTCTACACTAACCACGGTATGATCGGGAACAAGCCCTAGCTTACACCTAAGATCTAAACAAGAAAGAGATAAAAGATTTAATCAAAAGAAGACAAAGATCAACTATGGCAAGGATGAGGGTACATCACTTGCCTCAATACCAGAAAAGCTTGGTCGGCGGCATCCCCTACTCTCAGATCTGGCCGCAGAGCAGCAAGCTGAGGAGCAGAAAGAAAGCAGATCCCGGCGAGGGCAGTCCAGATCCACTCTCGAAATCAAATTCCGACCGCTAAATCTCCAGGAATTGGCATCCGAAGGCTAGGGAAGGCCGGCGGTGCTCTTCCTCTCGTACAGGCGACGGCTTCTTCCAAGCAGAGAAACAGGAAAAGAACAAAAGGAACCCAGCCCTAATTCTGACCCAAGACTATATATATCAGTTTTTAATAATAAACAATCAACATAATAATCATTATTTATACTCAATATCAAAACAACCCGAAACCCGAAACTTCTCGGAAAAAGACGAAATTCACGTCGCAGCTAAAAACCCACGCTACGAACGCAACTACGAAGTCGAAATTAGCATTCGACGAAGAAAACCCGGGATAACACCTCCCGAAGCCAAAACACAAGCATTCCCTAAGAGGCCCAACCGAGTCATCAAACGGACTCCGGCTAGCTGGGGAATCTTGCTAACAGGCTACAAACAGGCTACACAGGGAACCCTAAGAGCTAAGACCACGCTCTACAACGGCAAAAAGCCAGAAATATGCCATCGTAACGCTAGCCAAAGATCAAACAAAACACAGAAAAACCGGGGGCGTTACAGCCACTCCCCCTAAAAGAAAGTTTCGCCTCGAAACTTTACTCACAACACTCCTATAAAGTAGGAGAGAGAAAGAGCCAGGAAAGGGCTACAAATAAATAAGAACAAAACAGAGCATACCAGGCATAAGATCAGGGAAACAGACGAGGGTGAGCCTCCCTCATAGCCGACTCCAACTCCCAAGTCGCGCTCTCCACATCCTGATTCCTCCATAAAACTTTAACCATAGGAATAGTCTTCTTCCACAACGCCCGAACTTGAGAATCCAAAATGCAAACAGGCACCTCCACATAAGAAAGATTCGGCTCCAACTGAGGCACAGAATCCAATACCTGCCTGCCATTTATCACACATTTACGCAGCTGACTGACGCGAAAGACATCATGCACGCCAGGGAAATTTGCGGGCAAAGCCAGCCTGTAGGCTGATACCCCAATCCGCTCAACAATCGGAAATGGCCCCACGTACCTCTGGTCCAACTTCCTATTCTTGCCAAACCGCTTGACTCCAATCAACGGGGAGACCTTTAAGAGCACCGAGTCCCCCACAGCAAATTCTAAGTTCGATCTACGCCGATTGGCGTTCTTCTCATATCTCTCCTGGGCTATCCGAAGCTTTTCCCGAATAAGCTTCACAGCGGTTTCCATCTCCTCAAGCGCTTCTGGACCCAAGAAAGGTCCCTCGCCAAGCTCAGCCCAAAACAAGGGAGTCCTGCAGCACCTCCCATACAAAGCTTCAAATGGAGCCATTTGCAAGCTTTCTTGATAATTGTTGTTGTATGCGAATTCCATAAGCCGCAAGCGCTCGTCCCACGCTCCTCCGTGGTCCAGAATATAGCATCGGATCATATCTTCCACAATCTGATTTACTCGCCCTGTCTCACCATTGGTCTGCGGATGATAAGCCGTGGAATATCTCAAATCTGTACCCAACCCTTCTTGAAGGCTCTTCCAAAAACGAGACGTGAAACTGGAGTCTCGATCTGATATGATACTTACGGGTACACCATGCAATCTGACAACCTCTTCCAGATACAACTCGGCTATCTTCCTCATCGGATAATCGATCTTAAATGGTACGAAATGAGCGCTCTTCGTCAATCTGTCTACAATTACCCAAACTGAATCATGCCCCTTAGGAGATCTCGGTAAGCCGGTAATGAAATCCATCGAGATACTCTCCCACTTCCACATCGAAATCTCCAAGGGAGTCAGCTTGCCACCAGGCCTCCCATGGTCGGCTTTCACACGCCTGCAAGTGAAACACTCTGAAACAAATCTGGCTATGTCCTTCTTCATCCCGTACCACCAGGAAATCTGTTTTAAATCATGATACATCTTGGTAGACCCTGGATGGTAGGCAACACTAGATCCGTGGGCGTCTCTGCACACCATATCCCGGATATCTCCAACTGCGGGGATGCAAAACCTGCCACGGTACTTCAACGTACCCGTATCATCTATAGAGAAGTCTTGTAATTCACCCTTCTCAGCTCGAAGATACAAATGCAGAAGATCGGGATCGTCCTTCTGATGCAGTCTCGTAAGCGTAATCCACGAAGGTTCTGCTACTGCTATGCTACTCTGCGAATCACAGCTTCCCATAGAAATGTCCATCAACAGAAACTCTTCCACTAGACGCTCGGCAGAAAGATTAAAAATCTTACCTGACTTCCGACTCAGGGCATCAGCCACCACATTTGCCTTGCCTGGATGATACTGAATTTCAACATCATAGTCGGCCATCTACTCCAACCACCGCCGCTGGCGCAGATTCAATTCTTTCTGAGTGAAGACATACTTCAGACTCTTATGATCCGTGAAAATCTTGCACTGCTCGCCATATAGCAAATGCCTCCACAATTTCAACGCATAGATCACAGCTGCAAACTCCAGGTCATGCGTAGGGTAGTTCCTCTCGTGAGTCTTTAGCTGCCTCGACCCGTACTCAATCACCTTCCCGCCCTGCATCAAAACGCAGCCCAGACCGACATGCGACACATCCACAAATATATCATACTCACTACCCTCCGTAGGCAAAGACAAAATTGGAGCCGAGCATAGCCTTCTTTTTAGTTCCTCAAAAGCCTTCTCACACTTACCATCCCATACAAAAGCTACGTTCTTCTGCGTCAACTTGGTCAACGGCACGGACAAGGTAGAGAAGCCTTCTATAAATCTTCTATAATAACCAGCCAAACCCAAGAAGCTTCTGATCTCTTTGGGGGTAACAGGTCTCGCCCATTCCATAACAGCAGCGATCTTTTCTGGGTCCACCGATATTCCCTCCTTATTAATCACGTGGCCTAAAAAAGAAACTGGAGGCAACCAAAATTCACATTTGCTCAGCTTGGCGTATAGCTTATGGTCTCTCAGAGTCGCCAAGACCATCCGCAAATGTTGATCATGCTCCTCCGCATCCTTAGAGTACACCAAAACATCGTCTATAAAGACAATCACAAACTTATCTAGAAAATCCTTGAAAACTCTGTTCATCAAATCCATAAAAGCTGAGGGCGCATTAGTCAAACCAAATGACATAACCAAAAACTCAAAATGCCCATGACGAGAGCGGAATGCCGTCCGCGGAACATCTGACTCCCGAATCCTCAACTGGTGATAGCCCGAACGAAGATCTATCTTGGAAAACACGGCACTACTACGCAGTTGGTCAAACAAATCGTCGATTCGCGGCAAAGGGTACCTGTTCTTAATAGTAACCTTGTTCAGCTCTCTATAGTCGATGCATAACCTCATCGACCCATCCTTCTTTTTAATGAACAGCATTGGCGCACCCCAAGGCGAAGAACTCGGCCTTATAAAGCCTTTTGCCAATAACTCATCCAGCTGAATTTGCAACTCTTCCAGCTCTCGCTGGGCCATCCGGTACAACGCCTTTACGATAGGACGCGTACCTGGCTCCAAATATATGGCAAACTCGACATCTCGGTCGGGTGGAAGACCGGGAAGATCGTTTGGAAACACATCAGAAAAGTCACACACCATAGGAATCTCTTCCAAATGGGGCTCACTAACAATCGACCCTACCAGGGAAAACACACAGGCAAAACAGCCAGAAACAAGCAACTTCCGAGCACGCACCGCAGAAATGATTGGAGACTCCTGGAGAGAATATCCATAAACGCTCCCTGGCTGACTGTTGTCTTTGACGAAGTCCAAGCGCTTACCCATGCACTGGATCACAGCATCGTACCTTGACAACCAGTCCATGCCCAAAATAACGTCGAAGTCCTACAGGTCAATCACCTTCAAGTCTGTCTTGGCTTTTTGCTGCTGCTGCCGCTAGCCCTCGAAGGCTAAACTTATAAATGCATCGTACCTTGACAACCAGTTGGTCATACAAGACCAGAAGCGGTGAAGAGCCATCAGAACGTCCAGTTTCTGAGGCTAGTAGCGCACCAAATGATGCTCCTGCAACACCTCCATCAACCGAAACCATACGATTTGTGGCTGAAGCGATGTTTGCGATGATCAATGCGCAGCCTGCAGGGAAAATGCAGCAGCCTGCCCCTGTGGTGGAGCAGGTACCGCTTCAAGCAGCGGTACCAAGAAGAGTGGATCAAGTAGTGGTGGAACCTTTGGTGCCTAGGAGAGCAACTGAAAGGCAGCTAAAGCACGTTATGGGCTTTAATCCTCCGGTGTTCTCGGGGTTGGGAACCCAATCCCAAGGTGAAGATTGGCTCTCCTGGGTGAAGAGAGTCTTGATAGCGATGAAAACAGAGGAGTGGCAGATGACCACTATAGCTACATTCTTGTTGGATGGAGTTGCGAGGCTATGGTGGGAAGGTTTAGAGCTGCATCACTTGAGGGGATGGAAACTCACGGACATCTCGATGGAAGAGTTTTTTAGATTTTTCTTGGCAAGGTACCTCCCTTTGGCTCAGAGGATAGCGTTGGAGAATGAGTTCCTAAAATTGTCACAAGGAGAGAGTAGCGTGGATGAGTATCCCCATGAGTTTACTCGGTTGGGTCGGTATGCTAGCTCTATGTTCGTGGATGAGGAGCGTAATGTAACACCGTAAATTCCAGAGTTTGGAAAAATTGGATGACACGGCCTGGGACGCGGGCGTGTCACAGGGCGTGTCCTGCTCAGGTTTGCAGCCAGCGAGAGTTCGACGAAAACCTGTTCGACGAACACAATTGAGGGCACACGCCCTCTGACACGGGCTTGTCAGAGGCCGTATCCTCTGAGGGTCGACGAACGTCGAGCGACAGAATTTAAGCCGGGGTGTGTTAGCTGTCTTGTATGGGCACACGGCCTGGGACACAGGCGTGTCACAGGCCGTGTCCTCTGCTGGAAGTGCCCAAGGCATTGAGGCCTGGTGAACACGGGTAGGACATGGGTGTATCTTTGGGTACATGTCCTGTGACACGGGCGTGTCACTAGCCTTATCCCGATCAGGCTGTTTTCGATTTTGTGCAACCTGAAGTACACGGCCGCAGACACGGGCGTGTCTGAAGGCATGTCAGGTGATACGGCCCGTGTCACGGGCGTGTCACATGGGCGTGTACTAGTCTGGATAAGTCGGTTGAGTACCGCTTGAGGTACACATCCTGGGACACGGGCGTGTCACAGGCCATGTCAGGCAAAAAATGAGATTTTGTGGCAAAATCATGGCCGTCCATTCCTTCAGCTGGGATCCAAGGGCTGAGCTTCCTCCCTGCTTCCTTAAGGCTGTGGATGAGAATGAAAGTCTCATTTGCATATTGGCATTCATCTCTCTAAATCCTAGAGAGAGAAAGAGAGAGGAAGAAGGAGGAGGACGAAGGAGAGCTGGTCACCGGTGGTGCTGCGGAATTCCGACGATAGATCCGAGGCCAGCATTGCGGAGGAAAAGTCATTGCGGTTCTTTCCAGCCAGCTAGGAGCTCATGGAGCCGAATCGGTATTCAGGTGTAACGACCTTTCTTCCTAGTCTTGTGAAGGCTTCCTTTTGGCATGTGCATATGATTCCCCCACCAGAGGGTGGCTTGTGATGGGAGTCCTTTGGGTTGAATCATGGAATCCATAATCATTTGGCATATAGATCCGGAAATGGAGTACGAAATAGGCTTGCTGTGTGAAGCCCATCTGGACAGGTTGGTCTGGATTGGTGATGTTGCATACGCTACGGAGAAGACTCCGTGATAAAAGTGTAGTTTAAGGAGTCGACGGGTTGGACTTGTGAAGGGCAGTGGCAGGAAGTACTGGAGTGGTAGTACAGGAAAATACCCGTATGATGCTTGTGCTATTGGGTTATAACTGTGAAGGGCAGTAGCAGGAAGTACTAGATTGGAAGTCCAGGAAATACACTTTGTAATGCTTGATGTTCATGGGTGGTACCTGTGAAGGGGAGAAGCAGGAAGTACTGGCGTGGTAAGCTAGGAAAATACCCTTGACATTTGTGATATTTGCGGGGTAGTACCTGTGAAGGGGAGTAGCAGGAAGTACTGGTGTGCCCAAGAAAGTCCCGCTGATGTTGTTATATGGAATGGGTGTAAGAGTAAGTACTGGTGTGCCCAGGAAAACACCCATGGTTTAATGCCAAACAGGTAAGGTGAAACCGACCCACGCCTTTTATATAGCCATGAGTACTCTGTGCTCGGTGATGGCAAGGCGATTTGATCAATGGGGGGTGGATGATCCGACCTGCGTTATGTCCGTCCGACGTGAGACCTTAAAGTGCAGTCTGTTGGAGCGCACAGCAAGAGTCATAGGCCTGCGCGCCATGACACAATGGGGGGCTACAGGCCAGTCCCGGTGCATTAAGACTAGAACTCCGGCTGCACTCCATGGAGTAAATGCTCAATGTTTTACCGTTGGGTTGCGCCCCTGATATGATGGTGGGCAACTGGTTCGCCGATACACCAAGAATGTGCCCTGAGTGCACAGATCGTCGGGCCACGTGGCTGACGGTTGTGATGGAATGTATGTGTGTGAGAACACATTTTTTGAGATATATACGCCTGTGAAATACTATGCCTGCAGGGAAGGAATACCACTGCCCTGGGAAAGGGGTAGGGTCGTTATAATTTAGTCAGCTGAATGCTGACCGTTTCTTGTTTGCCACCGTTGGGTGGGCTGTCCCTGTGCAGGTGCTGGAGAGCCAAGCAGGACGCATAAAATCTGAAGTCCCTGCTGCTATTGCTGCTGCTGCCGCTAGCCCTCGAAGGCTAAACTTATAAATGCTGTGTTTTATTTATACGTGGCCGGCCTGCGCGCAAATGTTTGAGATTACTATTGTAAAAGCCTTGTAAGGCCATAAGGCCAACTGTTTTGTATTTGAAAAACATTCCTATGATATATATATAAATATGAAGCTTTTATATGATGGACATTCAGGTGTGGACTTCAAATGTAGTGTTATAGGATTCTGTTAGAATGCAATGTGTTAGGATGCACTACTCTGGTATCACTCTGTGACTTCACCGTCTGTTTTGTGGTATATGCTGTGGGGCCCCAACCGGACCTTCTATTATATATGATATGAAAGGATGAGGTTGTTACATTTTTGGTATCTAGTACGGCACCAACCGAGGTTCCTACGTCTACGTCGTCTGCAGAAACTGTACGATTAGTTGCTGAGGCTTTGTTTGTTATGTTTCAAGCCCAGCCGATTGGGCAGGCACAGCCGACATTGAGGCCAGAATAGGTGGTGGCGAGACCAGAACCTGTTGTGTCTGTATATCCTCGAGTAGATGAGAAGCAGTTAAAGCAGTTCATGAGCTTCAATCCGCCTACGTTCTCGGGAGTGGGGTCTCCTACGCAGGTTGAGGATCAGATGTCGCGCGTCAAGCGGTTAATGACAGCGATTATGACAGAGGAGAATCAGAAGGTCACCTTAGCCACCTTCTTACTTGAAGGAGAGGCTCGTTTATGGTGGGACGAGATGGAGTTACATCACTTGGCGGGTAGACCGTTGACACAAGTTTCGATGGAGGAATTCTCTCGACTCTTCCTGGCAAAGCACCTCCCGGCGGCACAGCGCATTGCTATGGAGAATGAATTCCAAAGGCTGACGTAAGGAGACTGTAGTGTTGAAACGTATCTGCATGAGTTTACACGCTTAGGGCGGTATGCAGGTTCTTTTTTTGCTGATGAGCATAGGAAGACGAATTGGTTCTATGAAGGATTGCGGGACGAGCTGAGGATCCTGCTTTCTAGTTCTGTGAACCAAGGCTTCTAGGCATTGGTCGACACTATGTGTGCGCTGGAAAAATACATGAAAAGGGTGCAAGGGAAGAGTGCCTTTTCTGTGACACAACCGGAGTTTAAGGTGCCCCGACCGGCGAAGTCATATTATAAGAAAAAATGGGGTAAGAGGTCCAAGACGGCTGGACAACCTCCTTCTTCTGTTGCATCAGGAGCAACGTCAGGGGCCACCTCAAGGCCGGAGACTCGTACGTGCTTTACGTGTGGACGGGTGGGGAATATAGCCTGTGATTGTCGGGTGCCGCCAAAGAGTGAAAAGAAGGTGGGAGCATTGTATGCTGAGAAGGGCAAGGCAGTGGTGGAATCCTCTGCATCTCAGGCGCAGCCCCGGGTCTACAATCTTGGCCTATAGGAGGCCATCAAGCAGAGTGACGTCGTCACAGGTACGAGTTAATGTTTTGAGTATTATATTTCTTGCATGCTTTGTGTATTACATAGTTGTATGCGGCTTGTGTATGTGACATGATGGTTACAGGCTTTGTGATGATTCAGAACACGCTGGCGCGAGCACTATTTGATATGGGTGCATCGCATTCTTTTCTGTCTAAAGACTTCATAGTGCGGCTTGGGATATCTAGTCGTGTGAAGACAGATATCATCAGGGTGGTGTTGCCGAATGGTCGTATGATACTTGTGAATCAAGCTTGCGATGTGGCAGTGCAAATAAGAAGTCGGGATTTCTGCTTAACTGCATCTGTACTACTGATATCAGAATTCATCGTGATATTTGGGATGGATTGGCTCGCGGAGCAGCATGTCTTGATTGATTATCAGTCCAAAGAGTTCACGTTGGGCCAGAATACCGAGCAGGAGAATAAGTTTGTGGGTATGGGAGGAGTTGGCGGGACGTTATGTCTGCACTCCATGTTGTCTAGGCTGTTCGGAAGGGAGCGAAGTTATACTTCACGCTAATTCAGGCTGTTGAGCCTAAGGCCAGTGTGAGCGATGTTCAGATCATATCGGAGTTTGCAGATGTGTTTCCCAAGGATCTCACTGGGCTACAACCCCAGCGAGAGATTAACTTCACAATCGAGTTTGTGCCAGGTGCGAAATATGTGGCCAACTCTCCATATCGCGTTGCGCCAAAGGACATGGCACAGTTGAAAGTCCAACTGCAAGAGTTACTGGTGCAGGGTTATATACGCCCAAGCATGTCACCTTGGAGCGCCCCTGTGATTTTGTGAAAAAGAAAGACGGGAGTTTGAGATTGTGTATTGACTACCGCGAACTAAATAAGCTGACAGAGAAGAACAAATATCCAATTGCGCGGATTGATGAGTTGTTCTATCTGCTGGTGGGATCGACCGTCTACTCCAAGTTGGACTTGAAGTCTGGTTATTACCAGTTGATAATTCGGGAAGGTGACATTCGAAAAACCGTATTTGGAACACGTTACGGGCACTACGAGTTCACAGTTATGCCGTTTGGGTTGTGCAATGCACCCTCGGTGTTCATGGACCTAATGCACCGAACGTTCCGAGAGTACCTGGATCTATTCATGATTGAATTCATCGATGACATCCTGGTGTACTCGAAATCGAAAGCCGATCACGAGAACCATTTGCGGTTGGTGTTACATACGTTGAAAAAGAATAAGCTCTACGCCAAGTTCTTGAAGTGCGAGTTTTGGCTATCGTCAGTGGCTTTTCTGGGCCATGTGGTGAGTGGAGCGGGCATTGCAGTGGATCCAGCAATGATACGGGCCATACATGAGTGCCCAGTGCTATCTTTAGTAGCCGAGGTCAGGAGCTTCCTTGGACTAGCGGGTTACTATCGAAGATTTGTTGAAAACTTCTTGCGGATTGCTTTGCCGCTAACCACACTGACGAGAAAAGATCAGAAGTTTGTTTGGACGCCGGAGTGCTCGCGAGCTGTTGAAGAGTTGAAGATTCGGTTGACCACGATGCCTGTGTTGTCATCGCCATGTGGTACCGATGGGTTTGAAATCTATAGTGATGTAACATCTCATTTCCGATTAGACCTCCAAGAGTGGTTTTGGTCATGTCAAAACCCTAGGAAGCCCAACGGACCAAGTGAAGAAGGCCAAGGTGAAAATCACCTTGGTCTGTCTATAGCTCAGTACTATATCAGCAAGGGGAGATCTGAACCATCAGATCGTATATGAAGAAATAAACAGCCAAAAAAATTCCCTAAAAACGACTCTTGCGGGTCTGACATGCCCGTGTCGGCCCCGACACGCCCGTGTCGCCAGGCGTGTCGTCAGCCCGACGATCGTCGAGCTCAGGTCGACGATCGTCAAGCTCATTTCATAGAATATGGGGGAACACGCCCCGACACGCCCGTGTCGCCAGGCGTGTCGTCAGCCCGACGATCGTCGAGCTCAGATCGACGATCGTCGATTTCATTTCGCAGAACAGGGGGAATACGCCCCCAACACGCCCGTGTCGCCAGGCGTGTCATCATCCCGACAATCGTCGAGCTCAGATAGAAGATCTTCGAGCTCATTTCATAGAACAGGGGGAACACGCCCCTGACACGCCCGTGTCGCCAGGCGTGTCGTCAGACCGACGATCGTCGAGCTCAGATCGACGATTGTCGATCTCATTTCGTAGAACAGGGGGGAACACGCCCCCAACACGCCCGTGTCGCCAGGAGTGTCATCAGCCCGACGATCGCCGAGCTCATTTCGTTGAGCTCAGCTCGACGATCGTCGATTTCATTTCGTAGAACAGAAGGGAACACGCCCACCGGACACGCCCGTGTCGGATGATACACGCCCGTTTCACAGCCGTGTCACCAGGCGTGACACGGAGGTTCTGGGCAAAATCGCCGTGAGTAGGAGAGAGAAATGAGGATGGAGAGGGAAGGAACGGTTCGTCAAAGCCACATTTAATGGCTGAATTCAATTTCCCAGGGAAGGGGAGAAGTTTCTAGCCGTTTATCCCGGCCATCAGACCTGATTCAGCCCCCCTCCTCCATGGCTTAGCCTAGCCATTAATGGCTTTGAAGGACATTGATGATAAAGTCCCTCCTCTCCCCATATTAGGCTTTAAACACCACCAGTGGGTTGAGAGAAGCCTTTCTCAGTCCTTACCCGAAGAAACCGAGCCTCCCCACCTTGCTGTTGCAGAAGCCGAGCGACACAACTTTCGGAAATGGCTTCCCGGCGATCTTCCCGACTTCAGGCCGCCGGCAAGGTCCAATCTTTCTCCTCTCTATGCGTGCTAGATCTAGACTTGTTTAGGTTGAGAAGTCGGGCTCAAACGAGCCAGATCGGAGAGAAAATTTCCTTGAAATTCCATGAAAATTGGAGGCGTTGAGTTCGCCGGAAACCGCCGCCTCCGGCGGCATGGTCACCGCCAAACGTCAGCCACCACCTCAATAGAGGTGGTGGTGGTGGTGGCCGGCCAGGGAGGTGGTCGGGGTGGCCGGAAAGTCGGCTGGAAGAGGCTCCAGGTCGGGCCAATCTTGGCCCTTGGCTGGAGGTTGAGGATGAACGGATGTCGTCCGTTTTGATCAAGTGTTTTAATGATATTAATTGATTACATGGAAACTATTAACAGTAGATGGTTTTAATTATTAAAAATACTTAGATGACCCTACTGCCAAATTGTCCAACATGAAAAAAGTAGCCCTTGATGTCTAGTGTAATTTAAAATTGGCTTCACTCAATTTGGAGCCATGCTTAGACCACAGCACTCATTTTGGTGCAATCTATCCATAGGGCTATCCCGAGATTAAAATGAATGCCCACTCTTCGTCCCTTGTCCAAATGACCTGAAAGTTGGGCAGGGGGTTACCCTTAGCCATACCTAGAGTCTTTCCAAAAATGGGAATTTTTGGAGATACTTTGCCTAAGGTTTTTGTTTTAATTTAATAAAGTTAGAGTAATTTTAAGTGGTCAAATGACCTCCAAACCCTCCCAAATTTGGTGAGTGGTCTCTGGCTATAAAACCTAGCTCTGTACAAAATTCCAACTCATTTGGATGAGTTTTGGGTAGGAAATCACCTATCCTTAGCTAGGCATTAATGAGGCGTTTTTGAGTAAAAAGTGCACTAAGAGTTTGGAACAGTCAAATCACCTCAACAGAGGCTCATATTTTGACCACTGACTTAGAAGGGTTATTATAACCCACTTGGAGAAAAATGGTGTGGTTTAGGGTTGATTTACCCTAGGATCCAAACTCAAACCCTAAAGGGAGGGTTTTGAGGGTTGTGAAGGACATGGGGGCAAATGCCCTCGTATTGCCTTGAAACTCAGCAAAGTCGACGTTAGCATAATATAAATCATCTGGATGGAATCTCAGAGGATTTGGAGATAGGTTGAGACCTCAAAACCCTAACATTAGTTTTAGGGTAAAATCTCAAACGAGTAAAATCAGTTACTAAACATTATTTAAAAGTTGTGAAATTCGGGTAGAGTGAGTTTTGGAATGGGCAGAACCTACAACAATTTTACTGGAATTTTATGATGTTTATTTCTAGCACTTCATTTGTAAAGTTTGTTATAGCCCTAACTGACGCTTTAATTATTTAGATCTTTTTGTTCATTGAAACCCCATGAAATCTTGGTAGTAAGTTTTTGAGGTCAGAATGTTTGCTCCTGAATTTTTGTATAATTTTTAGTTGAGTAAATCTAGTACTTCATTCACAAATGTTAAAAAGGGGTTTTATGGTTTAAAACTTAATTATGGATGATAATGTTGTTGAAAGATTATGAGACATAGGAATTGAGATTTTCAGGCCATTATATGCTTGTAGACATTTATTCATGATTTTTAGAATCTTAGTTACGACACTTTCTTTACAAGTCCACCTTATGGAGATTTTTGATAATTAATTTATTCAGAGATTAATATTTGCTGGAAAATTATGAAACTTGGCCAATGCTATTTTTAAGCTTGTATCTGCATAGTATAATTAATTTATAATTTCTCGATGGATATTTTCTGTACTTGATTCTTAAATAACGAAAGATAGAAAATATTGCTAAAATAGTTTAGTGCCCTTTTGATGATAGAAAAATTGTGATACTTTGGATTTACCATATTGAGATAACATAATATTTATAATAATTTTGTTGGACATCTTTCATGAGTACCTAGAGTAGTTCATGTTCAAACCGGTAGCCCTTGGAATTTTTGAGGAAATTAATTAAATGCCGGATAAATTAGAAAAATTATGATTCTCTGATTTTATACTAAATTTGTTATGATATACCTCTGGTAAATTTTATAGGAGATTTGGAAGACAAACAAGAGTACCTCCGTTATACATCTCATGTAGTATAGGGTGGTCTGCATATAGTAACTACGAAAATTTAACTAGATTGGGTAATGAATTTGAAGAGTTGAATCCTTAGTAGGTTGCTGGTTTGGGTAAATAAATGAGAGATCTGATCATGGGTAGAAATCAATAATATTAAGTGCCTTGCGAAATGGAGCTTTGGGCGTAATCCCATCATAGTTCCTAGTGCCTTCGAGAGCCCTTCATAGGGAATACCTTGGGCAGTCCTGGGCTAACGTAAATCTTAGGAATAATTTGGGCAAGAGTAACCCTAATAATAGTTTCACCTTACACTCATACTTAAACACGTACAGAGATGAATTGGTAGTGAAAGGATAGAGAAGGCCTGTGGCCTAAGGGCTTACTGGTAGAGTTAAATGGACTCGGTATTGATTTGGAAGTCCGGGGAGCTGGATGCTCTGGGACTTGGAAAAAGGAGACTTGATTAGTCCAGGGAGCCATGGGCTCGAGAACATGTGAACTAGTAGGCTTGGTAGTCCAAAGAGTTGGAGGCTCGGTACTATAATTGGATACAAACTATCATGGTTGCATGTGCATAACTGTGGTGGGTCCTCGGTATTGGACGATCCATCACACCGTCGTCGGTACGTTGACTCGGGTGACTAGCTGGTTTGTTAGGAATAGTATGGAAACGTACGTGAGGGGCTAGACAGGGTAGTGTGATTACTAGTCTAGGAGTGGAGAGGCCCAACCCACTGTCTCCGTTTTGCCACGGCGGAGGCTCCTGAGAGTTTAGTTAACTCCAAAAGGGAGAACTAAAGGTCTGTGCGCATAGAGTTGTGTGTGTGAGTTGCACTTGCATGTGCATACCATAGCATACATATATGTCATAGCATAATCATTGCATTCAACCCCTGACACCTATCGTATAAAATGGTATGGGACGTTTTATACGATAGGCCATGCAAAACGACCCCTTGGTCTATAGGGGCAATCCCTATAAATCAATGGTTATATTTCTCATTGCTCTTACTTACTCTTCTTACTGCTTTTACTTACTTGCTACTCCTTACTGTTTACTTTTGTTACATACGTGTTTACTCATGTTTAATTATTGTGATACCCCTGTCATACCTTATTATTTTATTCCTTAGGGTAGATGTCACCTGCTTGATTACGCCCTGCTTTTGTTCCTCCTTTTCACTCCTTTCCACCCGGTGCCTAGGAGCCATGGGTAGAGGGGTGGGCGGATTGTTGACTGAGTCTAGTTTGACTGACGGTCGTTTGACCACCATATTTTTGGTGCTCCGGATGGGAGACAGGGAACAGCCGCAGGAGACGCGACACCAGCAGGGTACGGTGCAGATGGAGATGGGACAGTGTAGCTCGGGTGGACAGCCATCTGGATCCGTGAGTGGAGCCGAGTATTAGTAGTTTTATGTTTATGAGTGGATTGTAGTGAGGCTATCATGTATTGGACTTAAGCCTGTATTCACTTTCTGGTGTGGACTATTTATTTGTCATGCGATTTCCTCCTTTATACTATTGTGGACTTGGATGCTTACATTTTCATTCATTATACATTCTGTCGATGGTGATCGATTTGGCCGGCAGGATCGGTGTTTTGTAGTGATGACCTTCCCGAGTGCGAAGTTGTCATCGCAAAGCGGTGGTTCTGGGCCTAAGACCCCGGTAGTTGTTGCAAAAAAAGGGGTCTTACAAGTGGTATCAGAGGGAAACTTCGATCCGACAGAATATAGTCCACAAAACATGGGACACCCCGCGCGAGCTTAGTTTGAGGACAAACTAGCAGCGGAAGCATGGTGTGCCCATGGGAGGAATCACGTGCAATGCTCACCAGTAACAAAGAGTTTTAGGTCAATTCACTAAACTTAAGACCATTTTTTGTAGGGTGCGACGAATCCTCCCCTGCCACAGGGGACACCTCCAGCCCCGAATGTGATTCCACCCCCGCCAGCTCCGACCCCGTTGCAGCAGACAGAGCTGGGACAAACTTTGACGGCCATCTTGGGGGCCTTTAGGGCACAGCAGGCTACGACTCCTCAGCCGAACCCCGGAGCGAACTGGTTGAGTGCATTCTGGGGCCTTGCCCCACCATCCTACTTGGGGACAGAGGCGGCAGTGCACACGGAGGAGTGGCTAGGCATTATGTACGAGATGTTGGTGGGAATACAGTGCCTGGTGGACCTGGCAGTATCGTTGGTGGTTTCTTGTCTGGATTCGCATGCGAAGAGGTGGTGGAAGTCAGTGATGGACACCACTTATGCGCGAGTGGAGATCGCAGATATTACTTGGGAGGAGTTTAGGGCGGCACTATTGTAGCATTTTGTGCCCCAGTCCGTAAGAGATGAATTGGAGGATAGATTCTTGCAATTGAAGCAAGGGAACAGGACAGTTCTGGAATATCACCGGGAGTTTACTCATTTGGCTCGGTTTGCGGATTCTTACAAGCTGGATGACGTGGGTTACTCCAAGAGGTTCTACAAGGGCCTCCGTGATGACCTGAGGCAGGCCCTCTTATTCGTGTCTGATGGTACCATGGCCAGGATCTTGGAGATGGCCAAGAAGCTGGAGGCAGACCAGCTTGCAGTCCGGGGCAGGAAGAGACATGGGGATGATGCAGTACTAGGAGGGAGAAGGGACCCGCAGATGGGCAGGGTGATGGGAGAGAGAAGGAACGGGGATCAACCCCGGCAGGAGGAAAGGTAGGAACCAACGGAGCAGGAAGTGCTGGCCCCACAACCGCTACAGATGAGGGAGGTGCCCAGGATAGGGCAGGGACCACCCCCACCACAGCTGTGCTATCACTGCCATCAGCCAAGGCACATTCAGAGTAATTCCCCTATGAGGAATGGGGCCACAACTGCTGCATAAGGTGGCCCACCGGCTCACCAGATGGGAGGTCGTGGCCGTGATCGCGGACGCAGATTTCAGGCCGGTGAACACAGGCAGGATGGGGAGCAGGTCTACGCTCTGGAATTAGCGCAGCCCCGGAACCCGAACAGGGTTATTGCAGGTATGGGAGTAATTTTTAGTACTGGTAGAATAATTACACAACTTAGGTTAGAAAACTTTAGACCTAAGCTATTTTTCCTTTAACTAATTTAGGAATAGTGATGGCGTGTGGCAAACCTACCCGTACCCTGTTCGATACGGGGGCATCACACAACTTTGTGTCGGAGGATTTCATCAAGGATCTGGGCCTGATTCGATATTATACGGGAGATGACAGGAGGGTGTGTCTCCCCAATGGGATGGAGATCATGTCCACAAAGAGGTGCCTCCTAACGGTTACCATAGACGGGTTAACACTCGAGGCCCCGACGATGATCCTGAGAATGCCGGACTTCGACCTTGTTTTGGGCATGACATGGCTTGTCTGGAACCATGCCAAGATTGACTGCCCGGCGAGGAGGGTCGTGCTGAGACACAGCGACACTTATGCGACATTCGAAGGTACTACTCTGATTTCCTGCCGCCTACTTTCATCTATTCAGGCCGTCAAGGCCCACATGTAGGGAGACAAGGTATATCAGGTGCTGTTCGAGATGACTGAGGAGAAGGACCCGATTGTTAGCATTCTGGTGGTTTGTGACTACGTCGATGTATTTCCGGAGAAGCTGCCAGGACTGCCTCCACAGAGGGAGAAGGACTTTCAGATTCAGTTGGTTCCAGGGGCTAAGCCGGTATCCAAGGCCACTTATCGGATGGCCCCAAGGGAGCTGGAAGAATTTCGGACACAGTTGCAGGAGTTGGTGGAAGCAGGATTCGTCAGACCGAGTTCCTCGCCATGGGGAGCTCCGGTCCTATTCGTGAAGAAGAAGGATGGCACTCTTCGCCTGTGCATCTACTATCGAGCACTAAACAGGCTGACCGTCTGAAATACCTATCCGCTCCCAAGGATATACGAGTTGTTCGATCAGCTGGAGGGAGCCCATTATTTCTCGAAGCTGGACTTGATGTCAGGCTACTACCATTTGCGGATCCAGGAGGAGGATATTCTGAAGACGGCTTTCAGTAGAAGATATGGACTGTATGAGTTCATCGTGATGCCCTTCGGGCTCACGAATGCTCCATCAGCGTTTATGAGCCTCATGAACCGGGTCTTCGAGACTTATTTGGATGTGTTTGTCATAGTATTCATAGATGACATCCTTATCTACTCTAGGACGGAGGAGGACCATGCACGACACCTGGTACTGACTTTGGAGAGATCGCGGGAGCATCGCCTCTATGCAAAGTTCAGCAAGTGTCAGTTCTGGTTGAAGGAGGTGGCTTTCCTTGGCCACATTATCAGCGGAGCTAGGTTAACGGTGGACCCTGCAATGGTACAAGCAGTCAGGGATTGGCCACCATGAAGACGGCCACAGACGTGCGGAGTTTCCTTGGGCTTGCCGATTATTACCGGAAATTTGTGGAGGGGTTTTCTCGGATCGCCCTTCCACTCACTTCGTTGACGAAGTAGGACGTGCCCTTTGTATGGACGCCACAGTGTGAGGTAGCCTTCCAGGAGTTGAAGAACCGACTCATCTCAGCCCCTATTCTGGCCCTTCCCTCTGGGAAGGAAGGATTCCAGGTGTATACCGACGCATCATATCCGGGGATGGGAGCGGTGCTGATGCACAACAGACACGTCATAGCATATGCCTCCCGCTAGCTGAAGACCCATGAGAAGAACTATCCTGTGCACGACCTAGAGATGGGAGCAGTGGTATTCGCACTGAAGATATGACAACACTACCTCTATGGAGTCCACTGTGATATATAATCAGATCATAAGAACCTTAAGTACGTGGACACGCAGAAGGAACTGAACATCAGGCAGAGGCGGTGGGTGGAGTTTCTATCTGACTATCAGTACGAGATGCACTACCACCCGGGGAAGGCGAACGTGGTAGCAGATGCACTGAGTTGGAGAGCCGCCACAGCGGGAGAAGAGCCTCAGCAAATGTCTATGGAACTACTGCAGAGACTAGAGGACATGCACATTAATCTGGTGTCGTCAGACGACCCTGAGCTCTATGAGGAGTACTTGGCCGCGATGGGTGTCACCGATGGCATCAGAGACCGAGTCAGAGAGGGACAGAGGCAGGATGCCAAGTTAGAGCCCATCTTCCAAGCCATAGAGGCAGGAACTACAGGATACTACACACTAAGGGATGGCCTGGTGTGCTTCAGAGGACGGGTGTATATACCATACGGAGGTCAGATTCGGGAGGACATTATGACGGAGGTGCACTACAGCCGTTACTCTGTGCACCCGGGGATCACAAAGATGATGGCTGATTTGAAGAAGACTATGTTCTGGCCGGGCATCAAGAAGGATGTCACGTACTTCGTGACTCATTGTGAGACATGTCAGCTAGTAAAGGAGGAGTGCAAGAACCCCACAGGACTGTTGCAGCCACTCCCGCTGCCGGAGTGGAAGTTTGATGACGTAGCCATGGACTTCATACATGGGCTTCCCCGGTCTCGGACAGGGAATGACTCGATCTGGGTGATTATTGATCGGTTGACGAAGGTGGCTCGATTAATACCGATCAGGAAGGACGATTCAGTGGGAGTACTGGTGCGGAAGTTTGTGGAGCAGTTCATTCGCTACCATGGCGTGCCCAGGTCAATAGTGTCAGATCGTGATGGGCGGTTTACATCCAGGGAGTGGCGGTCAGTTCAGGCATACTTGGGCACCCGACTGACCTTTAGCACAGCCTTCCACCCTCCGACGGACAGGCAGACAGAGCGCACAAATCGGACATTGGAATACCTGCTACGTCTGTGCATTCTAGACCGAGGAGAGGCATGAGAGAAGATGCTGCCACTGGTAGAGTTCTCTTACAACAACAGTCATCAGGCCAGTATAGGTATGGCCCCCTACGAGGCTCTATATGGACGGAGGTGCATGACTCCCCTGTCATGGATACAGGATGAGGACCCAAGGGTCCTGGGCTCAGAATTTGTGGAGGACACCGAGGCCCAACTGAGACTGATACGGGACCAGATGTTGGAGGCGTAGAGCAGACATGCCAAATATTATGACGCGCGGCATCGACAGGTGGACTTTCAGGTAGGAGACAGAGTGTTTTTGAAGATACGACCGATGCACAGAGTCACTCGAGTTCGCGTGCGGAGGAAGAAGCATAGCCCGAGATACATGGGGCCTTATAGGATCCTGGAGCGAATCGGCCCCTTAGCATATAGGCTAGAGCTGCCGCCAGTGCTGGAAGGCTTGCACGATGTTTTCCATGTCTCCTCCCTCAGGAGGGCCCTATTACGTCCAGAGCAGCAGATAGACACCATGGATGGGCCAGTAGCATCTGTCCGGTCAGTGCACATGGAGCTGGTCCGGATTGATGATACGGGTATGCGGGTCTTACGCCGCAAAAAGGTCCCACTGGTCAAGGTTCTTTGGAGAAATCACGACCAGGAGGTGCACACTTGGGAGCCCCAGGACTTGATGCAGCAGCGGTACCCGGAACTCTTCAGTCAGGTATTACTCTCATCCTTTCGGGATGTTACAATTTTCTTGCATACTTGAAACCCCGTAGGCCTAACTAGAATTTCGAGGACAAAATTTTTTGTTAAATATTGGGAATTGTAACATCCCATTTCCGACTAGACCCCCAAGAGTGGTTTTGGTCATGTCAAAACCGTAGGAAGCCCAAGGGACCAAGTGAAGAAGGCCAAGGTGAAAATCACCTTGGTCTGCCTATAGCTCAGCCCTATATCAGCAAGGGGAGATCTGAACCGTCAGATCGTATAGGAAGAAATAAACAGCCACACAAATTCCCTGAAAACAACTCTTGGGGGTCTGACATGCCCATGTCGGCCCCGACACGCCCGTGTCGCGAGGCGTGTCATCAGCCCGACGATCGTCGAGCTCAGGTCGATGATCGTCAAGCTCATTTCGTAGAACATGGGGGAACAAGCCCCCGATACCCCCGTGTCGCCAGGCGTGTCGTCAGCCCAACGATCGTCGAGCTCAGATAGACGATCGTCGATTTCATTTTGCAGAACAGGGGGAACACGCCCCCGACTCGCCCGTGTCGCCAGGCGTATCGTCAGCCCGACGATCGTTGAGCTCAGATCGACGATCGTCATGATCATTTCGTAGAACAGGGGGGAACACGGCCCCGACACGCCCGTGTCGCCAGGCATGTCGTCAGCCTGACGAACGTCGAGCTCAGATCGACGATCGTCAATCTCATTTCCCAGAATAGGGGGGAACACGCCCCCGACACTCCCGTGATGCCAGGCGTGTTGTCAGCCCGACGATCGTCGAGCTCATTTTGTCGAGCTTAGCTCGACGATCGTCGATTTCATTTCATAGAATAGAAGGGAACACGACCACCCGACACGCTCGTGTCGGACGATACACGCCCGTATCACAGCCGTGTCACCAGGCGTGATATGGAGGTGCTTGGCAGAATCGCCGTGAGGAGGAGAGAGAAATGGGGATGGATAGGGAAGGAACGGTTAGTCAAAGCCACATTTAATGGCTGAATTCAATTTCCTAGGGAAAGGGAGAAGTTTCCAGCCGTTTCTCCCGGTCATCAGACCTGATTCAGCCCCCTCCTCCATGACCGAGCCTAGCCATTAATGGCTTTGAAGGACATTGATGATCCAGCCCCTTCTCTCCCCATCTGAGGCTTTACACACCACCAGCGGGTTGAGAGAAGCCTTTCCCAGTCCTTACCCAAAGAAACCGAGCCTCCCCACCTTGCTGTTGCAGAAGCCGAGCGACGCAACTTTCGGAAATGGCTTCCCGGCAATCTTCCCGACTTCAGGCCACCGGCAAGGTCCAATCCTTCTCCTCTCTATGCGTGCTAGATCTAGACTTGTTTAGGTTTAGAAGTCGGGATCAAATGAGCCGGATCGGAGAGAAAATTTCCTTGAAATTCCATGAAAAATGGAGGCGTTGAGTTCGCAGAAACCGCCGCCTCCGGCGGTATGGTCGCTGCCAAACGTCAGCCACCACCTCAACAGAGGTGGTGGTGGTGGTGGCCGGCCAGGGAGGTGGTCGGGTTGGCCGGAAAGTCGGCTGGAAGAGGCTCCAGGTCGGGCCAATCTTGGCCCTTGGCTGGAGGTTGAGGATTAACGGATGCCGTCCGTTTTGATCAAGTGTTTTAATGATATTAATTGATTTCCTGGAAACTATTAACAGTAGATGGTTTTAATTATTAAAAATACTTAGATGCCCCTACTGCAAAATTGTCCAACATGAAAAATGTATCCCTTGATGTCTAGTGTAATTTAAAATTGGTTTCACTCAATTTGGAGGCCTGGTTAGACCACAACACTCATTTTGGTGCAATCTATCCATAGGGTTGTCCAGAGATTAAAATGAATGCCCACTCTTCGTCCCTTGTCCAAATGACCTGAAATTTTGGCAAGGGGTTACCCTTAGCCATACCTAGAGCCTGTCCAAAAATGGGAATTTGTGGAGATACTTTGCCTAAGGTTTTTGTTTTAATTTAATAAAGTTATACTAATTTATTTAAGTTGTCAAATGACCTCCAAACACTCCCAAATTTTGGTGAGTGGTCCCTGGCTATAAAACCTAGCTCTGTACAAAATTCCAACTCATTTGGATGATGTTTTGGTAGGAAATCACCTATCCTTAGCTATGCATTAATGTGGCATTTTTGAGTAAAAAGTGCAATAAGAGTTTGGAACGGTCAAATCACCTCAACAGAGGCTGATATTTTGACCACTGACTTAGAAGGTTATTATAACCAACTTGGAGAAAAATGATGTGGTTTAGGGTTGATTTACCCTAGGATCCAAACTCAAACCCTAAAGGGACGGTTTTGAGGGTTGTGAAGGACATGGGGGCAAATGCCCTCGTATTGCCTTAAAACTCAGTAGAGTCAACGTTAGCATAATATAAATCATATGGATGGAATCTCAGCGGATTTGGAGATAGGTAGAGACCTCAAAACCCTAACCTTAGTTTTAGGGTAAAATCGCAAATGAGTAAAATCAGTTACTAAACGTTATTTAAAAGCTGTGAAATTCGGGTAGAGTGAGTTTTGGAATGGTCAGAACCTACATCAATTTTACTGGAATTTTATGATGTTTATTTCTAGCACTTCAATTGTAAAGCTTGTTATAGCTCCAACTGACTCTTTAATTATTTAGATCTTTCTATTCATTGAAACTCCATGAAATCTCGGTAGTACGTGTTTGAGGTCCGAATGGTTGCTCTTGAATTTTTGTATAATTTTTAGTTGAGTAAATCTAGTACTTCATTCACAAATGTTAAAAAGGGGTTTTATGGTTTAAAAATTAATTATGGATGATAATGCTGTTGAAAGATTATGAGACTTAGGAATTGAGATTTTTGGGCCATTATATGCTTGTAGACATTTATTCATGATTTTTAGAATCTTAGTTACGGCACTTTCTTTACAAGTCCACCTTATGGAGATTTTTGATAATTAATTTATTCAGAGATTAATACTTGCTGAAAAATTATGAAACTTGGCCAATGATATTTTTAAGCTTGTATCTGCATAGTATAATTAATTTATAATTTCTGAATGGATATTTTCTGTACTTGATTCATAAATAACGAAAGATAGTAAATATTGCTAAAATAGTTTTTGTCCCCTTTTGATGATAGAAAAATTGCGATACTTTGGATTTACCATATTGAGATAACATAATATTTATATTAATTTTGTTGGACATCTTTCATGTGTACCTAGGGTAGTTCATGTTCAAACCGGTAGCCCTTGGAATTTTTGAGGAAATTAATTAAATGCCGGACAAATTAGAAAAATTATGATTCTCTGATTTTAGAGTAAATTTGTTATGATATACCTCAGGTAAATTTTATAAGAGATTTGGAAGATAAACCGGAGTACCTCCTTTATACATCTTATGTAGTATAGGGTGGTCTACATATAGTAACTGCGGAAATTGAACTAGAGTGGGTAATGAATTTGAAAAGTTAAAGTCTTAGTAGGTTGCTGGTTTGGGTAAATAAATGAGAGATCTGATCAAGGGTAGAAATCAATAATATTAAGTGCCTTGCGAAAGGGAGCTTTGGGCGTAATCCCATCATAGTTCCTAGTGCCTTCGAGAGCCATTCACGGGGAATACCTTGGGCAGTCCCGGGCTAACGTAAATCTTAGGAATAATTTGGGCAAGAGTAACCCTAATAGTAGTTTCACCTTACACTCACACTTGAACACGTAGGGAGATGAATTAGTAGTGAAATGATAGAGTAGGCCCGTAGCCTAAGGGCTTACTGGTAGAGTTAAATGGACTCGGTATTGATTTGGAAGTCCGGGGAGCTGGATGATCGGGGACTTGAAAAAGGAGACTTGATTAGTACAGGGAGCCGTGGGCTCGGGAACAGGGTGAACTAGTATGCTTGGTAGTCTAAAGAGTTGGAGGCTTGGTACTATAATTGGATACAAACTATCATGCTTGCATGTGCATAACAGTGGTGGGTCCTCGGTATTGGACGATCGATCACACCGTCGTCGGTACATTGACTCGGGAGACTAGCTGGTTTTCTAGGAATAGTACGAAAACGTACGTGAGGGGCTAGACGGGGTAGTGTGATTACCAGTCTAGGAGTGGAGAGGCCCAACCCACTGTCTCCGTTTTGCCACGGCGGAGGCTCCTGAGAGTTTAGCTAAATACAAAAAGGGAAACTAAAGGTCTGTGCGCATAGAGTCATGTGTGTGAGTTGCACTTGTATGCGCATACCATAGCATACATGTATGTCATAGCATAATCATTGCATTCAACCCCTGACACCTATCGTATAAAATGGTATGGGACGTTTTATACGATAGGCCCTGCAAAACGACCCCTTGGTCTATAAGGGTAATCCCTATAAATCAATGGTAATATTTCTCGTTGCTCTTACTTACACTTCTTACTTCTTTTACTTACTTGCTACTCCTTACTGTTTACTTTTGTTACATACTTGTTTACTCATGTTTAATTATTGTGATACCCCTGCCATACCTTATTATTTTATTCCTTAGGGTAGATGTCACCTGCTTGATTATGCCCTGCTTTTGGTCCTCCTTTTCACTCCTTTCCACTCGGTGCCTAATAGCCATGGGTAGAGGGGTGGGGGGATTGTTGACTGAGTCTAGTTTGACTGACGGTCGTTTGACCACCATATTTTAGGTGCTCCGGATGGGAGACAGGGAACAGCCACAGGATACGCGACACCAGCAGGGTACGGTGCAGATGGAGATGGGCAAGTGTAGCTCGGGTGGACATGCATCCAGATCCGTGAGTGGAGCCGAGTATTAGTAGTTTTATGTTTATAAGTGGATTGTAGTGAGGCTATCATGTACCGGGCTTAAGCCCGTATTCACTTTCTTATGTGGACTATTTATTTGTCATGCGATTTCCTCCTTTATACTATTGTGAACTTGGATGCTTACATTTTCATTCACTATACATTCTGTCGATGGTGATCGATTTGGACGGCAGGATCGGTGTTTTGTAGTGATGACATTCCCGGGTACGAAGGTGTCACCGCAAAGCGGCGGATCTGAGCCTAAGACCCTGGTGGTTGTTGCAAAAAAGGGGTCTTACAAGTGATGCTTCAGGGAGCGGCTTAGGTTGCGTTCTTCTGCAAAATGGGAAAGTGATTGCTTATGGCTCACGCCAGCTGAAGGTGCCCTAGTAAAACTATCCCGTCCATGACTTAGAGTTGGCGGCGGTGATTTTTGCACTAATGCTGTGGCGACACTATCTTTATGGCGTGAAGGTGGAGATCTATACAGACCACAAGAGCCTAAAGTACCTGTTGGAGCAGAAGGACTTGAATATGCGACAACGAAGGTGGTTGGAGTTCCTTGGGGACTACACCTTTGAGATTCACTATACTCCCGAAAAGGGAAATATAGTCGCTGATGCCTTGAGTCGGAGAGCTCCGACAAGAGCGAGTTGGTTGCGAAGGCACGATGAACGTCTCATCCAGGAGTTGGAAGCGTTAGCGATTTCTTGTGTTGACAAGAATTCTACCGCCAATGCATGTTTGAACTGGATGGAGGTGCAGAGTTACCTTGCGGACCGGATTCGACGAGCAACGGAGCTGGATGAAAGTCTCCTACACTATGCCAAAGATGGGCCAGAGGGCAAGTTCTCCTGGGATGACAGTCTTTTGCGGAAATAGGGTCGCTTGTACATCCCGAGTTTGGGTAAGTTGAGAGAAGAATTGATGTATGAAGCGCATTATATGAAGTACTCAATTCACCCTGGGAGCACAAAGATGTTCAGAGATATGAAAAAACTGTTCGGGTGGCCAGGGCTAAAGAAAGATGTTGCTCATTATGTGGCAAAATGCCAAACCTGTACTTTGGTGAAGGCAGAATGCCAGAAGCCGGGAGGTTACTTGAAGTCGCTGACGATATTTCCATGTATTTTGTGCATGGGTTGCCAAGATCTCAGTGAGGAAATGACTCAATCTGGGTGATTGTCGACCGGCTGACGAAAGTGGCACATTTCCTTCCGAAAAGGCGGGATGATAAGGTGGAAAGTTTGGCAAAACTTTATGTTGAATAGATTGTGCGTCTACACGGGGTTCCTCGGAGCATCGTGAGTGATCGAGATGGGCGGTTCACATCTAACGACTGGAGGCTAGTTCATCAACTGTTGGGTATGAAGTTGACATTTAGTACGGCCTTTCGTCCCAAAACAGATGGCCAAATTGAGAGGACCAATAGAATGATGGAAGACATGCTCCGGATGTGCGCCATGGACTTTGGGAAGAGATGGGATGATCATCTCTACATGGTGGAGTTTACCTACAATAACAGCTATCATGCGAGCATCAGTATGACACCATATGAAGCTCTGTATGGTCGGAAATACCGTACTCCTTTATCTTGGGTAGAAGCAGGGGAAGCCAGGGTGTATAAGCGTAATGAAGTCGATAAAGCGAACTCGACAATACGCACTATTCGGGAACGGTTATTGATCGCTCAAGATAGACAAGCGAAATACTACAACACCAAGCACCGGAACGTGGAGTTCGCGGTAGGCGATTGGGTATAATTGAAGATCAAACCCTTCAAATGCGTATCCATGATTCGGCGTCTGAAAAAGTTGAGTCCAATATACTTGGATCCATTTGAAGTGGTCGAGCGAGTCGGGGAAGCTGCATATCGGCCAACACTGTCGGCATACTTTGGTGGATTACACGATGTGTTTCACATCTCGGTGCTTCGGAAGACTGTTAAAGATCCAGCTCAGCTGATCAAGGATGATCGTGTGCCAGTGGAGTATGGGCTAACGACGAAGGTTAGGCCCATTCAGATCGAGGATCGTGCCGAGAAACAATTGTGGAACAAGACGGCCGGGATGGTCAAATTTCGGTGGGACAATTGTGGTCGTCAAGAGCTAACATGGGCGCAAGATCAGACCATGCGAGCTGAATCTCCCGAGCTCTTTGTGTAACTGGTATGCAGTGTGTATCCCGTTGTATTTAAACGATCGTGAAATAAAATCCTTCTGTTTAAGTTCCTTACTTTGTGCAAATTTCGGGGACGAAATTTTTGTAAGGAGGGGAAGGTTGTAACACCCCAAATTCCAGAGTTTGGAAAAAGTTGGATTACACGGCCTGGGACACGGGTGTGTCCCAGGGCGTGTCCTGCTCGGGTGAGCAGCCGGCGAGAGATCGATGAAAACCCATTCGACGAACATAATTGAGGGCATACGCCCTCTGATATGGGCGTGTCAAAGACCGTATCCTCTGGGGTCGACGAACGTCGAGCGGCAGAATTTAAGCCGAGGCGTGTCAGCTACCTTGTATGGGCACATGGCTTGGGACACGGGCGTGTCACAGGCCGTGTCCTCTGCTGGATGTGCCCAAGGTATTGAGGCCTGGTGAACACGGGTAGAACATGGGTGTATCTTCAGGTACACGGCCTGTGACACAGGTGTGTCTCTGGCCTTGTCCCGATCGGGCTATTTTCGATTTTGTGCAGCCTGAAGTACACGGCCTTAGACACGGGCGTGTCTGAAGGTGTGTCAGGTGACACGGCCCGTGTCACGGGCATGTCACATGGGCGTGTACTAGTCTGCATAAGTCAGTTGAGCACCTCTTGAGGTACACGGCTTAGGACACAAGCATTTCACAGCCCGTGTAAGGAAAAAAATGAGATCTTGTGGCAAAATCATGGTCGTCCGTTACTTTAGCTGGGATCCAAGGGCTGAGCTTCCTCCCTGCTTCCTTAAGGCCGTAGATGAGAATGAAAGTCTCATTTGCATATTGGCCTTCATCTCTCTAAATCCTTGAGAGAGAAAGAGAGAGGAAGGAGGAGGAGGAAGGGGAGTTGGTCACCGGTGGTGCTGCGGAATTCCGACGAGAGAACCGAGGCCAGCGTTGTGGAGGAAAAGTCGTTGCGGTTCTTTCCATCCAGCTAGGAGCTCATGGCGCCGAAGTGGTCTTCAAGGGTAACGACCTTTCTTCCTAGCCATGTGAAGGCTTCGTTTTGGCATGTGCATATGATTCCCCCACCAGAGGGTGGCTTGTGATGGGAGTCCTTTGGGTTGATTCATGGAATCCCCAATCATTTGACATATAGATCCAGAAATGGAGTACGGAATAGGCATGCTGTGTGAAGCCCATCTGGACAAGTTGGTCTGGAGTGGTGATGTTGCATACGCTCCGAAGAAGACTCTGTGATAAACGTGTAGTTTAAGGAGTCGACGGGTTGGACCTGTGAAGGGCAGTGATATAAAGTACTGGAGTGGTAGTCCAGGAAAATACTCGTACGATGCTTGTGCTATTGGGTTACACCTGCGAAGGGCAGTAGCAGGAAGTACTGGATTGGAAGTCCAGGAAATACCCATTGTAATGCTTGATGTTCATGGGTGGTACCTTTGAAGGGGAGTAGCAGGAGGTACTGGCATGGTAAGCCAGGAAAATACCCTTGACATTTGTGATATTTGCGGGGTCGTACCTATAAAGGGGAGTAGCAGGAAGTACTGGTGTACCCAGGAAAGACCCGCTGATGTTGTGATACAGAATGGGTGTAAGAGTAAGTACTGGTGTGCCCAGAAAAACACTCAGGCTTTAATGCCAAATAGGTAAGGTGAAACCGACCCGTGCCTTTTATATAGCCGCGAGTACGCTGTGCTTGGTGATGGCAAGGCGATTTGAGCAACGGGGGGTGGATGATCTGACCTGCGTTATGTCCGGCCGACATGAGACTTGAAAGTGCGGTCTGTTGGAGCGTATAGCGAGAGTCTTAGGCCTGCGCGCCATGACACAATGGGGGGCTATGGGTCAATCCCAGTGCATTAGGACTAGAACTCCGGCTGCACGCCATGGAGTAAATGCTCAATATTTTACTGTTGGGTTGCGACCCTGATACGGTGGTAGGAAACTGGTTCGCCGGTAAACCAAGAATGTGCCCTGTGTGTACGGATCGTCGGGCCGCGTGGCTAACGGTTGTGATAGAATGTATGTGCATGAGAGCACATTGTTTGAGATATATACGCCTGTGAAATGCTATGCCTGTAGGGAAGGAATACCACTGCACCGGGAAAGGGATAGGGCCGTTATAATTTGGTCAGCTGAATGCTGACCATTGCATGTTTGCCACCGTTGGGTGGGCTGTCCCTGTGCAGGTGCTGGGAGGCAAGCGGGACGCATAAAGGCTGAAGTCCCTGCTACTGTTGCTGCTGCTGCCTCTAGCCCTCGAAGGCTAAACTTATAAATGTTGTGTTTTATTTATATGTGACCGGGCTGCGTGCCAATGTTTGAGGCCACTATTGTGAAAGCTTTGTAAGCCATAAGGCCAACTGTTTTGTATTTGAAAAACATTCCTATGATATATATATAAATGTGAAGCTTTTATATGAAGGGCATTCAGGTGTGGAGTTCAAGTGTAGTGTTATAGGCTTCCGCTAGAATGCAATGTGTTATGCTGCGCAACTCTGCTCTCACTCTGTGACTTCATCGCCTGTTTTGTGGTATATGTTGTGGGGCCCCGGCCGGACCTTCTAGTATATACGATATGAATGAATTGGGTTGTTACACGTAAGACAAACCGTTTCTATGAAGGACTGAGAGATGACTTAAGGCTACTGCTCTCGGGGTCTATGACGTAGGGCTTCATGACCCTGGTCAATACGGCCTGATCTTTGGAGAAGGATCTAAAGTATATGCAAGAGAAGAAAAGCTCTGGTGATAAGAAGACTGAGTTCAATGTGCTGGCTAACTCAATGTCTGGGTACTGTAAGTTCAACAAGAAGGCTAGGACTTCGGGTCCAGCCCCCTCTTCTGGTGCTTATAGGGCGACTACGGGTCGAACCCCGGGCGCATGCTTTACTTGTGGAAAGCCGGGGCATTTTGCCCGAGACTGCTGGAGCGGACATCCAAAGTACGAGAGGAAGCCGGGAGCAACATACGAGGAGACGGGCGAGGCGGTGGATTCAATTGCATCCTATTATGCTCCGGCTCAACCTAGGGTCTATAATCTTGGCCAACAGGAGGCCATCAAGCAAACGGACGTGGTGACAAGTACAGTTTAAATTTATAGCAAGTTAGCTTTAAATACTGTTTACCTTGCGCATGTTAGCTTATTGTTGCTTGTATAGGCTTTGTTTGGATTTGTGATAATCCGACGAGAGAACTCTTTGATATGGGAGCTTCGCACTCCTTTTTGTCCGAAGGAGTCATATCGTGCATTGGAGTACTTACTTCGATGACAAAGTATAAACTTGATGTGTTGATGCCCAATGAGTGTTCAATGTGCGCGGATAGAGTCTGTGGCATAAAGATTTGTATTGGAAGTCAGGAGTTCCATTTGCAAGCATCGTTATTGCTACTAGTGGAATTCGACGTGATATTTGGTATGGACTGGCTCTTGGAGTTGCAAGCTTATATTGATTGAGGTTGCAAGAAGGTCAAGTTGGGAACAGGTCGTAAGACGACTTTTACGGGCTTGAAAGGTTCGAGCAAGACTTTGATGTCTGCTCTTCAAGTGGTGAAGGTGGTTCGTGTTGGAGCAGAGCTGTTCTTCACGCTAATGGAGGTTGCAAAGCCTAAGCCTACATTGTACAGTATTTCAGTGGTATCCGAGTACCCTGATGTGTTCCCTAGCGATCTTCCTGGAGCCCCACCTCAACGGGAGATAGATTTCACGATTGAGCTAGTGCCAGGTGTGAAACCTGTGTCACGCTCTCCGTATCGTCTAGCGCCAAAGGATATGGCAGAGCTGAAGGTGCAACTTCAATAGTTGTTGGAGCAAGGTTATGTGCATCCAAGTTCGTCGCCTTGGAGTGCACCAGTCCTTTTTGTGAAGAAGAAGGATGGAAGCTTGAGACTTTGTATCAATTATTGAAAGCTGAACAAGCTAATGGAGAAGAACAAGTACCCGATCCCAAGGATTGATGATATATTCGATCAATTAGTTGGGTCATCGGTGTACTCAAAATTGGATCTTAAGTCCGGTTATTATCAACTGAGGATAAGGGAAAGTGATATCCCTGAGACAACGTTCAGCACGAGGTACGAGCATTATGAGTTTATGGTCATGCCATTTGGGCTGACTAATGCGCCGTCAGTGTTCATGAATCTGATGAACAGAACTTTCAGGGAGTACTTAGACCACTTTGTGATCGTCTTCATCGACGATATATTGGTGTACTCGCAGTTTGAGGAGGATCACTTCAAGCACCTGCATTTGGTGTTAGAGACGCTGAGGAGGAATCAACTGTACGCCAAGTTCTCCAAGTGCGAGTTTTGGTTGTCTTCAGTGGCATTCCTTGGTCACATAGTCAGTGGAGAGGGCATTGTGGTTGATCCGGCGAAGATTTCTGAGGATTGCTGAGTGGCCTGTGTTGTCTTCGGTAGCGGAAGTCCGAAGTTTTCTGAGGCTTGCCGGCTATTACAAGCGCTTCGTGGAGAACTTCTCGCGGATAGCCTTATTTTGGAACCCTAGTTCTGATTTGAGTAAGGATCACTATTAGGCTTGCTTAGACTGACCCAAATGTATAGTCAGGGTCATAAGTTTATTTCTTTAGTCTAGGCCAAGAGTCAACATCAAATGGTTCAACCTACAACAGCCTGTCAGAGACTCAAGTAGTTGTGTCAACACAGATAATATAAGTCGACACCAGAATCAGTTGTGTCGACACAGTCAACATCAGTCAACACTAAGCAAAATTATGTCGACACTTTGGACATGTTGTGTCGACACCAGTTGCAGAAACTATGTCGACACATAGAAAATCTATGTCGACACCAGTAACAGAATTGTGTCGACACACAGGAAGATTTGTGTCGACACCCAGAGGAATTGTGTCGACACACAGAAAGATTTGTGTCGACACCCAGAAGATTTGTGTCGACACTCAGAAGATTTGTGTCGACACCCAGAAGATTTGTGTCGACACACAGACCGTCAGTCGACACAGAAAATATTTGTCGACACTAGCTCAGTCGACACAAGAAGGATTTGTGTCAACACAGTTTACAGATTATTAGTCAATAGTATCAGTCGACACCGGAAAGACTTATGTCGACACCAAGGACCATCTGTCGACACAGTTGACAGAAGCTGTTTCAGAAGGTTAAGTAAAATTCTCAGGTCGACGAATTATGTAAGGAGCTGAGCTCGACGAACTCAAAGCTCAGGTCGACGATCGCTGAAGCCAGTTATCAGCTCGATGAATTTCAGACAGAGAAGGCAAAGTTTTTAAAGCATGTAAGTCTGTTATCAGCTCGACGAATTTCAGACAGAGAAGGCAAAGTTTTTGAAGCATGTAAGTTTGTTATCAGCTCGACGATTACAACATCTCAGCTCGACGAACTGTGGACTCAGTTCGAAGAATTCTGCTAACTGTTCAACGATTCCAGACTAGGTTATTTTCGGTTTTCTGTCCCCACTCTAATGCATTAATTCCTGAGTAATTAATGCTCTAACATTCTCTGAATGTATCCGTTAGAAGGAGCATTAATTGTGATCTTCTTCAGGATTATTGCCTTTCATTTTTCCAAGGGACAGTTGGGGAAATAATTCAATGCAAAATATTTTCAGGCCGTCAGCATTGAATGCAGTAAATGAATTCAAATTGTTTGAATAGAATAGATAGAACAGACAGGATACTCAACAGACACAGAGAATATGAAAAATACAGAACGTTAGTGAAAAGGCTTTTACACAAGAAGGAACTCTGCATCAATCAGATATTCATCAGAGTACTTCATCTACTCCAAGATTTCAAGAGACAACTAATCATTGTCAGTCTAAAAGCTTTCTGGAGACATCATCACTGTGAAGGCCTATCACCCTGTGCAACACTTCCCAACCTGAACCCTTTTTCATCTTAGGGGGAGCTTTGACAACATCATTGAATCCACAAGTCTTCTCATTGTTGTTTGAGAAAAGAGAAGACAAAATTATCTCTCACCCCCACCTCTGTAAAGGGTTATTACTCCCTTCAAAAGTAAACTCCTTGGTGACAGGGCACCTGATCAAAAACCTATTGGTTTTTAGGCACCTGATCAAAAGCCTGAAGGGTTTCTAGATCTACCTGAAGCAGATCTTGTGGTGATAGGGCAACTGATCAAAAACCTATGTGGATTCCTACCAGGTTGGTAGAAGAGTGGATGTACACAGATTTGGGGAACCACTATAAACTTCTTGTGTCGTCTGGATTGCCTTGTGTTTTCTTTATGCATTGTGCTGTGATAGTTTCTTGCTTTTACCTTTTTCATATAAGTACCTATACTTTAATTCCGCAATATATTTAAACAGTTTTTTTATATACTCTATTCACCCCCCTCTAGAGTAAACTGTATCTATCCCTCACTTTCAATTGGTATTAGAGGGTGTGTTTTAAGGTTGGACAGGCTAACACATGAACCTAAGATCTCTGATAGATATCTGTTTACTCTATTCTTTGTTATACCATGACACAGTACAAGGAATTTGCAAGCACAAGACCTCCAGTTTGCAACTTGCAAAAGTTTGGAATCTGGAAGGCAAGAATCAGGCTTTATATGAATTCTATTGATGAAGACATTTTTGCTTCTATCTTAACAATAGTACCTCCACCACCGGCTGACCCTGCAAGTACTTCCACAAATATCACTGCAGTACCTCCTCCAGACTACAATGATGCATACAATAAAGTAAAGATTGATGATGCAAGAGCCATGAACATACTGGCACAAACAATGTCTGATGACATATTTTAGAAAGTAGCTGACTGTGAATCAGCTAAGGCCATCTGGGATTCCTTAAACCAGATGGTTGCAGGATCAGCAGATGAAAGGAAGGACAGGAAAGCTCATCTCATCTCCAAGTATGAGAATTTTAAAAAGGAAGAAACTGAGCAAGTTTCTGATATGTACAATAGACTCAGTCTCATTATTAATGAGCTGAAAACTCTTGACAAAGACATCTCAGTCACAAAAATAAATGACAAGATTCTCATGTGCTTACCCAGCTCATAGGACTCTAGAATCTGGCCTATCAGAGAGACTAGAAACACACATGAGATGACTACAGAATCAGTCTTAGGAAAGCTGAAATCCTATGAATAGCTGCTGAAAACAAGAGAAGCTGAGCAACAAAAGACTGCTACACCAACTAGGAAGGAGCAGAATATAGCTTTCGAAGCTTCAGAAGAATCAGAAACTTCTCCATCAAATGAAGAATTGATGAGTCTCTTTGCAAAGAGATTCTTCAAGATGGGGAGAAAAGAATTCAGAAAGAAATCATCAAGGAGTGATAATAAACCAAGGTATGACAGAACCCCTTCTAAAGAGATTATCTATTTTGGTTGCAGGAAATCTGGACATATTCTCCCAGAATGTCCAGAAAACAAGCATAAGGAAAGGTGAAAGGAGAAAGACTCCAAGAAGCACTCCAGCAAACCATCCTCCTACAAGCACAAGAAGAAGGAGAGAGGATTTGTTGCAGAAACATGGAGTGACATTGAAGAATCATCTTCCTCCAGCTCTAGTGAAGATGAAGAGGAAGCAAATGCCAAAGAAATCTGCTTAATGGCCATCAATGCTTCAGGGCATGTCTCAGAAGAAGAAGAATCTGAAGAATGTTCAGATTGTGATCAGGTATTGGAAGAATTCGACTTTACCTCTGAAGATTTTAAAAATGACTTTAAGTCTATGTGTAGTGATCTGATTAGATCTGAGAAGGAAATCAAATTTCTCAGAGATAAACAATTTAATTATGATAGCTTAGTATCCGAAAACACTAAATTGAAAAATGAAATAGACTTGTATAGTGAACAAATCACTTTTCTGAAAGTTGAATTAAGTAAAGCAAAATAGCGAGAGGAATCACTGAATGGAAGAAGCAAACAGCTAGTAGAAATTACCAGCACACTTAATGCTAGACTTAATAGAAGTAAGTTAGGATTAGGTGCATCATCCAGTGAACCACCAATTATTAAGAAAAACCACCTTTCACAACCTATAAAGTTTATTTCAGATAAAGGTAAGAAGAATACATAACAAATTAAAATAGTTAACAAAGTTTTAAAACAAGTTGAGATATATAAAGAAAAACAAAAAGCTAAGTTTGAACAAAAATCGTCGAACCAAGATCGACGATCTCAGCATTATGCGTCGAACGACGATTGACGATCTGTGAACCCAGAGCGTGAGCCTAAACACTCTGTAAACGGAGATCGACGATATCATTATGTATCGTCAAACAGAGATCGACGATCGTGGAACCCAGATAATTGCCACTATTATTCTGAGAACCAAGATCGACGATATCAATGCTGGTCGTCGAACGCAGATCGACGATCTGAACTAAAATCGTCGAACTCAAAATAGTTTCATCAAAACTATAATTTCAACAAAAATTTCAATAAGAATTCTAACTCTAAATCTTTCAATCTCTTTAATCAATGGATAATACCACCAAGAAGATATCATCCTAAAGGTTACAAGAATCAACCTGAATATTCTTACATTTACAGTTACACTTATGTAAATCAACAAGGACCCAAGGTTACCTGGGTCAAAAACAATTAGTTATTTATCTCTTGCAGATAAAGACCTATCCTACCGTACATGATAAATGGTATTTTGATAGTGGGTGTTCCAAGCAAATGACAGGAAACAAGTCCAATCTAAGTAACTATAAGGCAAAGCTAGGTCTAAAGGTTATATTTGGAGACTCAAGCTTTGGTCAGACAGAAGGCTATAGAGAATTTACACTTGGAGATGTCACTTTCAGGAAAGTGGCATATGTAAGTAGGCTGAAACATAACTTGATATCCATAGGACAGCTATGTGATGCAGGTTATGAGGTATGTTTTACTGAATCTAACTGCAATATTTCTCTAAACAGCATTACTGTGTTATCAGGTATTAGGTTAGGCAATATCTATTTAGTTGATTTTAATTCTGCTTGTTCAAAAATCTGTTTGTTTAACCAGGTTAGCAATAATAATACTTTGTGGCATAAAAGGCTAGGACATGTAAATCTTAGAAACATTGCTAGGTTATCTAGGGACAACCTTGTTAGAGGATTGCCCTCTTGCCCCTACAAGAAGGAAAGCCTTTGCAAGGCTTGTCAAGAAGGCAAGCAAACTAAAAATAGTTTTAAATCAGTTAATAAGAGTGATTCACCTAGGATTTTGTATCTGCATCATTTGGACCTTTTTGGACAAATTGCTGTACAAAGCCTGGGATGGAAGTCCTATACTTTAGTTATTGTAGATGGCTTCTCTAGGTTATCTTGGGTTTTCTTCTTGAGAAACAAGTCTGATAATTTCAAAGTTCTTACAGACTTTCTAAAATGCATAAAGACTGAGTACTCTACTCCAGTTCCTTTGATCAGAAGTGATCATGGCACTGAGTTTGAATCTCTTCCTATGCAAGAATTCTGTGAGAAGGAAGGTATCAGGCACTGCTTCTCTGCTCCCAGAACTCCTCAACAAAATGGGGTAGTTGAAAAGAAAAACAGAACAATCATTGAAACTACAGGAACATTGCTTGCTGATGCTTACATGCCTCTATCCTACTGGGCAGAAGTTGTAAGCACAACAAATTATGTCCTGAATAGAAGTTTGATACACAAACTTAAAGTCAAGACTCCCTATGAATTACTCAAAGGGAAGAAACCTAAAATAGACTACTTTAGAATTTTTGGTTGTGTCAGTTATATATATAATAACA
>CM077156.1:147748806-148005323 GCA_039583875.1 Platanthera guangdongensis | reverse complement strand
AAGCTTCAGAGTTACTCAGGAATCAGCATTTGATGTTCTTTCTTTTGCTGATCTAGCAGCCATTACTGTGAGAGAGTCCCAAATTTCCTTTGTAGATGAACATTCAAAATCTCTTGAAAAATATCATCAGACATTGATTCTGCAAGAATGTTCATTGCTTGTGCATCAGCCATCTTAAGCTGTTTTTGAGCTTCTGTAGCTGCAGATGGTGTAAAGGGACCTGACAAAATAGAATTATAAATGGCTTCATCAATAGAGTTCATAAAAAGCCTAATCCTTGCCTTCCATAGTGCAAGCTTGTCCAGATTGCACTTAGGAGGTCCAGTGCTTGACCATTCTTCATTTTGTGCCATGAAAAACTCTTAATAACAATAAGATCTATCAAGGATCTTTTGATTCAGGTGTTAGCCTGTACAACCACCAAGGTGTGGTGTGTTTAACCAACCTCCCTCTGATACCAATTGAAAGTGAGGTGATAGATCTGATATGCTTAAGAGTTTTTAGAAAATAAAATGCAAAATAAAATTCACAGCACATAAGGAAGAAAACAGAGCAAGCAATCCAGACGACACAAGGAACTATAGTGGTTCCCTCTCAATAGGTACGTCCACTCTTCTACCACCCTGGTAGGAATCCACTACAGGTTGAGTTGATCAGGTGTCCTGGGCACCAATGAGCTTTTGATAAGGTGCTCAAAAACCAAATCAGATTTTTTGATCAGGTGTCTTGCCACCAATGAGATTTTGACAAGGTGCTCAAAAACCAAGCTCAAACTTTTGAAGGGAGTTTGAGAAACCCTTTACAGAGAGGGGGTGAGAGAGTGATGGCAGTCTTCTCTTTCTCAGATCAGCTGAGAAGACTATGTGGATTGATGGTGTCAAAGCTCCCCCTGAGAATATGTATTAGTTCATGAATGCTGGGAAGCTTTGTTTCAGGGTGTAGGCCTTCAACTAGATGAAAATCTCCAGCAAGCTCTGTAGACAAATCTGAATATGTTGTCTCTTGAAAGTCTGGATCAGAAAGAAGAAGATGAAGTTGATTTCCTCTGTTTGAAAACTTGTTGCAGAGTTCTTCTTTTGTAGAGAGAAAAAGTCTTCCTACTTTTCTCTCTCTATCTCTTGTTGTTATTTCTGAGCCTCTCTGCTATATATCTTTTCTATCTTGCTATCACTTTTATCTTCTGTATAAAATATATATATGTATCCACTGGGCTGAGGAAAGTCATTTGAATTCTTGTCTGATGCGGCAGAGATATTTTCAAGAAAGGAAACTGTCTTGGAAAGGTAACTGACTATAAACCTCTGAATTGATTCATATTTAATGCAGCCTCCCAACGGCTATATTCAAAGGAATATTTAGCATTAAATATATTAGCTGTGAATTTCTTTACTTAAGCCTTGAATAACTCTAGCCAACTGTCTCCAATAACTGCACAGGAAATCACCAAAATTTAATCTAAAAAGCTTCTCCAATCTGCGTTCGACTATAGTTGAACTCCGTTCGACTATCGTTGAACTTCGTTCGACTATAGTTGACCTGCATCTGAGTTATCTATTCTCTTAGAGCTGAACACAGAAATAGTTGAACTCCGTTCGACTATAGTTGAACTCCGTTCGACTATTTCTGTGAGCTAAAATTTCTGAACTTCAAAACTGATTTTCTCTTGAATTCTTCTGCACTTCTTCTGGGATTCTTTCTGAGGAATACTTGGAAAGCCCTATGACCTTTAGACTATACATTTTGGGTCAAACTAATAATCCTAATAGTGATCCTAACCCAAATCAGAACCTAAGGTTCCAACAGTAGAAGTACCCACCTCTAGCCATAAAACTCATGGGTCCACATACATCACTATGTACTATACCCAAGAGATCATCAGCCCTCTCATTGAAGCCTGGGAAAGGGACCTTAATCATCTTGCCTAACAAACAAGATTCACACCTCTCAAATGATTCATAATTAAATGCGTCCAATAGTCTATCTTTATGGAGCTTGGATATCTGTTTTCTCATTTATATGGCCCAAACGACAATCCCAAAGGTGCATAGGGTTCGTGTCATTTGTTCTTAGTCTTTTAGTATTTTCAATATTATAGATCGTATAGTCTAAGTTCAAAGCATAGAGACCATTAAACATTTGAGCTACACCATAACAAACATCATTCTTAAATATTAAACAACAATTGTTCTTAATAATAAAAGAAAAACCCATCATGTCCAAACATGAAATGGATATAATGTTTCTAGTTATGGAAAGAACAAAATAACAATTATCTAATTCTATTACAAACCCACTGGGCAAATAAAGACGGTAAACCCCCACGGTAACAGCAGCAACTGTTACTCCATTGCCAACGCGCAGGTCCACCTCTCCTTTACTCATCAATCTTCTCCTTCCCAGTTCTTGCACATTTATACAAATGTGAGAATCACATCCGGTATATAATACCCTGGATGAAGGAGCAGAAAGGTTTATCTCTACAACATATATACCTGAAGCAGAAATCATACCTCCCCTCATCTTTTGCAGACCCTCAATGTAAGAAGGACAATTCCTCCTCCAATGACCATCCTTGCCATAGTGATTTCACTTTCCTTCTTTTCCTGAGCCTTTCTTTTTCAGTGCCAAAGACTTGGGCTCTAGTCCATACTTAGGTCCTACCTTTGTCTTCTTGAAGCCCTTGGTCTTGCCTTTGTCTTTAAGCACCATCAATATGGGGCTATCATGCCTGGCCTTCTTAATGTTTATCTCGGCAGTTCGCAACATACCTAGGAGCTCGGGCAGTGTCTTGTCTATTTCATTCATGTTTTAGTTTAAGACAAACTACTCATAACTATCTGGCAACGATTGCAGGATTAGGTCTGTTGCCAACTCTTGGCCTAGAGGGAACCCTAGTCTTTCAAGTTTCTTGATATACCCAATCATTTTGAGTAGGTGAGTCCCTACTAGGTCCAGAGCTCCCATCTTGGACTAGAACAACGCCTTAGTTACATCGAATCTCTCTTGATGAGCTTTCCCTGGAAACATTTTCTTGAGATGCTCGTCAATTTCCTTACAACCCATGCTCTCGTGTTGCTTTTGGATCTCAGAGTTCATGGTCACAAGCATGAGACATTCGACATCTAAGGAGTCGTCAAGATACTTCTTGTAAGCATCTTTATCAGCACGGGACGCATTCCCGACAGCATCATCAAGGGATACCTCTTCCAAACATAGAGCTCGTGCTCTTGCATGAGAACAATTCTCAGTTTTCTGTACTAGTCCAAATAATTAGTCTCGCTCAGCTTTTCCTTCTCAAGGATGGCTCAGAGGGATAGGGTGGAGTGTGAACCACTTGCCATGAAAATTCTACAAGGATACAAGCAAAGCAAATTAGTACTACATTTCAAAATTATAATTTTATTCTTTCGATTTAGACTTTAATCAAAATAACTCCGTCTATTTTTATCAAACTGATAAACCTCGATATCAATTCGAAGAGTTTATGCGAGTAAGTCACTTAGTGGACGAGATCCATATTTCACTAACACTATGAGTTAGCTTTGACTTTTCTCTCACAATGCAGCTATTTAGGTAGGAAACGCTTGCCAATTGCATCACTATGTAATTCTTGTATGACTAGTGAATAACTCTTTATTCGCATACATTATATGGTGCATGCCAACCCCATGCCTCTAGGCACTCAACCTTTGAGGTCACCTAGTTAAGCTTGACCAGATATTGACAGTGGGATATCACAATTATCCACTCACACCCTTACCAAGTTAGATTAATGCATCAGAAGGCATCTGAATATCATCGATCGAAGCAAGAAGAGTGTCTTCCATCGGAACGCATCCGAATACTTAATATTGCTTAAGGGATTTTATTATTCGATTAACTCTTTAATCACGGTTAACACTTAACTAGTGTGAACATCAAACAAAATAAAATTCAACAAGCATAATTCAAATGTATCCAAGATGTGCACAAGAATATCATCAACACTTGATGAGTCGGGCTAAATCTGAACATATAGAACATTTCTGAATCTTCATATTTACATGCATAGGACATGAGCAACACCAACTCCACTTACAAAGTAGACAAGCTCGTCACTTCATGTGAGATCCAAAATCTAACACATGCTTAGTTTCACAAACCAACAAGGTGACGGTTACTGTTAAAGAGTAAATATCAAAGAAATCGCATGCATTCTTGGGAAGATCCAAGATTAGATTTGGGCATTTAGAACACTTCTAAATCTCTAAATCTCACGCCATGGATTTAACAGCTTCTGAAATAATTAATATTGTCGGCAACCTCCCTCTGATACCACTGTTTGGTTTTTTTCGGGGGGATGACACAACACTTGTGCACGCAGCGAAAATAAGAACAAGAAAAACCGAAACGAGTTCGGATGTAGCAATATTCATGATTCAAGAAGTAAAGCATGTTGTAATAACAATTACCTTTGATGGATTGAGTCAATACTCAACCTAGATGCTCCAAAATACCAGTCGGTCACTAGCGGATTGAGTCTTGAGAGCAGAAAGTATACCCACGCCTCTACAGGAAATCCACAAGATCGGGAGAACCCGTAGAAACTTGTCGCACAAGTTCTAGGTCGGGAGAGGACACTCAGCGCCTCCACAGATTGCTAGGTTTGTTGAAGGAGAGGCGGCGATAAGACTCACCATGATCGGGATCGGGATCGGCGACGACGTAAGGTGGAGCAGCTTCCGTCGGCTTTCTAGGGTTAACAGTCTTATCGCACAGTAACGGCTCATGTGCTTAGACAAAATAATTGATCATCTACAAGTCAAACACTAAAACTTCCTATTTATACACAAAGGGAATAAATAAATAGCCCGTCGATATTCGCAGACGCAGGAAATAGAAAAATAGAGCCTTCAGCGAGACAACAGTTTGTCTGGATGAATCGTCGAATATCAATAGGATATACGACGAATCGTCGAGTATGAATATACATGATGAACTCAATGCCATCCTCAGCAGAGTCAACGCTTGACTCTGCGACAAAGGCCAGACTCGTTGAGCGGCATTGATCGAACTGCATTCGTCCAACGACATTCATCGAACTGCATTCATCGAATGACATTTGTTGAATGCCATTCGTCGAATGACATTCGTTGAATGCCATTCGTCGAATGATGCACAACATTTGCGCCAAAGGCCAGATTCGTCGAACAATGCACGACTTCTGCGCATAAGGCCAGATTCATCGAATGGTCATTCGTTGAACTGCATTCGTCGAATGACATTCGTCAAACGGTGAACGACTTCTGCCCCAAAGGCCAGATTCATCGAACGACATTCATCGAACTGCATTCGTCGAACTGCATTCGACTTCTATACCATACTCGACGAATTAACACTTGATCGTCGAATGGCGTTGAGTGCACTCAACACACTCAATTCCTAAGACCCAGACTCGTCATGTAAACTCAATTACTCAATGAATCGCTGAGTGGACTCAACGCACTCAACGCTTAAGTGCGATTATCGACAAATCAACACTTGATACTCGACGAAACGGTGAGTCAACTCAACACAATCAACTCCATCATTTGAAGAGTTAACACTTAACTCGACGAAAGCGTTGACTAGTCTCGACGCACTCGACGTTATTGCCTTAGAATATTTTAAGCCTTTTATATCATCATATGAGCTATAACATACATATCCAAACTCTCAATTTCTCCACAATCTTATGTGCGACCCTGATAGGCTCATACTGAGTTGGCAGTGTGGCTACATGCTTGATCACTTCCAGATCTCTATGGTAGCACCAACAAAAACTGGAGCTCCTGGTGATACAGATAGATCCACTAGATGATCCTCAGCAGCCTCGTTCTGCCTGCCATCCGACCTGCTTTCCTGTAGCTCCACCAATGAGCTACCTCCATATGACGTCAGTTCATCGAAGACAGCATCTCTGGACACGACAAACTTCCTCGTCATTGGATCCATACACTTTTATCCCTTCTTCCGCTCGTCAAAGCCCATGAAGACAAGCTTCCTCTCCTTCACATCCAACTTTGTCCTGAGAGCATCCGGGGCGTGTACGTAGCAGGTAGATCCGAACATCCTAAGTTGTTCCATACTGGGTTTCTCCTTAAACATCAACTCATGAGGAGACTTCTTGTTGATCGGACACAGAGGAATCCGATTGATGACATAGGTTGCATAAGCCATCCTTTCCGCCTAAAAGGACCTCAGAATGCCTTTTGCATGAAGCCAACACTTGTAGGTCTCTATCAGATGGCAGATCTTACGCTATGCTACTCCATTTGTTGTGTATTATGAGCATAAGTGAGCTCTCTACGGATTCTGTGCTTCCTATAGAAGTTAGAGAACAAGGCTGAGATGAACTCACCTCTGTTGTCCATTCTCAACTTCTTAATCCGCAGGCCAAGCCGACACTCCACTAGCTCCTTGAACTCCACAAACAACCGAAACACATCTTACTTCTCCTTCATGAAGTATACCCAAGTGTACCTCTTATAGTCATCAATCAATACCAGTATCTGCCCGCTGCCTCCAAGACAGGCAGTGATGGTCGGTACCATGAGATCACTATGGATACACTCCAATGGTGCTTTACTCCTGGTCCACGACTTATCAAACATAAAGCGATAAGCCATTCCGTGTCGACATCCCACGCAAACAAGACAGTTGTTGAAAGATGATAACTTAGGCAAGACTTTCACAAGGCTCCTTACCGCCATCACTTTCAACTTGTTCATCCCAACGTGTCCCAGTCTTTCATGCCAGATAATTGCACTATCATTGGCCCTCATCCGATCAACATAGGAATTTATTGATAATAAAACCAAGTCCTCATCCTTACTCCTTGAATGAGCAACGTTCACCGACTGAAGCTTAACCTTATAGTCCTTCTTGAAGTGGCCAAGCTTGTTTGTTGGGTACATTAGACACAATATACTTGATTTGAAGAAGCCCTTTTCAACTCATTGATATACACATGTATGTTTTTGATGTATGTTTCAGTTCATGCATGCAGGTTGCCTATATCATATTGATTGGACAGGTGGTCCAAGTCATATTGACAGGTGGACTCAAAGAAGCTGACTGGAAAGTGAAGAAAATTGTCTAAGTCAAAAAGCATCGAGTGAAGCCCGTTTACTCAACGTCATACAACTAAAAGTGCCGAGTGAAGTCAAGACAGTCAAAGCCTAGCAAATCTCAACACAGAAAAATGTCTATGTACAAAAGTGTCAACACACTTCAACTATGTTAACATCTTTAAAGGAGCAGTATCGAGACAAGTCAGTTATCTAAACACTTTGAAGATCAAGATAGCTGTGTTGAGATAATTCAGTTATCTCGATACTTTGAAGATCAAGATAGCTGTGTCGAGACAAGTCAGATATCTCGACACCTTAAAGCTAAAGACAATTATGTCTAGACTATACAATAGTCTCGACACAATGTAGAACAGAAGTGTAGATTTAAAGTGTCGACACTCATCAGATAGTTGTGTCGAGACAATTCAACTGTCTTGACTCAATGAAGAAATAAAATAAGTGTCGACACCCAGCAGAGTTGTGTCGAGACAATTCAACTGTCACGACAGAGTGAAGAATTAAAACAAGTGTCGACAACCAACATAGTTGTGTCGAGACAATTCAACTGTCTCGACACAGTAAAGAATTAAAATAAGTGTCGGCACCCAACAGAGTTGTGTCGAGACAATTTGGACATCTCGACACTTATAATTCTGAAGATGTATAGAGTTAACACAGAAGTATCAAGACAAGTCAGAAATGTCACATCAACTACAGTAACGTGATATCTCATCAGAAATAGTTTGAACGAAGACTTAGAGTATGATGGCATAATGATGATGTCATCAATCATAAGCTAACAACCAGTGAAGGCTATAAATAGAGGGATCATCTACACAGAAAACAACAATCAGAAATTCAACAACTTAATTCTCTCATTCTAATTTCTTCCAAGTCAGGGGAGGATGACTACTCCAAGAAGAAGAAGGAAGGCGAACGTCTTCAAGAAAATCTTCTGATCCTTTCAACAAGTTGATCAGTGGAATATGGTGGATCAGTTCTACAAGTTCTTCAAGAAAATAAAGCCGATCAACATCTAAAACTTACAGATCTAGTGAAGAATCATTTCATCCATCATGTTCATCAGGAATCTATTTCGTGCTTTTGAATTGAAGAATCTGTATTATCAGATAAGTCAGATTACAGAATTGCTATTTTTTGAAGATTACTATTTTTCTTATTTACCTCTTTATTTTGTAAGATCTCTTTGAGATCTGAGTGGGTAGGAGAATAATTCTCTGAGTTGTAAGTCTAATTTATAAAAGCTGAGGTATGGTTCTTGAGGGACTTGAGATAGGTGATTTGTGTAGGATCACTGAGGTGTAAGCATGTGTTATAAAGGTTGAGGTAGGGTTCTTGAGGGACCTGAGGTAATAGATTGAGTGAATCTCTGAGGTAGGACCTGTTAGTCGGAGTGTAGGTTTCTTAACAGAAACTGAGTGTGTAAGATCTTTTGATCTGAGTTAAAGAGGAGGAGATATAACCTTATCTAGCACATTACAAGTGAGGAAGAAGGGGGAAAGTGGATGTACCCTAGATTAGAGAACCACTATAAAATTTCTGTGTACTGTGGATTGCTTGTGGTTTGTTTTGTGGATTGCTTGTTCAGTGTACTTGTGATGTTTACTTTTCAATTATCAGCTTAACATATAATATAAGTGACAAAGAATTTTAAAAGACACTTATTCACCCCCCCCCCTCCCCCGAGGTGATTAACTACCCATAGAATTATCTTTCAAGTGGTATCAGAGAGGGTTCTTCAAAGAAAGACCTAACAGTTAGAAAAAGATCCAAAGAGTGGTTGAAATATATCAAATCTAATGGCTTCTGAATCTCACAGAGAACTAAGTTCTATGAAGCTACCTATTTGTACAAAGGATAACTTTGCTATTTGGAAGCAAATTGTGAGATTATTTATGGAGGCATCCGATTCAAGAATCTTTGTCATAGTGCAAGGACCATATATTCCCATGAAAGTATCTGTCTTAGATGCAAATGAGAAAACCCCTAAGAAACTGTCTGAGACGACAAACGATGAGGTTATTCTTGCCACTATGGATAAAAGAGCACAAACTATAATTGTCAGTACAATAGATAATTCAACCTATCAGAACTTGATACACTGTAAAACATCCAAGGAGATGTGGGACACTCTCATAGTCTATATGTAAGGTATAGAAGAAGTCAGAGATGATAGAAAGTCTCTACTCAACCAGCAGTATGAGGCATTCAGGCAAGGAAAGTCTGATTCTATAGAACTGTGTTATGAAAAATTCTTTAGAATAGACAATGACTTAATGAATTATGGAAGAGAATTCTCAGACTATGAGCTGAATGATAAGTTTCGAAGATCCCTAAATAAATATCGGGACATAAAGATTCGTGTTGTAAGAGAAATGGGGAATCTGAGAAACATGTTACCCCAAGATCTGTATGGGAAGCTGTTGTCACATGAGCTTCAGTTAAATTCTAGAAATGTTGAAGCTAAATCTGCCAGAAGTTCAAATAAGACTAGATCTGTGGCTTTTAAAGCAGACACATCAAAGAAGGCTAAAAAGGAAATTCCATCATCACCAAGAAGGGATGAAGATACAGTTAGCACTGGGACAAGTTATTCATCAAAAGAATGGTCAGATGGAGAATTAACAATGTCCACCAGGCAATTCAAAAAGATGATGACAAGAAGGAAGCAATGGAACAAGAATAAATTAACTGGACCAAGTTCCAGCAAAAGCAAAGACAAACACAGAGACAACTCTGTGATCAGGTATGATTTACACTAGAATAAACAAATTAAGACAGACATTATTTGTTATTGTTGTAAAAAGAAAGGAGAATAGAAAGTCAAAGGAAAAAAGGTTCTATAAAGGCAAAAAATTAGAAAAGGGTCTGATGACAAATAAACCAAAGACCTTATCTGATAGTGATACTGATTCAACTGAATCAGAAGAAGAACATGCTCATATTGGACTATTATCCTATGAAGAAGAATTCATCAGAGAGGCCATATACAAGGGAAATAATCCCACAACTTCATCACTCCATGGTGACTCCGATGATGATATGGCGGTTACCTTGATGACACTATCTAATGATCCAGAAACAGAAATTCTTGACTGTCAGGATACTCAGGTAATCTATGATAATTCTTGTTGTTCTAAAACTTCTGTTTATGAGACTAGGGATGAGTTAGACTCATGTGACTCTAAGTTTGATTCACATAAGTATAACCTTGAGACTGAACTGCAGTAGCTCACAGGTAAATTTGGAAAATTGTTGGAAGCTCTTGTAAAGAGAAAGAAGCTTGTCATGGAATAATCCATAGAGATTGCATCACTAAAAGGTCTCGAGTACCATCATAAGATGACCACTCAGAAGATTGGTCTTCAAAGCTCAAAGTTGGTTAAGCTGACTAAGATCATTGATGATCAAATCATGTTGCTAAAACAAAAGGATGCAACCATTCAGGAGCTAGAACTCAAACTCCTGAATAAGAAAAGACTTGTTTAGTAGTTTTCTAAACCTAAGACTGTGCTCCCTATTATAGACACCTTCTCAGGAACTCCTGGAAGTTGACTTGCTTATGTTAAACCTAAGAGAAGGAGAGGCAAAAAGCTGACATGACAAATGGGTCAAGTCATGCCACAACCTGTGTTTCATACCAAGGGAAAAGAAACCCAGAAGTATGGACCAGTTGGACAAAACTCATTTATGAATATGAATGCTATTCCTAATGTGCTTGCTCCAAGGAGGACTGTTGTGACTGAGAGTCAAAACTATCATTATGCTCCCAGTTAGAATACAACTGTCAAGTTTGCTGATTCCTATCCTAAGGAATGTCAGCATAAAGTTCCTTTTGTTCATCTAAAGAGGAGGTATAACAGATATGAGTGCTGGTGTTGTGTAAGTATTAGACACTTTGCCCTAGACTGTTGGTTCAATCACACTTTGTCTCATGGGCAAAAAATGTTCCCAACTAAGAAATTGTCACATAGTTTCAATGGAGCCACAACTAATAAGCACATAGGACCCAAAATAATTTGGGTTCCTAAGGTTAAATAAATATTTACTTTGCAGGTATGTCCAAGCACTTGAGACAGACTCATCTGGTACTTGGATAGTAGATGTTCCAGACACATGACTAAAATAAGGAGTAATTTGAGGGAGTATATTCCTATAAAGCATGGACCAAAGGTGATCTTTGGTGGAGCTGACATAGGGATTATAGAAGGTTATGGTAAGATCTCAAATGTCTTAGTCACTTTTACCAAATTAGCTTATGTGGAAGGGTTACAACACAACCTTATAAGCATAAGCCAACTATGTGATCATGGCTATGACATTATATTGAACAAGGATGAGTGCCTTATAAGAAAGTCAAGTGACCAAGAGATCATATTGATAGGAACTGGGTGTCGAAATGTGTATTGTTTAAATTTTTTTGTTTAAAGTCAGACTCACCAATTTGCCTAGGTGCAATTGAGAAAGCTTAACACTGTGTCAAATGGCATAAGAGGTTAGCTCATTTTAACTATAAGACCTTATACAAGCTATTCTACCAAGAGCTAGTCAGGAATGGTCCTAACATTAAATGTTCTAAGGAGAGCATTTGTTCTGCATGCCAAAAAGGCAAGCAGACCAAAGCTTCATTCAAAAGCATTGAAATCAAAGACTCTATGAGGTGTTTATACCTCTTGTGTATGGACTTGTTTGGTCCTATGCCAATTCATAGTCTAGGAAGGAAAGTATACATCTTTGTAATTGTTGATGACTATTCCAGATTCACTGGGGTTTTCTTCTTAAGGAAAAAGTCTGAAACTCCTGATGTCTTCAAGATATTTGTCAAACAAATAGAAAATGAATTGAACCGCTCTGTAGTCAAAATCAGAAGTGTTCATGGAACTGAGTTTCAATCTAAATGCATGATAAAGTTTTGTGAAAAACTTAGGATTCAGCAAAAATTTTCCTCTCCAAGAACAACCCAACAAAATAGAATTGTTGAGAGAAAGAACAGGACTCTCATTGAAGCTGGAAGAACCATGATGAGTGATTCTTCTCTTCCAGAATATTTCTAGTCTGAAACTATTAACACAACATGTCCTGTTCTTAATTGAGCTTCAATCAACAAAAGGATGAATAAGACTCCTTATGAACTAATGAAGTGTTGAAAATCAAAAATGGCCTATTTCAGAATCTTTTGATATAAGTATTTTGTCCTTAATAATGAAAAAACATATATATCTAAGTTTGCTGAAAAGTCCTATGAAGGCTTATTTGTTGGTTATAATAACCACAGCAAGGCCTATAGAGTCTACAACTTGAGGGATCAAGTTGTAGAGGTGTTTATCCATGTTGTATTTAATGAAAGCCCTATGTATTATATTGATAAGCCAGGTACATCAAGCACAACAGGAGGAGACTTGAAGCTAAATGAGCTATCAATAGAAAACTCTGTTCTAGCAATCCAAAGTATAGAATATGGAGTCAATATTGTTGAATAAGAACTTACACAACAACAACCAGAATAAGAAATACAGAAACAAGATGAAGTTGTTCAAAGAGAAGAGGTTCCATTACCAGTTGCTGTCAGACAACTAAGGGATCATCCAAGGGAACTGATCATTGGAGATGCAGCTCATGGTGTAACCACAAGAAGTGGACAACACAACACTGTGATGTACTCAAGTTTTCTATGACAAATAAAGCCAAAGAAGTTTAAAGAGGCCAATATAGACCCATTTTGGATAGGGGCTATGCAGGAAGAATTGAACCAGTTCAAGAGATGTAAAGTTTAGATTCTGGTTACCAGACTAGATGACTGTAACATCATAGGAACTAAGTGGATCTATAGGAATAAATTGGATGAAAATGGTGTTATAGTCAGAAATAAGGCTACACTGGTTGCAAAGGGCTATAGATAAGAAGAGGGTATAGACTTTGATCAAACCTTTACACTAGTGTCTAGATTGGAAGCTATTAGACTCTTCCTAGCATATGCGGCCTATAAAGGATTCAAAGTTTACCAAATGCATGTGAAGTCAGCTTTCCTTAATGGTAACTTAAAAGAAAGGGTCTATGTTGTGCAACCCTCATGTTTTGTTAACTCTACTCATCCTAGTCATGTTTATCTTTTATTAAGAGCTCTCTATAGATTAAAACAAGCCCCAAGGGCATGATATGAGACTCTGTCTAAATTCCTTCTAGAGAATAAATTCTCAAGAGGGAAAATAGACAAAATACTATTCCTAAGGGAATTCAAAGGCAATACCATCTTAGTACGAATATATGTTGGTGACATTATATTTGGTTCTACTGATGAGTCACTTTGGGCTAAGTTTGCCAAACTTATGCAAGGTAAGTTCATCTTAGCATGGGTGAACTCAAGTTTTTCTTGGCTCTCCAAGTTAAGCAAACTATAGATGGACTTTTCATTAGTCAATCTAAGTTCATCAAGGAGTTAATTAAGAAGTATGGAATGGAAACAACCACTTCCATGAGAACTTCTATGAGATCCCATATGTATTTAGACAAGGATGAAGCTAGCAAGCCAGTTGATATCACCTTCTATAGGGGCATAGTTGGATCACTACTCTATCTAACAGCCAGTAGACTAGACATAATGTATGTAACTTATGTCTGTGCTAGGTATCAAGCTTGGCCTAAGGAGTCTCACTATACAACAGTCAAAAGAATACTAAGATATCTAAAAGGCACACCAAATCTTGGTCTCTGTTATCCCAGGAATAGTGATTTTGAACTAACCGGCTTTTTAGATGCAGATTATGCAGGATGTAAAGAAGATAGGAAAAATACATCAGGTTCTTGTCAATTTCTTGGAAGAAGGCTGGTGTCATGGAGTTGTAAAAAACAAATAAATGTAGCAATATTTACTGCCGAATCTGAGTATATTTCAGCTGGAAGTTGATGTGCACAATTGCTTTGGATTCAACATCAATTATAAGACTACAAAACTCAGTTAAGTAAAATTCCATTATATTATGATTTTACCAGTGCTATTTCAATTGCAAACAATCCTGTGTCACATAGTAGAAATTAATATATTGAAATTAGATATCACTTTATTAGGGAGCATGAAGAAAATAGAGACATTAATTTAGAATTTATGCTAACAGATAAACAAATTGCTGTTATTTTTACTAAGCCCCTAGATGAAGAGAAATTTAATTTCTTTAAGTTCGAACTTGGAATGTTAAATATGGAATAATTAATGAAACTTGTAGACTGATAAAAATAAGAATAAAATAGTAATCAATAATTTAGTTTCCTTAATTAAAGATCAAGTACATTAGATCTAAGTATCAAGTTCTACAATTTAGAAGACAAAATTTTGGCCAAGTCAAAAATTGTGTCGCGACATCAGAAAATGTGTCGAGACTGTGAATTGCAATGTGTCGACAAACCAGAAAAAGTGTCGACACTATATGCTGCAATGTGTCGAGACACCAAAGTAAGTGTCGAGACATCTAGGGTGTCGAGACCCAAAGGTATGTGTCGAGAGACATTATCCTTCTGTCGACATATCTCGACAAAATTTTTCCCTGAGCCGACACTAGGTATTTATCTAAAAATTTGGAACAGTCTAAATGCAGCGCGCCCTTTCGTCTTCAGGAAAGATTAGACTATAAATAGTGTGTGAGAGTAGAGTCGACTACAATTTCTTGATATTGTGAACTGTTGATTCCTGTGTGTCCAGACTTAGAACCCTGATCAGTCGACACTCGTCAACTATTTCTCTCCACTCTCATGGATCCCAAGAATGACGATAACATCTTTGAAGGTTATGAACCTGTTTGCAATGGATTCGACTCAGCATCTGACAAAATTAAGAATGTCATAACCCTAATCACTGAATAAGGATTGGAACTTCTGCTATCAGAACCGACAAATATCTAGAAACATGAAGTTTCAAAATTCTTCTCTAATGCACATCTCGATTCAAACTCAGAAAAAATTAAGTACAGGGTGAACGGAGCAAAGATCAAAATCACAACCAGGAGATTGACCATGATACTTCAATTTCCAAGAATTGATCAGGACGATGACTTAGATTCTGACAAGACTGCAGAATCTTTGGAGAGGTGTGGATTGGCCCTAACCACAAAGATTGGAAGCACCCTAATCAGGAAGGGTATGAATACCAAGGGCAAATTGTTGTCTAGGATTATATGGAAGGTGCTGTTATGTAAAATGGGACTACATGATAGAATTTCTGCACATATGTTTGAGATAATGACAAGAGTAATCTTCAAGGTCAAGAATAATTGGAGCAAAATAGTCGTTTACAAGATTATAGAGAGCATCAAGAAGCCCAATATGGGCAAAATTATAAGACTATACTTGGTTCATGCCATTCCTGACAGCCTCAACCTAAAGATTGGATCTAATATCAATCGTATGAGAAGAATGGACATGAGGATACTAATAAGGTGGGATAGAGTACTATCAAAGGAAACACCTGTAGTTGAGAAGGAGAACGAGAGAAAGGAGAAAGCTGTGATTGTGGAAGAAGAATCTTCCAGTGATACCTAAGTACAAGGAAGATCTATGATGCAGGCTACGTCTCCTGACGAACCGCAACAGACAACGACACTTAATTGTTCTCTCACATTCCAATTCTAGGTCGCACAAATCAAATGGTTTAGTTCTTAATTGAGGTCTTTTAACACAAGAGATTAATTTAATATGCATAATCCTTGTTTGCCAAATAATATCACAACATTCACAACACCTAAAATTATGACTCCTAACCGCTCCAATATTTGTCGTGTATAACGCAACGTCACAACCACAATCCGAGAAGAACTTGACTAAAAAGTACGATCCAAAATTAGTCTTGTTCGCTCCCAAAAATCCAAATATAACATTAAGGTTCGCCAATCCTTTAGAGATCTAATAAGGGCTATTTGCCAATATTTGGATCAAGCGAAAAGGATCCACCCGATCCGGATTCGATTAATGAAATTGAAGAACATAAACGATAAAATCAGATTTTTAAAATGACGGATTCAAAAGCCGCGGATAAAAGTCGATGTCTCGTAACCTCCTACTAATTAAATAAGGAATCACACAAGAGTATATATTTTCGTTACCCAATCCCAAGCAATAGACCTTCAAATCTTCCACTAGGATGAGTGGAGGAATCACACGACGAAGGTGGAAAGATCCACTTCCACGAAATTCCACGGAGCCGCACCAGAAGGAGAAGACGCACGCCGTTTTCTTTGAAGTCACCGGAGGAGATCCACGGAAGATGATACGTGAAAGTTCCTTAGGATTATTCAAGAGGGAAAAGAGGTGATTAGAGAGAAGGGGTCGGCCACAAGGGCTTAGAGGAAGAGGGAAGATATGAGCCCGGCGGCCAAGGATACGGGGGAGGCGGCGGCTAGGTGAAGGCAAGAGAAAGAGGGGGGCTGAATTTTGCCTAAGGGGGAAGAGAGAGATAAGGGGGAAATTCAAATTTTGAATTCAAGTTTCAATTTTTCATTCTTCTCCCTTAAATTCCTTCATAACATGGCTATTTATAACCTACACCACACAATCACCACCATTGAAAATTAAACACCTCATGATGGTTATATGCACCCATCATGTTACATGAAATCAAAATACATGAAATAAAAACTCTCAAACTAAAACAATGCAACAAGGAAATTAATAAATATAATATAATATTATAATTATTATATTATTGTCGAGGCGTTGGCATTGTAGCGAAATTATTGTCGCGACGATGGCGTTGTAGCGGAGATGGTGTTGTAGCAAAATAATTGTCACGGCGATGGCGTTGTAGCGACGATGACGTACATTGAAATTATTGTTGCGGCATCGTCCATTCGAGTCTTCAAACGTACGGTTGTGGCGACGGTCAACATAATGCATGGACCCGGCGTTGCCATGGAGCTCGCCAAAGAACTCGTTAGCACCATCTGCAACATCATCACGAACAAATGACGGGACATCATCGCCACCAATCAACCGGTCACGACCATTACGAACACATGGTCGGACCTCTTCGCCATCAATCTAGCTCAGAAAAATAGAATGATATAGTTGCTGAAGAATCTATAAGGCCCTCTCCTGGAATTGGTGATCAAGTGCAGGGGGAGACATTACTAGAAATAGATTACATTGAGGGGGAGAACCTCAATACTCTGCCTGTAATAGTACAGGATTCTGTAAACACCATAGTGAAGAAGTTAGTACAGGAGCTAGACACTATTTTGGAACAAGTAGAGGATCCTGAATAGGAGATGCATGATAGGGAGAGTGAGGAGGTAGTCTCTAAGGATATTGAGGAAGAAATCTTTCTGAATAAAGATATAGATATCTAGGGAGAGATAGCTGCTCTTCCAGAGGACCCTGCTGCTGATGTTGTAGCTCAACAAGATGAGGTCAACCCAGAAAACACCAATATTGGTGAAGAAATTACAATTGTTGAGGGGGAGTTGGCAGATCTGTCCCCAAATACTGAAGAAGCTAAAGAGCCAAAATCCGTTGAATTAGTCAATTCCTCAGAATCTGAGGAGGAAGAATCCTCTCAGATAAAGAAAATGAAATTAACTGAACTCAAAAAGAGGAGTAGAAACTATAAGAAAACCATTAAGTCTGGAACAACATCTGCTCCTTCAATGGATTTAAGATCAATTATAGTTCAACTATAAATAATGTTAGATCAACAAAGAAATCAACTTGAAAAATATGTAGATGAAAGCAATAAGGAGTTGCAGTTCCAGCTAGCTCAAGAAATCAAATCCATTAGATTTGAGGTGAATCTGTTAAAGAAAGATATGACTGATTTCTTTCAGAGAGGAGCTAATATTGTAGTGTACATTGCTAAATAGCAACATGAATCAAATAAAATTGAAGATGAAATAGCTGTTAAATAAGAATATGTCATGGAAAATTAGAATAGAATGAATGAAAACATGATAGTAATGCATGATGCTACATTAGCAAAGATAGATGAGAAACTACTATGATGGAGACTAAGATAACCTCTACCTCCAACGATATTGAAACTCAGCTATCTACTCATTCAGCCTCTATAATTCACGAGATCAAGACTTCTTACAAAGAACTGGATGACCATTTACTTAAAGTAAAGAATCATTTGTCATTAGGGATTACACATCTTGAAGGTAAAGTAAGATTTCATAAAAATGACTTAAGAGATCATGTAGAAATAGAAGTCATAAAGGGGGAGAGAATAATGATAAATTCAAGCTCTAAGCAAGCTATTTGGACCTCCAATAGCATCAGAGAAAATCTAGGCTTTCCTCCCTTAAGATATTATGAAGATCAAATTGTTGAGTCTGGGTGCCAACCAGCTCATTTTGAGGATATTCAAACCACAATCCAGTCTATGTACATTCCTCCACCATAGATACAGAATGTAGCATGTCAGGAGGTGGAGATGACTGCTGTTGTCTTGCTTAAAGAAAAAGAAGCTCAATTATCCAAGAAAAGATTCAGGGAGCAGGCTGAAGCTAAGCCAGATTTTGATCAATGGAGTCCAATTTCTAGATTTATTATAGTAACTGCTTGGAAGGTTATTCAAAACAATGTAACTGACGTGGGAAAGTGGTATTCAGAATTTGAATGGGCAAAGCATATAAAGTAACATGAGATCATCCATAAATTCAGACAAGATCTGAAAGCAGAGAAGATTCCAATAGATTTTATAGAGCCTAGCAAGTACTCCTTAAGACCTATCATTATTTTGAAAGACAAAGGCTCAAGGAAGAAGAAATCTTAAAGGACAAATATGTCAAAGGAAAGAAGAAGGTTGTTGATGATAAGGTGCCTATTGGGTCTATTGCCCACAATGTTCCTTCGATTGGATTTGAAGAGGCATCTCCATCAATATTAAGTGCATAGTTGTATTTGATGTTGTTTAAGCTCATCACGTTCAGGATGTTCCATGGAACAAGTCTAGATAGATTGTCTAAATGTTGTGACATTTGGTTACAAAGTAAAGATGCTAGAAAGGCAGGAATTTGCTCAAGTCCACAGGAGTTGAGTGGAGCAAGCTCACTCAATTCCAGAGGTAAGGAAGAATGTTGGCAAGCTGGAAATATGGCTATGTCCATAGGAATTGATTGGAGTTGACCCACTCAATGCCATACAACTAAAGGCAAAAATATGGCTATGTAGTTTGGCGTAGAGTGATGAAGACACACTCAACGCCATACAGCAAAAAGCTATGAGTCGAACTGAGTTCATAGTTCGTCGAGCTGGGCTCATCGTTCGTCGAACTAAGCTCAGAGTTTGAGAATCTGAGTTAGTCGAACTGAGTTCAGAGTTCGTCGAGCTGAGCTCATCGTTCATCGAACTAAGCCCAGCGTTTGAGAATTTGAGTTCGTCGAACTAAGTTAAGAGTTCGTCGAACTGAGTTCAGAGTTGAGTGAGGCATGCTAACTCAACGCTCTTAGTGCCTAAGATGTTGTAGAGGCAGAAAATTTCGCTAAGGAAAAAACATTGAGTGAGGCATTGTAACAACCCCATCCGTTCATATGGTATATACTAGAAGGTCTAGTCGGGACCCCACAACATATATCACAAAACAGACGGTGCAGTCACAGAGTGATACCAGAGTAGCGCAATGCGCCCTAACACATTTCATTCTAACGGAAGCCTACAACACTAAACTTGAACTCCACACCTGAATGTCCAACATATAAAAGCTCCACAATGTATATATCATAGGAATGTCTTACAAATACAAAACAGTTGGCCTTAAAGTCTTACAGGGCTTTCATAATAGTGGCGCGCAGGCCGGCCACGTATAAAGAACATACAACATTTCCATTTCATTTCATTTCATTTAGCCTTCAAGGGCTAGCAGCGGCAGCAGTAGTAAAAGCAGCATGGACATCAACCTTTTTGCGTCCCGCTTGGCTCTCCAGCACCTGCACAGGGATAGTCCACCTAACGTTGGCAAATAGAGGCAATGGTCAGCACTCAGCTGACCAAATTATAATGACCCTACCCATTTCCCGGGGCAGCGGTATTCTTCCCTGCAGGCATAGCATTTCACAAGCATGTATATATTTCAAACAATGTTCTCTCACGCACACACATGTCACCACAACCGTCAGCCACGCGACCCGACTATCCGTGCACTCAGGGCTCATTATTGGTGTACCGGCCTACCAGTTGCCCACCACCGTATCAGGGTCGCAACCCAACGGCAAATCACTTGAGCATTTACTCCATGGCGTGCAGCCGGAGTTCTAGTCGTAACGCACCGGGATTGGCCCGTAGCCCCACATTGTGTCATGGCGCGCAGGCCTATGACTCTCGATATGCGCTCCAACAGACCGCACTTTCAGGTCTCACATTGGACGAACATAACGCAGGTCGGATCCTCCACCCCCCGTTGTTCAAATCATCTTGCCATCATCGAGCACAGTGTACTCGCGGCTAAATTAAAGGCGCGGGTCGGTCTCACCGAACCTGTTTGGCACTTAAGCCTGGGTATTTCTCTTACACCCATTTCATATCACAACATCGGCGGGTCTTTCCAGGGCACACCAGTACTTCATGTTACTCCATTTCACAGGTACCACACCGCAAATAATCACAAATGTCAGGGGTCTTTCCTGGCTTACCACGCCAGTACTTCCTGCTACTCCTCTAACATCAAGTATTACAAAGGGCCTTTCCGAGACTTCCAATCTAGTACTTCCTGCTACTCTCTTCACAGGTATGACCCAATAGCACAAGTAATATACGAGAATTTTCATGTACTACCACTCTAGTACTTCCTGCTACTTCCTTTCACATGTCCCACCTGTCGACTCCTAAATTACACGTTTATCATAGAGTCTTCTCCGGTTCGTATGCAACATCACCAATCTAGACCAACCTGTCTAGATGGGCTTCACACAACGTGCTATTTTGTACTCAATTTCTGGATCTATATGCCAACTAATTGGGGATTCCATGAATCAACCCAAAGACTCCCACAACAAGCCACCCTCTAGTGGGGGAATCATATGCATATGACAATAAGGAAGCCTTCACATGGCTAGGAAGAAAGGTCGTTACCCTTGAAGACCGCTTCGGTGACATGAGCTCCTGGCTAGCTGGAAAGAACCGCAACAGCTTTTCCTGCGCAAAGATGGCCTCAGATCTCAGCTTGACGCCCTCAAGCTCCACTACAGATTAGCCCCACTTCCTCCTCCTCCTTCTTCCTCTCTTTCTCTCTCTAGGTTTTTAGAAAGATGAAGGCCAAAATAAAATGAGACTTTCCTTCTCAAGTCTCGGACTTAAGGAAGCAGGAAGGCCTCTCAGCCCTTAGATCCCAGCTGAAGAAAATGGACGGCCACGAAAAAGCTGTAAAATCATTTTTCAGGTCCGACACGCCCTATGACACACCCGTGTCGCAGTCCATGTCCTCTAAGCAGTGCACAAATTGCCTTATCCCGAAATAGGTCATGGCCAGGGTACACGCCCATGTCAACCCAGACACGCCCGTGTCGGCCCAGACACGCTAGTGTCGTCTGGCGACTTCACTCGACAATTGTCGAGACACTGTGTCGACCCCAATGTGTCGACACCACTGTATCGACACCAATGTGTCGACACCACTGTGTCGACACCAATGTGTCGACACCAATGTGTCGACACCAATGTGTCGACACCACTACATCAACACCATTGTGTTGACACCACTGTGTCGACATCATTGTGTCGACACCACTGTTTCGACACCATTGTTGACCAAAGACTCGAGTGTCAACACAAAGGAGGACACGCCCTAGGTCACGCCCCTGACACGCCCATGTCACAGGGCGTGTACCTTCCGCACACTTCATCGAATGCATTTTCGTCGAACTCACGACGTCTCCGCACCCGAGCAGGACATGTCGTGGGACACGCTCGTATCCCAGGCCGTATCACCCAAAAATTTTCCCTACTGAAATTTGGGTTGTTACATGCATTCTCACTCAATGCTCTCAACACCTAAGATGTAGATAGCTTTTCTAAGGTAAAAAAGCTTTGAGTGATGAAGACACACTCAACGCTCTCAATGCCGGAGAAGTAGGAAGATTTTGCTAAGTCAAAAAGTATTGAGTGAGGCTTGTTCACTCAACGCTCTCAACGCCTAGATAGACAGAAATTTGTCAAAGTGTTTTCGTGTTGAGTGAGGCTCACTCACTCAACGCCTATACTAATGTTGGTTGATTTTTGGCTAAGTCCACACCTGGTGACATTAGCAAGTCAACTAGTCAACAAGATTCAGATTAGTGGCGGGATGGCTACAATACGCGACAATTGTGGCCGCAGACCTACTATACGGCAGTTGGCATTAAAGCAAGGTTGCTGCAGGCATTAAATGTGTGCGGCCCAATGCTCAAAGATCTGTTGTATCATAATCAATAAAAGGGAAAGGCTATATAAAGGAAGTGAGCATTTTGGAAAGGAGCCATCGGGTCATTCTTCTTCACTGCCATTGTTGTTGTGCTGAAGAATAGGAAGCTCAAGTCAGCAAGACGAAGAACAAGTTAGCTGTGGTCATATTCATCGACTTCAGCAGTTCAGAGTATTTCTCTTAGGAAAGAGGAAGCAGTAAAGGGCCGACCATTGCTGCAGGTTCTTCATAGTTCCAGCTATACAAGCAATATACTGAAGATCTTTATTTGGAATCTGTGAAGAGAAGAAAGCTTGAAGAAGTAGAGATCTGAAAGAAGGCTCAGGGGACTATTCCTTAGGAGTCAAAGTTAGGGATGAATCACCTCAGCCCAGGAAAGAAAGAAGGGGCAGAACAAGGTTCTGCAAGTTGTTTCCAGCAAAAGCATACTTGTTGCGGTGAAAACGTTGAGCTGAGAAACCTTCAGCTCAGTTTGCAGCTAGTTGTGTTGCAGTCACTTCACAGCTCCAACAGGAAATATCCCTGCTATTATGAAGAAGAAGTTTGGGCTGAGCTTCAGGTTCAGTTCATAGAAGGGCAGAACATTGTTCTGCAAGTCACTTCCAGCTCAAGTAAATATATACTTGTTGCTGTGGAAGTAGTTAGGACCAAGTAATTCATAGTTTAGTAAAGGTAGACTCAGGAAATAAATTCCTGAAGTCAAAGTTGAGCTGAGTCTAACTCAATTAAGGTAGATTGGCACAAAGAAATTTCTCTTATGTCCAATCAAGACTCACGAACCCACTTCCACCTTGTAGGATCGTTTTGGATCTGAGTGATAGGAGCAAAGTTGCTATGAGGTAGGATTCAAGTGTGGATATGAGTTGTAGGGCTGTTTAGCCCGAGGTAGAACCTTTGGGTCTAAGCTGTAGGATCCAGATTGATTCTGAAGTAGGTGATCAGTTGATCACTAAGCTGTTGGGATTTTGATCCTGAGATTGTAGGTGAGTCAATCTCAATCTCAATGAATGGTAGGGCACTTGTGCCTGAGCTATAAGATCCTTTCGATCTAAGGAAGGGCTTAACAACCTGATATTGTAGGAGAGTTATTCTCTCTGAGGTAGGTTCCCTAGTGGATCTGAGGTAGGGCTGACCTCTCAGCCTGAGTGTAGGGCTTAATAGCCTGAGTTAGGTGATCTTTGGATCACTGAGTTGTAGGGCCTTTGGCCTGAGAAGTAAGTCTTGGAGGAGACTTAGAGATCCTGAGGAATCTCAGGTGCAAGCTCTTTGGAGCAGGTTTTGGAGAAGTGCCTAGTCCAACTAGATAGTTGGATAGGTGGGAGGGAAAGTGGATGTACCCTTGTTAGGGGAAACCACTATAAATCTTTGTGTGCTTTTTTGTGTTGTTCTCCTTATGTAGGTTGCATGTCTTGGAAGCATAACTAATAAACTAATAAAGGTTCCAATGAAAGGAAAATACAAGATAGTCACTAAAGATTAATAAACCTATTCACCCCCCTTCAGGTGATTTAGATATCCTTGAAATAAAGACTTTCAAGTGGTATCAGAGGGAGGTTACTCAAAAAGGACTTAACAGTCTGAGTAGACCTCAACGGATAGCTAAAAGGTTTGCATTGGTGGGTTCAAAAGAGAACCATATGGAGTGGACCTCAATGAAGTTGCAAGTCTGCAGTGAGAGCAAGGACTACATTGGGTTATTGGTAGCTCTTATAGATGATGATGTCTATACAGATGCAAGAATAGAGATCAGGGACCCTCTATCACACTCAGATAATTACTCAGATGTGGATGAAGCTGAGGAAGGTGAATGCAGATGCTATGGGCTGAGTGCTATATAGAAGAAGAAGAATCCTGCCAGGATCAGCCTTGTCCAGATCAGGTAAAATCTCTGACTAGTTCTTCTTATTGCTTAGGTCATGAGTCCAACTCAAACTCTGATGCTTCCTCATCAAGTGATGATGAGAGTCCTCTATTAGAAGATAATATCAATGAATTGATTTAGAATCATGCTGCACTTCTAAAAGCTTTCAAGAAAATCAAGTTGCTTGTTAAGAAGCAAGCAGAGGAAATTGCCTCCCTACAGTTGGCTACTTCCCAGCAAGATGAGACTTCATCTTTTCTATATCTGAAGATGAGGGAATTTGGTCATCTGAAGACCATGGTAGATATCCATGTTGAGTCCATTAAATATAAGGACTCTATTATCAAGGTTCTTGAAGAGAAACATAAAAGGGAGAAGAGAATATTGGACAATTTCTCTAATATAGATGCAATCAAGAGAAAATCTGAATTTGAGTGGATTTCTAAAGTTATCCAATCTCAAAGGAGAGGCCAAGCTCCTATTGTGCCACATTCAACATTTCATAAGGTAATCCTCCCTTCTAATAGGTATGACTAGGACTGCATGTACAGTCACTGTAAGAATGGGAATTCTTCTTGTAAGAATATAAGTGTATCTTACAATGGGAGAAGAAAGGGTAGGGCAATGAGTGCCTTTAAGGCTCCCCATGAAGAAGTACAAATGACTCATTATAGACCATTTATATTTGGTGTCTCAGCCCCAACGCAAAAGGATAAGGCAGTGGCTTTCACTCAATCACATCCAGCAAGGACTCAGACCAAGGGTCAGTCTACCAGTAAGCCTAACTTGGCTAGTTCTGATGATATAAACAACATGTTATCTGCAAATAAGATAGTTGTAAATACCATTCAGTGCAAACAAAGGAAGCCTGCTGGAAGAATAACCTTCAGTCAGATCCATGCTGAAAGGAACCTGAAGAAAGTTGTTGCTCCTCTTCCTTTTGTTCAGTTAGCAGTTAACCACACTATAAGACCTGCTTAGAAAAGAAGATATAATATCCATGAGTGTTTGTGCTGTGGTAAGGTGGGGCATTTTGCTCTACATTGCTGGCACAATCCTTCTGTATCTATAGCAAGAGTTAGCCTGCCTGTCAGAAATACTACAGGTAGGCAAGTCAGATTTCAGACTAATCAGAACCTAGGTCCCAATACCAATTGGGGTCCTAAGGTAAAGTAATATATCTGCTGGTCAGTCTAAGTGCCCATCCCCCATGTGGTACTTGGACAAAAGATGTTCCAGAACTTGGAATGGAATAAGGAAGTTATCCAATGGATCATTCTCCATGGATAAGAATGTTGTGTGCATTCTTGAAGAAGGATACAAGTGGTATCAAGTGGAATAGGAGAGTTGGGTCTGTTGTATCAACTCTAAATAAATTCTCTCTAGTCAAGTGGTATAATCACTTTGGGAGTGGTAACTGTCCATGATCAAGGATGAAGGAATGATCAAGGAGGAGAATGAAGTCTGAGTTGCCAATACAAAAAGGTCATTGGGGCTTGAACAGAATGTTGATGCTGTAAGGCCCCTAGTCGATCCAACGTGACAGCTCAATTGGTGATGAGAGTTAAAATAACTCCATAGTTAAGCGTGCTCGGGCTGGAGTAGTACTGGGATGGGTGACCTCCTGGGAAGTCCCCGTAACGCGGGCTTGACTATCGAGTTTACCTCATGAAAGGGAGGCTGTGGCCACCAACAACCCGCCTGTGGATGGAGAGGGGTTGGGGTGCTTGGGCTGCAGCCCGGTAGGGTCGCCTAGAGTGGAGCCGTGACGCTGTCACGTTGGATCGAATAGGGGCCTTACAGATGCCAGTGGCAAGTCTGTTGCTAAAGGAAAGGAAAAGACCTGTCCCAGCAAGAAGTGATCATGGTGTAAGGGATCTACTATGATCAATTGATGAAAATCTAGCTACAGCCCCAGGATCATAACATCCAGAGTTGTTTCAGAAGGAATTCCGGAGAAGCTCAATTCGACGAACTCAGAGATCAGTTCTACGAAAGATAGGCTTAGTTCGACAAACACAGAGATCATTTCAACGAATGCAAAAAGTAGTTGCAGGAACAAGTTCAACATCCTATTAAGAGGCAGCCAATGACTAAAATGGGACAAAGAACATCATAGCTGATTAGCAGATCCTCAGTACTATGCACAGTCTGAGGGGGAGATCAACCCTCGTAGATGGATACTGTTGTATAGTCAGTACTTCAACTATAATTATATGCTACTGTAGGACAAGAGTAAAAGTCCAACTTATCCTACAAATGCATGAGGCCTTAGGTGGTGGAAAAGACCATCAGTGGTTTGAAGACTTTTCAAGTGGCATACTATAATTGGTATCAAGTCTGGCAAATTTATCAAGAGGTATCCAGACTGGTATATACTAGAATGTCTACTAGGAATCTGAAAAAGGATGCTTCAGTTGAGGGGGAGCAAGCAGCTGTAGCAGTGGATCAAAGATCTTCACTGCTGATCAGTTTGTCCTAAGGATAATGCAAAGACTAAGGGGGACATTTCTTATGATATAGTCATAATCTTCTCTGAGTCTAAGAAGGACTACTGCTGAGAAAACAATGTTACTACAAGAGAAGAGGAACAGATAGCAGCCAGCTCAAGTTGATCCATGGTTCACTCAAGAGTCAAGGGGCTGCAGTGATGTGGTATATCAATGATATCACCACAAGTGGATGCCGATTCTGTAGATACAACATCAGTAAGCGGAACTATGTGTGCAATAAGTTCAAGTGATATAGTGTTGTGTTGTTTCATTATATCAACACAAAAGGTATGACCCCTAATCAGGTGGTGTGATTACTAGGCTAATTTCCTTAGTAGTATCAACATAGAACTTTGACTAGGATCAAGAGATAATCTCTCCCATGATCCTTTCTCCTCCCTCTATAGATATACCTATTGAAAAAGACAAAGGGGGAGATGTGTGGCAATATATAAGAGGGACATATATAAGCAATACTTGACATGAGTAGGTCATGTTGAGTCAGTTCATATTACATGAAAAGACTCTAGTAGTATGAGAAATGTAATGACTGACTACATGTTGACCAATGATTATGTCAGTGCATATTTTGAGGTAAGTGCTTCTAGTGGTGCTCCATTTAAATATTAACTGGTATAAAGGAGAGTGTATAGTACTTGAGCAATTGTTCAAGTAGTATAAGGATGCATTGACTCGACTTATTAAGTCAATTCAATTAAATGTAGTACAATAAATTGATATGCTAAAACCTTTATAACATAAACTAGAAGTTGTAGCAGACTATAATCTACAACTGCATGAAATTATTCTGCTTATTATGTCAATGCCTCTTAGTATTGCTAGATGTTCTGTCTTCTTCAAATAGGGGGAGATTGTTGGTTCCATTGCCCACAATGTTCCCTAGATTGGATTTGAAGAGACATCTCCATCAATGCTAAGAGCATAGTTGTATTTGATGTTGTTTAAGTTCATCATGTGCAGGATGTTCCATGGAACAAGTCTAGACAGATTGTCTAACTGATGTGATAGGTGGTCACAAAGTGAAGATGCTGGAAAGGCAGGAATTTGCCTAAGTCCACATGCATTGAGTTGAGCAAGCTCACTCAATGCCAGAGGTAAGGAAGAATGTTGGCAAGCTGGAAATATGGCTATGTCCACAGGAGTTGAGTGGAGTTGACTCACTCAACGCCATACAACTAAAGGCAAAAATATGGCTAAGTAGTTTGGCGTTGAGTAATGAAAACACACTCAAGGTCATACAACAAAAAGCTGTGAGTCGAACTGAGTTCAGAGTTTGTTGAGCTCAGCTCATCGTTCGTCGAACTAAGCTCAGATTTTGAGAATCTGAGTTAGTCAAACTGAGTTCAGAGTTCGTCGAGCTGAGCTCATCGTTCATCGAACTAAGCTCAGAGTTTGAGAATCTTAGTTAGTCAAACTGAATTCTGAGTTTGTCGAACTGAGTTCAGAGTTGAGCGAGGCATGATAACTCAATGCTCTCAGTGCCTAAGATGTTGTAGAGGAATAAAATTGGTAAGACAAAAAATATTGAGTGAGGCGTGCTCACTTAATGCACTCAACGCCTAAGATGCCGAAAGATTTTCTAAGGCAAAAAGTGTTTAGTGATGAAGACACACTCAATGCTCTCAATGCCAGAGAAGCAGGAAGATTTTGCTAAGACAAAACGCCGTTGAGTGAGTCTTGTTCCCTCAACGCTCTCCACGCCTACATAGATAGAAATCTATCTAAGTGTTTTGGCTTTGAGTGAGACTCACTCACTCAACGCCAATACTAATGTTGGTTGATTTTTGATAAAGACCACAGCTGGTGATGTCAGCAAGTCAACTAGTCAGCCAGATTCAAATTAGTGCTGGGATGGCTACAATACACGAAAAGTATGGCCGCAGACCTACTATATGACAGTTGGCATTAAAGCAAAGTTCTTGCAGCCATTAAATGTATGGGGCCCACTGCTCCAAAGAGTCGTTGAGTCATAATCAATAAAAGGGAAAGGCTTTATAGAGGAAGTGAGCTTTTGGGAAAGGAGCCATCAGGTCGTTCTTCTTCACCGCCATTGTTGCTATGCTGAAGAACTGGAAGCTCAAGTCGGTAAGACGAAGAGAAAGTTAGATGTGATCATCTTCATCGACTTCAGCAGTTCAGAGTATTTCTCTGAGGAAAGAGGAAGCAGCGAAGGGCTAACCCTTGCTGCATGTTCTTCACAATTCCTGCTATACAAGCAATATCCTGAAGATCTTTATCTGGAAGCTGTGAAGAGAAGAAAGCTTGAAGAAGCAGAGATCTGAAAGAATACTCAAGGGACTATTCCTCAGTAGTTATAGTTAGGGCTAAATCACCTCAGCCCAGGAAAGAAAGAAGGAGCAGAATAGGGTTTTGCAAGTTGCTTCCAGCACAAGCATACTTGTTGCGGTGAAGAAGTTGAGCTGAGAAACCTTCAGCTCAGTTTGCAGTTAGTTATGCTGCAGTCACTTCACAGCTCCAGCAGGAAATATCCCTAGTACTATACTGAAGAAGTTAGGGCTGAGCTTTAGGTTCAATTCAGAGAAGGGCAGAAAATTGTTCAGCAAGTCATTTCTAGCTCAAATAAATATATACTTGTTGCTGTGGAAGTACTTAGGACTAAGTAATTCTTAGTTCAGTTAAGGTAGACTCAGGAAATAATTTCCTGAAGTTAAAGTTGGGCTGAGTCTAACTCAGTCAAGGTAGATTGGCACAAAGAAATTTCTCTTGTGTACAATCACGACTCACCAACCAACATCCACCTTGTAAGATCCTTTTGGATCTGAGTGGTAGGAGAAAAGTTGCTCTGAGGTACGATCCAAGTGTGGATATGAGTTATAGGGCTATTTAGCCTGAGGTAGGACCATTGGGTCTGAGCAGTAGGATCTAGATTGAATCTGAAGTAGGTGATCAGTTGATCACTGAGTTGTTGGGATTTTGAGCCTGAGATTATAGGTGAGTCATTCTCACTGAGTGGTAGGGAACTTGTGCCTAAGCTGTAGAATCATTTGGATCTGAGGTAGGGCTTAACAGCCTGAGATTGTAGGAGAGTCATTCTCTCTGGGGTAGGATCCCTAGTGGATCTAAGGTATGGCTGACCTCCCAGCCTGAATGTAGGGCTTAACAGCCTGAGGTAGGTGATCTTAGGATCACTGAGTTGTAGGGCCTTGGGCCTGAGAAGTATGTCTTGGAGGAGACTTAGAGATCCTGAGGGATCTGAGGTGTTATCTCTTTGGAGCAGAGTTTGGAGAAGTTCCCAGTCCAACTAGATAGTTGGATAGGTGGGAGGGAAAGTGGATGTACTCATGTTAGGGGAACCACTATAAATCTGTGTGTGCTTTTCTATGTTGTTCTTTTTGTGCAGGTTACATGTCTTGAAAGCATAACTAATCAACTAACAAAGGTTCCAACAAAAGGAAAATACAAGATAGTCACTAAAGACTAAAAAACCTATTCACACCCCTCTCTAGGTGTTTATCAATCCTCGAAATAAAGACTTTCAGTGCCTGAAGTTAAAGCTAAAGTACAATCAGGAAAAAGGCATTTTCATCAAAGAGCCAGAACAATCTTAGAATATTTTTGTTTAGAAATTTTTGTAATCTTGTTTTAAGAACAATGTAAAAAAATTAAAAAGTGTAATCTTTTAACAAGTTGGAATAAAAATTTGGTTGCACTTTGTGATATTTGTGTTATTATTGTGGTGTTCTTTATTGTTTTATTCAGCACTTTTCATGTACATCTTAATTATCATATTTTGGTATTGTGGTGTATATAATTAAATTGGGGTTATGACTTCTCCAAATAGGGGGAGATTGTTGGGTACATTGGACAAAATGTACATGATTTGAAGAAGCACTTTTCAACTCAATGATATACACGTGTATGTATTTGATGTATGTTTCAGTTCATGCATGCAGGTTGCCTATATCATATTGATTGGATAGGTGGTCCAAGTCATATTGACAGGTTGACTCAAAGAAGCTGACTGGAAAGTGAAGAAAATTGTTTACGTCCAAAAGCGTCGTGTGAAGCCAGTTCACTCAACGCCATACAGCTAAAAGTGCTGAGTGAAGTGAAGACAGTGAAAGCCTAGCAAGTCTCAACACAGAAAAATGTCTAAAAACAAAAGTGTCGACACACTTCAACTATGTCGACATCTTTAAAGGAGCAGTGTCGAGACAAGTCAGTTTTCTCGACACTTTGAAGATCAAGACAGCTATGTCAAGACAAGTTAGTTATCTCAATACTTCGAAGATCAAGACAGCTGTGTCGAGACAAGTCAGATATCTCGACACCTTAAAGATTAAGACAGTTGTGTCGAGACAATATAACAGTCTCGACACAATGTAGAACTGAAGTGTAGACTTAAAGTGTTGACACCCAGCAGACAGTTGTGTCGAGAAATTTCAATTATCTCAGCTCAGTGAAGAATTAAAATAAGTGTCGACACCCGGTAGAGTTGTGTCGAGATAATTCAACTATCTCGACACAGTGACGAATTAAAAGAAGTGTCGACAGCCAATATAGTTGTGTCGAGACAATTCAACTGTCTTGACACAGTGAAGAATTAAAACAAGTGTCGACACCCAATAGAGTTATGTCGAGACAAGTCAACTGTCCCGACACCTTCAAGTTCAGATTGAAAATTTTATAAAGTAATATTGTGTCAAGACTGCTAAGATGTATCGACACCTTCTAAGAACACTTAACTAATATAGTGTCGAGACACTTTGGACATCTCAACACTTATAATTCTGAAGATGTATATAGTAAACACAGAAGTGTCAAGACAATTCAGAAATGCCACATCAGCTACAGTAACGTGATATCTCATCAGAAACAATTTGAAGGAATACTTGGAGTATGATGGCGTAATGATGATGTCATCAATCAGATGCCAACAAACAGTGAAGGCTACAAATAGATGGGTCATCTACACAGAAAACAACAAACAAAAATTCAACAACTTAATTCTCTCTATCTAATTTCTTCCAGGGAGGACGACTACTCCAAGAATATGAAGGAAAACTAACGTCTTCAAAAAAATCTTCTAATCCTTTCAACAAGTTGATCAGTAGATTAAGGTGGATCAGTTCTACAAGTTCTTCAAGAAAATCAAGCCGATCAACATCTAGAACTTACAGATCTAGTGAAAATTCATTTCAGCCAGCCTGTTCATCAAGAATCTATTCTATGCTGTTGAATTGAATAATCTATATTATCAGATAAATCATATTATAGAATTGTTATTTTTTGAAGATTACTGTTTTTCTTATTTACCTCTTTATTTTGTAAGATCACTTTGAGATCTGAGTGGGTAGGAGATTAATTCTCCGAGTTGTACGCCTAATTTATAAAGGCTGAGGTAGGGCTCTTGAGAGACCTGAGATAGGTGATTTGTGTGGGAATACTAAGGTGTAAGCCTGTGTTATAAAGGCTGGGTTAGGGTTCTTAAGGGACCTGAGGTAAGACATTGAGTGAATATCTGAGATAGGACCTGTTGGTCTGAGTATAGATTTCTTAATATAAACTGAGTCTGTAAGATCCTTTGATCTGAGTTGAAGAGGTGGAGATATAATCTTATCTAACACATTGCTAGTGAGGAAGAATGGGGAAAGTGGATGTACCATATAAAGGGGAACCACTATAAAATTTCTGTGTACTGTGGATTTCTTGTGGTGTGTTCTGTGGATTGCTTGTGGACTGTACTTGTGGTTGCATTTATATCAACTTAACCCTTCCTTCCGCTTCCAATCACGCTTAGGATCATAACTCCCCTCTCGCTGATATGCAGTAGAAGGACCATCACCACCACTAGACTTCTTCTTATCCCATCTCCCCTTCCCTAAGAAGAGCGCCTCGCCATCTCCTCCATAAATGGTGATTCCAGTCATCTGACTTGCTAAGCTCTCCTGCGAAGCCACCAGGTTCTTCAGCTCCAGCCAAGATGGCTGAGTGGCCCAGCCTTGAACAACGATAAAAAGACCACATATTCCTTCCACAAACCATGGATTATGTTCCTCTTTAGCTTCTCTTTTGAAATAGGCTCGTCAGGGTCCAACGCTGAAATTTCAGTGCACAAGTTCTTCATCTTCAGGAAGAACATTGAGATTGGTAGATCTCCTTGAGTGGCCCTTGACTGCTCATTTTCCATGAATTATAGTCGAGCTACATTCTTCTTATTAAACAACCCATCAAGGGAAGTCCAAATCTCTACAACTTACCGACATCCGATGATGTGGTCGAAGAGTTTCTGTGAGATAGCCCGCTTGAGAGCAAACTCAGTTTTCGCATTTGTCTTCCTCCAAGTTCTTACTGCTTCAGCATTGCCAGCAACAGTCACCTCTTTCATATCATCTCTACAGAGTCTGCACTGATCGCTGACCAAAGTCATAACCAAGTCACTGTTTTCTCAGCACTGTCCGCACAATCTGCACAGCAAAAAATCGGTCAACACTCAAACCACACGAACACAAATTCATGTCCGCAAAAACCATCCGATCTCACTTACTCTTCATTTAATTGTCCTGTTGATGTGACAGAGGGTCCTATTTATAGGCACGGATAGGAGTGTGATCACCGCCCTAGCCGATAGGTTCACCACACTATCCTATGGCGAGTATAGAGATTATCCGCATAGTTGCGGACACAGCCAAACAGCCTTGTCACTGCAACTAGCTAGACAGCCAGACTGGCAAGGCACACCACCAAGCCGGATGACAATCCTATCCGCCTTGTCGCCATAAAGCCGAGATAGGACTTGATCGCCACAAGCATACCATGCGAATACAACATTAGACTGCACACAAGCAGACACAGCTCCAGTCTGCACGATCCTGCCGACACTACTCCAGTCCGCACACTCCGAGCCCGCAACAAAAGAACAAGGTTGATAGCTGTCGAGCTCGGCGGATAGAGAAGCAGTTCACGCTAACCGCGCGAATACCCCGACTAAGAAATCCGGGACTTGGTGCAGATCCAGACCAAGTCCACACCTCCAGTCATCCCTGGTACGAACACTAAAATAGCAGATATAAGGGCCAGTTTGCACAACCTGGTGGACTCCAGCATCTGTCCGCACTAACCGGTGAACTCCACGGTTATACCAAACCGCACCACCAGAGCACGACCAAGGCACACGCCTTGTCGATCTCCCGAGCTCTAGTCCAGTCCGCAACCCGGACTCAGCGAACTCCATACGAGTCAGCAACACATCAGACTTGGCGAACTCCGCGGATATCCACCCTATCTGCCCGGTTACCTTCTGGGAACAAGCTGCCTGCATAACATTAGTCGACCAGGCTAGCCGCTTCTTCTGTCTGCACAGACCACACAAACAGGAAATAAGCTGACTGCAATACTCTTGCCGACCTGGTTAGCTGCAATTCCTATCCGCATAGGTCGCACGAGCAGTTCACCCATGCCGCCACTTTCACTTTAAAACTTTCAACATTTAGATCCTATGACAACACAATTTTGCAAGAAAAAAGACTACCCGGTTAGTGACTGAAACTTGTTCAAATAATTCTCGATCCATGTCGGTTGTCTTTATTATAAATAGTATTAAAATTTCAATGTAAATATGAGCAAAATTATGATTTCACATTGTAGGGCAGTCACAGCCTGAAAATATAGGTTTGTTGCGCCCAACCATAGTAGGTATATGAGCTCTAGTAAAATTAGATGGGGATAGGTTTGATTTAAGCAAGATGAACGGCTTAAATTAGCCCCACGTCCCTCATCATTACATAAATAGAACTTCTTTGTATATATAGTAGGTGTCAATTTTTTTGTAAAAGTATAATGTAGGTGTAATGAATGTTGCATCAAAGGGGGGGAGGTTTTCCCTTTTAATATAGTATAGATTATCATCTTTAAAATGTATAAGAAAATTAAATAAAATAGTAAAACCAAATTAGAGTAAAATAAAAAAAGTGTTGCATGGTGCACAAAGCATCTCGCGCAGCGAGGGTCCGGGAAGGGTCCCACCACAAGGGTGACATGTAGGTAAACCTTACCCTACATTTTTGTAAGTGATTGCTGGATTGATTCCGGGACTCGAACCAGTGACCTCAAGATCACATGATGAAATTGAAAAAAAAAACCTATCATATGAAAAAATTGTATTGCAATTAGTCATATTATTGTTGCTGTTGCAGAAGCCAGCCTTTGACGGTCTCAAGTCTGGATGAAAAATGGTGAGAGTTGTGTTTGGTAAACGGTGAGCGTAAAATTTAGTCACCCTTATGAATATAGATCATTTGAGAAATTTAGTAGGATAAAGGCTTGAGTGTTGTTGTTGTATTGTTGCTCTTGCAGACAATGAAAATGAAAATTTGAAACAATCGAAGTATTTATATTAGTAGCTGTATATTGTCCATGAGGTTCCCGTGTCTCTTAAACCAGTTATTAGTAAGAGTATTCATGCCGGTTAAAACGTGGAGTCCCTTATTACCTAATGAATTATCTGCTTGCCAAATATTTTGACCACCTGTCATTTAATTGATTATCTAGGTTGCATTATTGTATGCTAGCGCTTGTAGAATTTAATGCATAATTTTATTTAGTGTCCGACCGAGTTAGGCTCCGTTTGGTTGGACTTATTTTCATCGGTCAAGCGGTTACGACCGCATGAATCGGACCTTAATTAAAGCCCGGTTCAGACGATCATAACCGCTTGACTGGTGAAAATCTCCCAAACGGAGCCTTATTAGTTGAGGATTGTTGTTCACTTTTTCCAGGCCTCTCTTTTGGGCTTCAAGGCCCCATTTTAATGACTTTCTTGATAATCTTGTTCTGGAGGCGTATATATATATATTTGAAACCAGAGAGTTTTCATGTCTTGTAGAAATCATCCTCTCATACAATTCAACATGGCCTTGGCAGGCCCTTTTTCTTCTAGAGAATGTTTACTATGCGCATTAAATCTTGTTTTTTAATAGATTTTGAAGAGTTTTTTTAAACTTGTTTTAGTTCGAGATCTGTAGACTGGCTTAGCAATTATGTTTCTACATATGCCACGAACGGCTAGATTTTGATTCATTCATTCACAGAAGTCTGCACTTTGAGCCGTTCCATTATATATGTATACATAGGGGAAGATCTAGACAGTTATGACGACCTATATGGGCTTGAAAGGGGTAGAATATTCCACATATATATGTAGAACTCTAAAATGGTAGAGTTAGCTATGGTTAGGGGTTGGAGAGAACTTGATTGGTGTTGAAACATTGGAGTTTTTGTATGATTTATATTTACCTAGGAAATATGCAGAAGGTGTTCTAGGAGGATCAGGTATCTTAAATCTTTGATTCTATAGAGAGAATGGGTATGAGACACACATTGTAAGCAATAACTTCTTCTCTCCTCTTTTTTCTCTCTGCCCCTTTCATCAGGGTTCCAATGCTCATATTTGTGGTGGTGCAACCTGCTGACTTAGGAAGGAGCTCGTGAGATCCCAGTAGAGAGTGTGATGAATCTGTAGTTCCATGACACTTAGTACATTTGACATGTCTCGCTATTCTTGAGAAAGTAGAGCAGACAATGAATTAATCAAATATAGAAGTTTTTATAATTCTATGTTTTTTTTTTGAAGATTTGTTTGGAAATTTGATGGAATAATCTGCATTCTGAAGCGTCATGTGTCTTCAACACTGCCCTTGATCAAACTTCTGCTATTGATTTTTTGTTCCTTACAACAATGACGTACCAACTTTATTTTCCCTATCTTTCGTTATTAGTTGAGGAACATTGTTTATTGTTCTCCCAAGCCTCCATTTTCAGCTTCAAGTTTATACTTTTATGAAGACCTTGATGGCCATGCTCTCGAGGCTTATATAAATAATCCATAACGGAGAGTTTTCATATGTAATGCTGCTTCTTACTAGCTCTGGATATCATTGTTGAAATTTCATCAAGCTGATCAACAGGTAGTTTTGGTATCAGGTAAATACTTCCAGAGCTATCAAGTCGATCACTTGATCAAGCAGAAAGCAAGAACTAGGCGCAGGAACACTCCAACCACAAACTGAGATATGTATCAGTAACAATGAACAACAAACACAGATCTTGCATTAATCCACTATCAACTTTATAAGACAAAGTATACATGGCGAGACATGATTTCTTCAAGTACAAATGAGAAGCAACAAGCAAAAAACAACTTCAAGCCGGGCGGACTGCCTCAGAGACCGCTGAGTACGACAAGTCCGCCGAGACCGCCAAGCCGCTGCTGCTACCACTGATCTACGGAGTCTGCACAAACCGTGGACTGCCCAATATCCTGTTGAGACGCCCGCTCTACAAGCCGCCGCCGAACTGAACGAACAGACCGCCAAGTCTGCCGAGACTGGCGACCTGGTTATTGAACTTCGACGTTAATTGCTAGAGAGAAGACTGGTTGGCCGCCAAGTGCGACATGCTGCAACCGCTAATTGTAAACCGCAAGCTTCACTGCTTCCTGACTTTGATCAGAACCAAACGCCTGGTTTCACAGTGCTAGCCACACAACCAGCAAATAACAACTAGTTAATCATTCTCAAACCGCGCGGCCTAGAAAACTGAGTCCGCAACAATTAGTCTCCGCTCAACTTACTGTTCATTCAGTTACTATTGAAGTGTCGGGGGGGGGGGGGGGGGGGGCTATTTATAGGCAGGGTGAGGAGTGTGGTCACCTCCCTAGTGAATATAGTCACTATCCCAAATCGCGGCTACCACAAACCCAGTCCGCCGAGTCTGCAAGGACAAGGCCGGACTCCAGCCAACTCGCCAGGCGCCAAGTCAAGAAGCCAGTCCGCCACTAGGCGGATATCACATCAGTCTGCATGCTTCGCAGCACGCGGACACAGCAACATCCAACTCACTACATCAGTCCGCGCGCTACATGCGGACACGACACCAGTTCGCACAGCTCACGAACACTTCACCAGCCCGCCACACTGCACATCACCCAGACACAGTCACAGCCCACACACTACATCAGTCTGCACGCTATACACGGACATGGCGCCAACCCGCACAGCTCGCGAACACCGCTTTAGCACGCCACACGAGTCCACGACTAACAGGCGGAGAATGCCCGATCAACAGCGGACACTGCGTCAGCTCGCCACACGAGTCCACGACCAACAGGCAAAGATCTCCCGGTCAACAGCGGACTCTGCGGACACCGCAAACTTCCTGGACTTGTCATAAAGTGTGACCAAGTCCAGCAAACCACCAAACAACTGACGCGAGCTCGGCGGACACGAAGCAAGGCCACAAACTCCAAGAACAGTCCGCCAACATGAATGCGACAATCACCTGCCGCATCACAAGAGATCAAGGCAAGGACCAATGCCGATCTCACGACCTCCACTCTATCCGCAACAGCGGACTCCAACCGAGTCAGCCACATTCCCGCAGACTCACTGCCAATCCGCCCGGTTACATCAAGTACAAGCTATCTGCAGAACCGCAGGCCGAGCTGTCTGAACACCGCCACCACTCCACCATAGACAGGCCGCCCAGGCCGCTCAAAAAATCCACCCCGGTCACCAAGTCCACCCTGGCCAGTCCACCCAAGCCGCAACATCAGTCCGCCGAGGCCGCGGACTGAGACCGCCCAGTCCGCACGACCTGCTCAATCAACCACTTTCACTTCATAATTTTCAACAAACATTCTCTCATACAAATCACCTAATCCTGAATATTGAAAATTTCTTGTGCCCATTCAAAATATCCTGATTGAGCCACCTCCCGTTAAAAGCTGCAACGAAATCGAAGGGACCAAGCTTTAAATCTCCCCATGTGCTGAACCCGTCAACTGTCACCTGCACCATTTATTTTGTTGTTTTTTGTCGTTTATTCTATGTCCTCTATGTGATGTTCAAGTAATATTTTGAGAAATGTACTATTTCTACTCTTATCGTTAATGAAGAATGTTCTCTGTTTTTTCTTTATGCTTTATGTTCCCATTTTTCTATAGTGCTGGGGTTTTTTGTTTATGAAAGAGCTATCATTTGTCAAATGTTGTATCATTCCTTCTTTAGTATGGCTTTTGGTTGATTTGTGCCAGGTTTTTCTTGAAATCATAAGCACGTTATTTCTTATTTTTATCTAGTTATCATGGGCAAGAAGAAGGTGCACATCAACATTGTTGTCATCGGCCATGTCAACTCTGGCAAGTCAACCACCACCGGGCATCTCATCTACAAGCTCGGCGGCATTGACAAGCGCGTGATTGAGCGGCTTGAGAAGGAGGCTGCCGAAATGAACAAGAGGTCATTCAAGTACGCTTGGGTTCTGGACAAGCTGAAGGCGGAGCGTGAAAGAGGAATCACCATCGACATCACTCTTTGGAAGTTTGAGACGACCAAGTACTACTGCACCATAATTGATGCTCCCGGGCACCGTGACTTCATCAAAAACATGATCACCGGAACTTCACAGGCCGACTGCGCCGTCCTGATCATCGACTCCACCACCGGTGGCTTCGAAGCCGGTATCTCCAAGGATGGGCAGACACGCGAGCATGCTTTACTAGCCTTCACTTTCGGTGTCAAGCAGATGATTTGCTGCTGCAACAAGGTGAAACCTTTGGCCAAATACTCGTACCATCTGTATGCGTGCTTTATTATTGTTTATTTACTTATGGAAGTTTTATGCGGGTGTTCCTTTTGTGCCGATAGATGGATGCCACGACACCAAAATACTCCAAGGCTAGGTACGATGAAATTGTGAAGAAAGTGTCCTGCTATCTGATGAAGAAGGTTGGCTACAATCCCAATAAAATCCCATTTGTTCCCATCTCTGGTTTTGAGGGTGATAACATGATTGAGAGATCCAGCAACCTGGATTGGTACAAGGGCCCCACCCTTCTCGAAGCCTTCGACCTGATCCAGGAGCCCAAGAGGCCGACCGACAAGCCCCTCCGCCTCCCCCTCCATGATGTCTACAAGATCGGCAGCATCGGAACAGTCCCCGTCGGCCGTGTTGAGACAGGTGTCCTCAAGCACGGCATGGTTGTCACCTTCGGCCCATCTGGTCTGACCACCAAAGTTAAGTCCGTCGAGATGCACCGCAAAGAGCTACTCGAAGCCCTCCCCGGAGACAACGTCGGGTTCAACGTGAAGAACGTTGCCGTCAAAGATCTCAAGCGGGGCTTCGTCGCATCGAACTCCAAGGACGACCCGGCCAAGGAGGCAGCGAACTTCACTTCCCAGGTCATCATCATGAACCACCCAGGCCAGATCGGCAATGGCTACACTGCAGTCCTCGACTGCCACACCTGCCACATCGTCGTCAAATTCGCCAAGATCCTCACCAAGAATGACCGGCGGTCGGGCAAGGAGCTCGAAAAGGAGCCAAAGTTCCTCAAGTACGGGGATGCCGGTTTTGTCAAGATGATCCCCACGAAGCCCATGGTGGTTGAGACCTTCTCCGAGTACCCTCCCCTCGGTCGCTTTGCGGTGAGGGACATGAGACAAACTGTGGCGGTTGGCGTCATCAAGAGCGTCGAGAAGAAGAATATCTCCGGTGTAGGGGCGTTCGCAAACCGAATCGAATTGAATAACTCTTCAATTGAATCTAAATTTGACATAGAATTTAGAGATTCAGATTCAGATTCGTTCGAATATTCGGTGTTAGATTCAGATTCGTTCGAATATTCTGATTCGGATTCGTCATGAAATGTTGGATTCGAATTTGAGTTCGAATTCGGATTCGAATGTGGATTCGAACTCAAATTCGAATTTTATAATAATTTTTAATTATTTGTAATATTTAATTTTATATATTAAATTAGTTTAATTATATATTTTAATATTCATGACTAAAGATGGGCAAAATGGCGAGAAAGGATCCATATAGCCGACCTCATTATAGTGGGATAAAGTCTAGAGTGTTGTTGTATATATTCTATTATTGACGAACTATTCACGAATCCTTCAAACATGAATAAAATTATTCGGATTCAAAAATTATTTGAATCCGAATTCGAATTTAAAAATACAAATTTTAATTGAATATTCACGCATCGAATCTCGAATTATTCATGAAATATACTACTTGTGAATAGCCCTACTCCGGTGCCAAGGTAACTAAAATCGGCTGTGAAGAAGTGAATTGTTATTTTTGTTGTTTCTTGTGATGATGTAATGTTATACAGTAGCTATGTCTAGAAAGTCCATCTTTTATGTTTTGTGAGCCACATGGGGTTGGGACTGTGTAATCCGGTATCGCTCTCCGGCATTTGATCGATGGTGCAGCCTGTGCCGTAGCCGTGTGATTTTAGTTCGGTCTGCTGAGTATTTTATTGCAAGAAACACTGCTTAAATTTTTATTTTTTTATTAATTTGCTAAAACATTGTGTTACTTGGTAAATGGCATTGTTTGTTCCTTCATTTACATTTTTAATATAAGTTCTTTGATGTCTAATACAGTATGGGCAAAAGTTATGCAAAAGGGATTGTTATTGACAGTCTAAGTATGGCTAATGACATCCCAACAATTTTTAAACTTCCCTCAATTTTATTCCCCAAATTTATTTCCGGCAGCCCAACCCAAACCATGCAGCCTGATGTATCCTCCCTTGTTTCTGCTCCCGGGTCGCCCTTTGATCCATCGCCCATGCCAGAGATGGTTGCCAGCTCGAGTTGCCTCTCTTGCTGGTCCATCTCGTCGACCTATGTTCTCCTCTACACCACGATGATCCAGTTTTCCCCGCCTGCATTCCTCTAACACTAGTCAATTCCAACGAGCTAGCTTCAGATCCAGCCGTTCGATTCATGGCCCAAAGAAATGCTCTAAAGTTATATCTGGTTCTTTTAAACGGGAGTCTCTTCATACCTGTTGGTGGTTCCCTTGAAGTTTTGAAGCCTTGGATGATTCCTTGTATAAAGTTTCTGGAACTTTGCATAATTCACTTCATATTCTAAGTTTTAAAACATGAATTATTAAATTGCATGTATCTTTGTTCTGTACATTAACTGTGAGCTAGGGATTTCTTGATGCAAACCACTAGTTGGGTGTGCAGTTCTGTAGTTATCTGCGAACTAGGTGAGGAGTTTTGAAGCTAACCGTGGTCTGGAAGGGATTTCTTGTGCAATTAGTGAGTTGGATGGGGATTTCCTAAAGCAAATCATGAGTTTCGTGTGGATTTCTTAAGTTGTTTGGGTAATTTTTGAAATGTTTGGGCTGCCAATAACAAATTAGTCTGCAATTGGAGAATATGATTTTCCAGTAATATTGAGCTGTCATTAGCGATACTAGGGCTGCCTATAACAATCCACAATTTTTAGCTTCTGATAAGCATAATTGATGGGTCTCCCCTAAATAAATAGGAGAAATTGGGCTGCGAACAGTGGATTCTCCATCATAACGAGGGTGCAAATAGCCGCAATTTCCCCATTATGAGTGGTGCCATTAGTGAGGAAGGAGGAAGTCGCTCTCAACCGACCACTACCGTGGCACAACTCCACCCACTATTGGGGCACAACTCCACCTGCAATCGCTACACTGAGACCGCACATGTGCCCCAACCACACATGTGTCCCAACTGGACACGTGTCCCAACCACACCAGATGCACGACCACCACTTTGGTCGTGCGGTCTCCACCATACGGACACCTCCATTCGTGCGACCTCCGCCGTACAACGCCGCCAGCCATGTCGCTGCCGCCGCATAATGCCGCCAGCCATGCAGCTGCAGCCGGACAACACCACTAGCCATCCAGCTGCTGTTGCACGACCTCTTATGGTTGTGCGTCTACAGGAGCAAAACACCTCTAGCCGTGTGACCGCTGCTAGCCTGCGACCACCACCGCACGACCTCTTCGATCGTTCGGCGCCTCCATATGGCATCCTCCGGCGATGATGTAGCCACCGCATGACGCCTCTGGTCATGCGTCGCATTGTGCCTCACCTACACGATCCACGCCAGAAACTTCTCCCGTTCGCAAGTGCATGCTATCATCATGAGTGTGTAGAAAGCCACACCTCTAGCAAAATAATTACCAAAGCGCCTCCCTTAGAAGCTATAAAAAGGACCCAGAGCTCTCATTTGAAAGAACTCATGCCTTCTACACCTAAGAGAGCTAAAGAGTCTTCCTTCAAAGATCTCTTAGTGTTCTCCTTTGGCAGTTGAAGATCTCATCGAAGATATCCTTTGGTGCTCGAAGATCTCCTCCGAAGTTCGAAGATTCCTTGAAGATTGTTCGAAGATCTTCGTAGTTTGAAGATCATTTAAAGTTTTCTCGAAGAACTCCTTCGGCCTTTGGAGATTATTTTGGAGCATCAAAGATCTCCTTCGCACCACGAAGGTCCCCTCAAAGACTACTCGAAGACCTCATCCAGCTCCATCCTTCGAGGCCAAAGCCCCATTGCCGCATCCATTATTTGAGATTGCATTCAATCATGCTCCTCAACTCTCTATTCCAAGCAATCTCTGAGGTCCAGAATGATTATTGTAACGAGCAGTGGCATGTCACACTCAAGAGATAACTTTTGTAACCCTTCAAAGAATGGTAGAACCTGGTCGGCACCGATCAAGCCCCGTGTTTTTCCCCTTTCCGAGGTTTTTCTATGTAAAAAACATTTTTTATCAACTGTTGGTCTTCTCTATGACTGTTTGTGCTCTTGTCTTACTCCCGAGGTGATACAATTCAATTCAACCGGTTCATAAGAGCGTCGAGCAACCCATGACAGTTTGTCACCATATGCATGAAAGGTGTTATCAAACTCGACAAAGATTATCTGAAGACAGTATTGGCTTCGTTGCAATACACGTGACTAACAACTTTGGCAAGAAGAGGAACTTGTACTACTGAAGGGTCAATCCCCCTCGGGGGTGGGGGTGGGGGGTGGGGGTATGTTGATTCATCTCCCTCCTATTCTCTTATCAACTCACCTCTCACAGAAGAGGACATGATCACAACTGTAGGTGCACTATATGGACACATGTGCCAAATGGAAGAGTATCAGACCGAGATGCTTACCCTCCTAAGAAATTTAGGAGCTCCTCGAGCCCTTAATCTAGCCCCCGATCCAGGAAACCTTGCCCTTCTAGCTCTGAACTATGCTCCGACTATGCACGCAATATGTGATCATCAGACCACATAAGAAGAGTTCTCTGACATGGACAGCTCAAAGCACCCTTTTTGGACGACCAGAGAACCCAAAGCCAACCATCATCATCACCATAGCATAGGAGTATCGGGCTTCGAGAAATCTATTGTAAGACTCACTCATGAGGAGATCCACGATCGCAGGAGAATACAGACAAGTCAGACGATGATCCGCTTTCACCCACTGCCCTCTATATCACGACACTCTACTAATGCCTCAGGTTCTAGCGCATCTGATTGCGCATGGCTTCAAGCTTCCAAATATCAAGATGTTCAATGGGATGGATAATGCATTGGAGCATATCAACCACTTCACTAACAGTATTAGGATCTATTATGCTCCAAAATAGCTACTATGCCAAGTATTTCTGGCAACACTGAAGGGACAAGCGAACACCTGATTCCATTATCTGCGAGAAGGAGCCATCCAACGTTTTGCGAAATTGGATCAGCAATTCACGGACTATTTCATCACCAATCGTAGAATCGTCCAAGAGCCCACTCATTTTTCAGGGATCTATCAGAATTAGGGTGAGAACCTCACATCCTTTTTCAACTGCATCACTGTTGAGCCGTGATAAATACAAAGATAAGGAATCTCGATAGGATACTGCAATCACCTTTAGCGATGAGGACTTAGAGGGGCAGTGAGAACTATGGATGAGATCGAATTAAATGCACATGAAAAAGATAACATTGAAATACTGGTCAAGAGGATCGGGAACCCCTATTTCAACGTCAAGAGAATACTTGATGTCAATGGGAGTTCTATCGAAATCTTATTCTTGTCCACTCTACAAAGTATGAAGCACACCGGAGAATATCTCATCACTGCGATAAGGTCTAACATACCAAATTGAACTAGACCTCTTGAGTGATAGGTATCACCTTGTGTTGACTCGGACTAGGTAGTAGTCCTAAGAGCCTAAGGTGATAAAGGGTGAGACACTAGTTGTAACACCCCAATTTTCCTGAAAGTTTAGCATCTATGGTTTACCATTCATCGAACTTGTTGGATACATTGGAAAATATGTACCTGATTTGGAGAAGCCTCACTTAACTCAATGATATTAATCAATATGTATTTGATGGTGTGTTGAGTTTCAATGTGCATGTTAAGGAAATGCAGGAAAAACGTACAAGTGTAGGCACTTGGGAAAGGCTGTGTCGACACCAGAAGCCAGATTGTGTCGACACACAAGACTTGTGTCGACACATAGAAATTCTGTCGACAATAATTGTGTCGACACATGCCAGAATTCTGTCGACACCAATTATGTCGAGACCAGAAGCTATTGTGTCGACACACAGGACTTGTGTCGACACACACCAGAATTCTGTCGACAGTAATTGTGTCGACACACATGACTTGTGTCGACACACACACTATAATTCTGTCAAAATCAACTATGTTGAGACTAGAAGTTATTGTGTCGACACACAGGACTTGTGTCGACACATTCCACAGAAGCTGTGTCAAGAAGATAAAGAAGAGCAGTGTTGACATTATGTGAGCTATGTCGACATCACCAAGTATTGTGTCGACACATGGTCTATTTGTGTCAACAAATTTGAAGTATTGTCTCGGCACTTTGTTGCTGAGATAGAGTACAATAAAGTATCAGTTGTCAAGACTGGAGACTTGACAGCTGTCATAACCAATAAAGCAGTTGCGTCTGTCTGAGCTGTCAGAAGGCTGTTATGAACCGGAACAGCCGATAACCATAGATGGATCTATATAAAGACCTGCTCTATCATCAACAACAGAGATAAATATTTTTATTGAGAAAATACAGAGAATAGAAGGATAGAAAAGGGATCGGGGAGAGACCCTAGAAGAAAGGACTTGATATTTACATCAAGAGAAGGTAGATTCTGAACATGTCTGCAAGAAGATTTCAGATCAAATTCTGAATACAAGAAGGAAGCTGGATTGAGGAACATCTCCAACTTCACAAGAAAATCAACCTTACTTTGTTCAGATTCAAGAAGCTTTGAAGAAGCTAAGACAGGTTGAATCTTAAAACAGTCAGATCAATCCAGAACTGATCAAGAAACCTTCACCCTTTTCTCTCTCCACCTGGGTGAAGGATATATTCTTTTTATTATCAATTTTTCTGTAGGATCTTTTATAGATCTGAGTGTAAGAGAGTTGTCTCTCTGAGTTGTAAGTCTATACCTATAAAGGCTGAGGTAGGGCTGAGTGCCTGAGGTAGGGGATTATTTTCCCTGAGTTGTAGGCCTGGTGAAAGAGGCTGAGGTAGGGCTTGATTGCCTGAGTTGTAAGAGTGTGGACTCACTTTGAGGCAGGATTCTCTGAAAGGATCTGAGTTGTATGACTTGCTGAAGTCTGAGTTGTAGGAACCATTCTGAGTTCTGAGTTGTAAGATCTGAGGATCTGAGAAGGAAGAAGGGAGTTAGGCCGAATCTAGTATACTGCTAGATAGGCAATGGGGGAAAGTGGATGTACCCATCAGATCGGGAACCACTATATATCTGTGTGTATGTTGTGTTGACTGATTTTGCTTTAATCTGTCCTGTGATAGATATTGCTTAGGCTGTCTAAAAAGTAATTTGTATTATCTATCTGAATAAAAAGAATTGAACCTATTCACCCCACTCTAGGTGTTTAGGACATCTTGAAACCAATTCTTTCAAGTGATATCAGAGGGAGGTTACTCAAGAATAGACTTAACATTCTGAGTTGATCTCCAAGGCAGTTATCAGTTAGACATAATGGGTTTAGGTGAGAATCAGAAGGAACTTGGATCCATGAAACTTCCTATCTGTAGGAAAGAAAATTTTGGCATATGGAAAGAGAGGGTCAGATTGTTCATAGAAGCATCTGATCCAAGAATTTACATCAAAGTTCTAGAAGGGCCATTTATTCCTATGAACATATCAGTTCTTGATGCTAACCTCAAGACTCCAATAAGTTATTCAGAAATGACTAAGGAAGAGATCATCCTAGCAACCTTAGACAAGAGGGCACAGAACATAATTGTGAGTGCCATAGATGACTCTACATTCCAGAATCTGGTCCATTGCAAAACCACCAAGGAGATGTGGGACACCTTGATTGTCTATATGGAGGGAACAAAAGAAGTGAGAGAGGATATGAATTCTATGCTAAATCAAGAATATGAAAGCTTTAGACAAGCTAAGATAGACAACATAGCTGAATGCTATAAGAAATTTTTTAGAATTATTAATAAGCTAATGACCTATGGAAGAGTCTTTAGCACTTATGAATTAAATGACAAGTTTCTCAGATCACTAACCAAGGATTGGGATACTAAAATATGTGACATTAGAGAGGTGGCCAAGCTTGCAGATACACCTCCACCAACCTTATTTGGAAAACTGTTATCCTATGAGATGTAGTTCACTGCTAGAAAGGAGGAGGAGAAAAGCAATAAGTCTGAATATAGAGAGAAGTCAGTTGCCTTCAAGGCTGAAGCCACAAGAAAGGGCAGGAGAAAGTCACCTTCACCTCCCAGGAGAATGGCTGAAGTTGAATCTGAAAATACTGACATCAACACTTCAGATAATCACAACTCTGATGAAGACTTTGTTGCCTTCACAAGACAGTTTCAAAGGTTCATGAGGAAGAAGAAATGGAGAACAAAGCCATCTTCATCCTTTTCCAAGGATGACTATTACAAGAAGAAGAAAACATCTAAGGATGACAGGTATGGCTCTAATCACAGTAAACAAACTTCTTCTAAAATTATTTGTTATTGTTGCAACAACAAAGGACATGTCATAGCTGATTGTCCTGATAACAGAAAGGAATCTAAAGATAAAAAGAAGCAACAAAATAAGGGCAAAAAGGAGAGATCCTTTGTTGCAAAGAAGCAGAAGAGTTGGACTGACTCCTCATCATCAGATTCAGGAGAAGAGACCGAAGTAGAAGCCTATATAGGATTGTTCACTACTGAAGAGGATTCAGTAGAATCTGAGTTCTTGCAGATGCTGGACTCTATAAATGGGACTGAAGATCATCATTGCAGAGGGCTGATGGCTTTGAATGAGGAAGATCAATGCCAGGATCAGCCTGGTCCAAGTAAGGTAAACAACCTATCTTCAGGTTCTGATTATTATACTGGATCAGAATCAGAAGCATCTGTATCAAGAGATGTGGATGGTTCTGAATCTGAAGGGGATGTTCATCAACTTATTCATGAGTATGGTGATCTGTTGCAAGCACTTAAGAGAAGCAGAAACCTTTTCAAAAATAAGGCTAAGGAAATTGCATCTCTTAAATTGGCTGCATCAGATTCAGATAAAATGCTGGATCTGAAGATGAATGAAGTTGCCAAACTGAAAAACATAACTGTTATTCAGATGGGTACAATTACCTTCAAAAATGATCACATCAAGAGTCTGGAAGTTAGACTTCAAAGAGAGAAGGATCTTGTTGCTAAATTCTCAAAGCCAAATTCTATCTTAACCTTGACTGATAACTTAATTGCACAAGAGGGTAAGAAAGGATTAGGATTTAAGGGAAGAACAAGGGCAGCTAATTCCAAAAGAAAAGGCAAAGCCCCAGTTCATCCACTACCCTCCAAACCCCCTATTTCTTTCAAAAAAGTGATGCAGCCTACTAACAGGTATGACCATGACATCACACATGGTCACTGTAAGGCTGGTAATCAGAATGACAAGGGTGCAAATGTCAATAGGGCAGCCCATGGACAAACACATCATGTTCTTCAGGAAGCATCAGTGTTTGATGCACCAGCCCCAGCACACAATAAAAGGACCACTGTTCCTACAAAATTAAGGACTACTAACAGCAATGCTGTTAAGACTGTACTTAAGAGAATCTATAACAGATATGAGTGCTCGTGTTGTGGTAAGGTGGGTCATTATGCCATTGATTGTTGGCACAACACCAGTATCAGGAAAAATGTCAGCTTACCCGTAAGAAAGGCTGTAGACAAGTATGTTAAATTTTAAGCTAACCTGAACCTAGGACCCAATAACAATTGGGGTTCTAAGGATAGGTAATTCTATTTGATGCAGGTGAGTCCAAGTGGCCATACCCCAATATGTTACTTGGACAGTGTTTGTTCCAGGGACATGACTGGAACAAGAAGGATGTTGAAGGATTACTCTCCCATAGAAAATGGACCCAAAGTGATCTTTGGTGGATCTAAAAAGGGAATCATTAAAGGGTTTGGTAACATTTCCAATAGCTCTATCACTATCACCCAAGTGGCTTATGTGAAAGGTCTGAAACATAACTTAATAAACATAAGTCAACTGTGTGATCTTGGTTATGACACCTCTTTTATTAAGAATGTGTAACAGATTAGAAGGATTAGTGATCAAGAGGTCATCTTGTCAGGTTATAGAAAAGGAAATGTTTACTGTCTCAACTTTGATTGTGAGAATAAGAACTCTCCTATTTGTCTAGTTGCAGATGAGAAAGCTTCTCATTGTGTCAAATGGCACAAGAGGCTGGTTCACCTGAACTACAAGTCATTAGGTCAACTCTATAGTATGGAGTTAGTGAGGAATGGTCCTCAAGTCAAGTGCATTAAAGAGGGTGTATGTTCAGCTTTCCAAAAGGCCAAATAGACCAAGACCCTTTTTCATGGCCATGATACCAAAGATTCTGTGAGGTGTTTGTACCTCCTGCATGTGGATCTATTTGGTCCTATGCTAGTTCATAGTTTAGGTAGAAAAGTCTATACACCTGTGGTTGTGGAAGACTATTCTAGATTTACATGGGATTTATTCCTGATGCAGAAATCTGAAACCCATACTATCTTAAACAATTTTGTTAGGAAAATTTAGAATGAACTTAACAATTCAGTGGTCAAAATCAGAAGTGATCATGGGACTGAATTTTAGTCTGAATGCATGACAAGTTTTTGTGTAGAACTAGGGATTCATCAAGACTTCTCCTCACTTAGGACTCCACAGCAAAATGGGATTGCTGAAAGAAAGAATAGGACTCTTATTGAGGCTGGTAGAACACTATTAAGTGACACTTCTCTCCCAGAATATTTCTGGGCTGAGGCAGTAAACACTGCATGTCATGTTCTCAATAGAGCTTCCATCACCAAAAGCCACAAGAAGACACCCTATGAGATTATGAAAGACAGAAAACCAAATTTATCCTACTTTAGAATCTTTGGTAGTAAGTGTTATGTTCTTAATAATGGCAAGCACTATTAAACTAAGTTTGCTGCTAAATCCCAAGAAGGTATATTTGTTGGGTACAGTAACAGCAGTAGGGCATACAGAGTCTACAACTTGACTACTCAAGTTGTAGAAGAATCTGTCCATGTAGTTTTTGATGAAACTAAACAAATCAACTGTGAGTTATCTAGTATTTCTTGTAGCTCTACAGGTTTGAAAGAAAAGATGGATAAGCTAACCATTAGTGAAGACCAACCTACAATGCAAGATGATGAAAGTGATGGATGTTGTCCAGGGGGAGTACAAGACCCACAAGCTGATGATGAAGACAATAAAGTACAGCTTGGTGGGGAGATTGGAGAAAATCAAGGGGTAGATAGATTGTCTCCAGCAATAAGACATCTAAAGGATCATCCAGCATACCAAATTATTGATGATCCAAGACATGGTGTTCAAACCATAAGAAAGAACATGAACACAGTCCTTTGCTCAAGTTTCCTGTCCCAGATGCAACCAAAGAAATTTGAAGAAGCTATACAAGACCCAAATTGGATTGATGTCATGCAGGAAGAGCTGAATCAATTCAAAAGATATAAAGTCTGGAAGTTGGTTCCTAAACCAAAGAATCACAATATCATAGTGACTAAGTGGATCTATAGGAACGAGTTAAATGAAAATGGCATTATAATCAAGAACAAATCAAGACTGGTAGCAAAAGGCTACAGGCAGGAAGAAGGAATAGACTTTGATCAGACATTTGCCGCAGTGGTAAGGTTGGAAGCAATAAGGTTATTCCTTGCCTATACAACTTACCAAGGGTTCAAGATATTCCAGATAGATGTAAAGTAAGCATTTTTGAATGGTGAATTAAAAGAAGAAGTCTATTTTGAACAACCCTCAGGTTTTGTAGATCATCTTTATTCTAATCATGTTTATAGGCTTAAGAAAGCTCTATATGGATTGAAACATGCCCCTAGGGCTTGGTATGAAACACTGTTTACCTTCCTCATTGAGAACAACTTCTCTAGGGGAAAATAGACAAAACTCTATTCCTAAGGGAACCAAAAGGCAAGATCATCCTAGTCCAGATATATGTTGATGACATTATCTTTGGATCAACTGAAAATAACCTTTGTAGGAAGTTTTCCCAACTTATGTAAGGGAAGTTTGAGATGAGCAGCATGGGTGAGCTGAATTTCTTCTTGAGACTCCAAGTTAGACAGACTGATGATGTCTTGTCCATATCCTAGTCTAAGTTCATCAAGGAGTTAATTAAGAAATATTGTATGGAGTCATCCTCCACCATGATAACTCCAATGCGGTCAAGTATGCCTATAGGCAAAGATGATGTAGGAAAACCTGTAGATGAGTCTTTGTACAGAGGGATAATTGGATCCCTTCTATACTTAACTACTAGTAGACCAAACATCATGTATGCTACATATGTCTGTGCTAGGTATCAAGCAAGCCCTAAAGAATCTCATTATACTATTGTTAAAAGAATTTTGAGATATCTTAAGGGAACACCAAATCTTGGTCTTTGGTATCCTAAGAATAGAGATTTTCTACTAACAGGTTATTCAGATGCAGACTTTGCAGGATGCACAAAAGATAGGAAAAGCACCACTAGCACATGTCAGTTCCTAGGTGGATGAATGGTGTCATGAAGTAGCAAATAGCAGACAAGTGTGGCTATATCCACTACTGAGTCAGAATATGTAGATGCAAGCAGTTGCTGTGCTCAGCTGTTATGGATACAACATCAACTTGAAGACTATGACATCAAGGTGTAATACCCTTCCCCTTACCAAGGAGTTAACCCGGTCTTATGCCCAAAACATCGTCTTATAGTGACACTAACAAACGGGTTAGTCGACACCGCAACACGCCGATCCTGCCGGCTAGTACGATTTTATAACCTATTGGGCCAAAAGAGAGTAAGAAGTAAAAGCAGTATAAATCAACCACTAGTCCACAAGTCACAACACTATCTCATAATAAATAAGAGTACATCAGTCCATAATGAGTTCAATAAAAGTAGAGAAAATGGCTTATGCCCGGTACATGATGACAAATATATCTCTCATAATGACAACAAGCGGAAGCTATACTATCATTAGAAGACACATCCCACCTGACGTTGGGCTGCAGTAGTAGTAGTAAGTGGTGGTGGTATCAGCTCCTCACGTCCTGCCACCTCGTCCTGTTGGTACTCCCTCTCCTCGAGCTCCTAAAATGATTGGTCACACCGACCATTAGTAAAAAAAGACTAAGTCATTTCCTCCACACCTCACCCCCGCAACTCCTAGGCATCTGGCGGGAGGACGAAGAAGAGGACAACAAGGGGTAAAGCAAAAAGTAGGTGACAATGGAACTATACTAACAAGTATATATACATCAATATCTCTATTCTAGCAGTTCTATATATATAGTGCAGGAAAGTAAAAATAACTGAACAGGAACAAGTATGTGCAGTAAGTAAACAGTACCGAAAGTAAGCTGAGTAAAGACAACAAGTAAAATAAACTACTACTACCATTATAGAAGTACCTTAACTTATATGAATGCTCATACAAACATATAAGTTAAGATTTTTAGAAATATAACTTATCATATAAAAGAGACCATACTAATTTATATGATAATGATCTATGATGCGTATGCCCTAATTATGAATGTATGATATGCATGAGGGTTATGATTCATACAAGTGCAACTCAGGCACACGACTCTGTGATCACAGACCTTTAGTTCCCACTTTTCAGAGGTACCATCACTCTCTGGTACCACCATTGTGGCTACGACAGCAGTGGAGCAGGCGTCTCCACTCTTAGGCGGGTATACATACTACCAGGCCTAGACCTTCCTTACGCCTCTGTATACGTCCTAGGTACACTCTAGAGTCTCTGCGTACTATTTGCTGGTACACAGCAGTCTTTTTGGTCGAGTGTGCATTTTCGAGGATCATCCTCCAGACCGCAGCGTAACACGACCCACTAGCCCCTCAAACCCTCACACCTCGCCAAAGTCACCGTACTGCCATCGGTGTGACGATTGGCCCAGTAGCGCATGACCCGCTACAGGTTTATGCACATATAAGATATTCCAAAGATATTCCAACCTGAGCCTCCAGCTCGCAGGACCAACCCGTCCTGAACAAAATTCCCAAGCCTCCAGCTCGCAGGACCAAACCGTCCTGAAACCCTCCAACCCATCACAGGTGAGATTGCATATCAGTGTCTTAGTTCTGAATCCCTCCAACCCTCCACGGGTGAGAATGCACATTTGTGCATTTATTCAAACCCGTCAAACCCATCACAGGTGAGAATGAACCATAATATCTTAACCTATCAGACTACTCTTGTCTAATTATAGTTACACCTAACAGTTTAGGGTTGATCCCATGACTGCCTAGGGCATGCCCGGTGAAGGGCTCTCGAGGGCACTAGGAGCTATGATGGGGTGAAATCCCAAAGCTCCCTTTCGCAAGGATATTTATTTTATTTGGTGCCTACCCATAATCCATTCCCAGCTCTCATTGTTACTCTAGGCAAACCTGTTAATTTAGAGTATTATCAGGAGAGTGGCGGTCTTCCATCGATCTCCATTATAACCACTATTCTTGGGGTTTTGCACTCTGCCACTCGTTATTATAAAGAGGCCTACTAGACACCAACCAGGGTTTTACTTCCCAATGTAGTCACCAACTTATCTTTCTATCGTATCCCTAGTGGGTCCCAGTGAAACGAGCTAAATTTTGCTAAGCGCACCCATGACCTAATATTGGCTCGTATAATAGAACTTATAATCCCTCGGGCCAATTGCCCCTAATTAATTATCATGGATTAGTATGGTGTATGTTGTTGACCATTTTAAATTTCACCATTTTTCTAAGTAATTAAGGGCCTAATTTAGTTCCTTTAATTGTGTGAACTAAGTCACATTGCACATGATGTACTACTTATATTGATTCTTTCTACTTAAGAAATTTATCAAATATTCTAAGAAGTAAAATATGGCTGCCCACAAGATTTCTCAATTTTCCCATGTAATTTTAAATTAATTTTTCATTTAACAATAAAATCTTAATTTGCTTACTTTCCACATGAAGTATAGTGTATCTAACACCAAAATTTTTTGGGCAAAATACTGGAGATTCATAATTCTAAAATCAAACTGAATATAAAATTTTAAAGCCCTAACAGTCATTTGACCTAGCAAATGTCCAAATGCCATTATTACTAAAATGCAATTGATAAGGTTTTCAACTTACTGAAACATCCAAAAATTATCAGAAAATTACAAAAGTTTTAGCTCATATAAATAAGCCACTGTAAAATTTTCCATATTTTTCCAACAAAAATTCTTTTATTTTTAATTAATTTACAATATGAAGAAAAATGATAATTCTACATAAAATCCAAGATAAGATTATCTAACAGCCCCAAACATTTTTCCAGAGATAAACTATGAGATATTTAAGTTTGTGGCAAAATTTGAGAATTTAATAACATCAAATGCCTCGGTTTCAAATTTTTATTTCTAAATTTCCTAATTTTCAAAAATTCCAATTAATGGGATTTTTGATCCCAAAAATCTCATTCTTCCTGTGGGAGGTATATTTCACCCCTATAAACTTCTATCCAGAGTGTCATGGGCATGCAATGTTCTAACTGGGCTAAATTCCCATTTTGCTAATTTTTACTATAAGCACCCTAAAACTAAACCTACCTTCCTCATGCAAGTGGGATTACCCAACATGCAAGGCTCAACAAAGACTGATATTTCTACCATGGTTTGATATTGACCCAATGGACATGCCACCAAAATTTGGGGCCATTTGGAGTTGTATTTCTCCAAATATTCAATTAATTTAAATAAGTGAATTTTACTAAAAACTATAGAAAATATTTTTCCAAAAATTCCAATTTTTGGTCAGTAACTAAGTATGACATAGTCACATGCATGACCAAAATGTCAGGTCATGAGGACGTATAATTTGGCTTGGGCACACATTTGAAAATCTGCCCTAACCTAGTACCAGTCTGGGTAGAATGGCCCTACAAGGAGCCCTACTTCTCCAAATCTCAAGTCTAGTGTGGCAAAATAAAGATAAGACCTAGGCCAACAATTTTCATGTTGATGTCTGGTTCTGAAATTTCATTTAAGAGGCCTATCTTTAGAATGCAAGAACTGTGTAAAAGTGTGACATATAATTTACTGTTCATATCAAATTAATTCATTAATCTTATGAAATCAGATGGACGACATCCGTTCATCATCCCCAGGTGGCCAACGGCTGCGATTTCTTCTTCCTAGGCCATGTTTGCTGGCAAACTCCGGCCACCTGGGCCGGCGCCACTGCCGACGATTATTGCCACGACCTTCATTGAGGTGGTGGCTAGCGTTTTCCGGCGGTGAGGCTGCCGGAGGCGGATCCTCCGGCGATCCCGAGCAAGAAGAAATGCTCGACAATTCTCTCATTTTATCGCATGGTATCGGGCTCGATTGAGCCCAATGTCTAGCCTAAATGAGCTAGAAAGCTAGCACGGGGTGAGGTGAGGTTAAACGAATCTGGAGTCAGGCTTGGCGGCGCGTGCGGTGGAGGTGCTCCATGGCCGACGCTTGCTCCGGCGAACTAGCCCAATTCCTTGATTCTCCAGCAAAAGCAGTGCTACAGATGTCGATTTCCACTCGCCTGAGCTCATTGAAGGTGATGGTGGGCTTGCTTTTAGCTGGGAGTGGCTGTGGGAGGAGTTGGAGTTAAGGGGGTTGGCCGACCAAGCTTTGGAATCTCCTCCTGGCCACCAGGTGTCCCCAAATCCCTCCACCTTGCAGGAATAATCCTGAGGAGCTCAGCCAGCTGCTTGGACAGAGAGAAGGAGGGCCACATGGCCACCATTTCCTCTCTTCCACCCCTCTCTCCTCTTTTCCTCCAAAAAGTCCAAATTGTCACCATGCATGCATTCTCTCTCCATTTTCAGGAGGGTGGGGGCTGTCATTGACCATTTAGGCTGGTCTTGGGCCTTGGCTTGTGGGCCTAGCCCATGAGTGGGCTTGGTTCATTCTTTCTTCCTTTAGGTCTTTTTGTTGACTTGTTGACTTTTGGGGTTGACTTGGTCAACATGGTGAGTGGGCTGACCCCATTTGAAGTTCATGGACCCTAAAGTACCTCCCAACTTGGGTTGGGCCATGGTGGTGCCCCACTTGGACTAATTGGGCCTTTGAATGTGGGTTTGACCAATCTAAGGCTAAGGGTTGACTTGGGTCAACTTGGGTCACTAAGTGACTTAGTGATATGGTTTATGGTTCCCTTAGGTTGGAATTAGGGTTAGGGGTGCAGTGGTGGAATCAATGTGTGGCTAGGACCCTAATTTGGGCTGGTTTGACATAGATTACCTTGGGCCCTGTTGTTGGCCCCATGTGACTAAACCCTAATCCCATGGTTCAACCTAGTCTAATCCCATGTCCCCACTACATGTCCTAACCCAACCTAAGTATAGTGGTCTAATTGAAAGTGGGATGTTACAAACTCCAATAAACAAAAGAAATAATTTCGTCCTGAAATTCAAGTTCGGGTCTACGGGGTTTCCAAGCATAAAAAATTAAGTACTTTAGACAATAATTAAAGTGTTACCTGATGTAAAAAGCTCCGAGTGCCGCTCTAGCATCAGATCCCTCGGCTCCCAAGTGTGCTCCTCCCGTCCATGGTTGGACCACAACACCTTCACCAGGGGAACCTTCTTCTTCCGCAGCACTCGGACCGCGGTATCATCGATCCGGAGCGGCTCCAAACGGACTAATCTGTCAGACGCCAACGGGCCTGCTGTAGTGGTGATATGCTGCTCTGGCCGAAGGAGAGCTCTCTGTAGCAAGGAAACGTGGAAGACGTCGTGCAAGGTCTCTAGCTCTGGCAGCAGCTCTAGCCTATAGGCCAAGGGGCCGATCCGCTCCAGAATCAAATATGGCCCCATATATTGAGGACTGAGCTTCTTGTGCCTCCATACCCGAGAAACACCATGCACCGGATGTATCTTCAAGAACAATCTATCCCCTGCCTGGAACTCCTTCTTCCGATGTCGCGCATCGTAGTACTTGGCCTGCCTACTCTGGGCCAGCAGCATCCGGCCCATGATCAATCATATCTAAGCGTCTGTATCCTAAATATATTCCGATCCAAGTGCCCTGGGGTCCTTATCCTGGACCCACGATAGCGGTGTCCGACACTTCCTCCTATAAAGAGGCTCATAAGGTGCCATCCCAATGCTCTCCGGGTGACTGTTATTGTAGGTGAACTCGACTAGTGGCGACAGTCTCTCCCATGGCCTCCCCGTATCCAGTATACACAATCGTAGCAGATCCTCCATGGTCCTGATGGTCTGCTCTGTCTGACTGTCAGTATGTGGATGGAAAGCAGTGTTAAAAGTAAGCTGAGAACCCAAGTACGCCTGCACTGCTCTCCACTGCCTAGAAGTGAATCGACCGTCACGATCCGAGACAATCGTCCTGGGGACCCCGTGGTATCTGACGAACTATTCAACAAACAACCTCACCAAAACAGTAACTGGGCTGTCCTTCCTGATAGGTATGATTCGGGCCACCTTGGTTATTCTGTCGACAATGACCCAAATAGAATCGTGCCCTGAGTGGGAGCGAGGCAATCCGTGCATAAAGTCCATAGCAATGTCCTCAAACTTCCACTCAGGGATCAACAGTGACTGTAGCAACCCTCCAGGGCTCTTGCATTCAGCCTTTACTCGCTGGCATATCTCGCAGTGTATCATATAGAAGATGATCTCCCTCTTCATTCCTGGCCAATACATGCTCCTCTGTAGATCTGCTGTCATCTTAGTGATACCGGGGTGTACTGAGTACTGAGAACTGTGTGCCTCCCTAAGTATATCCTCCCGGATACCACCTCCTACTGGTATATAAACACAACCACGGAAATGGATGAGGTCATCAAGCAAAGAATAATCTCCTGGCCTGCCCTCTTCCAGGGCCCTGAACACTGGCACCAAAGCTGCATCCAACCTCTGTTGTACTCTGATGCGCTCTCGTATATCACATTCCACGATCAGGCAGTTCAAATACTCCCGGTAGATCTCCAGCTGGGACTCGGAAACGACCGAAATGTGCATATCCTCTAACATTTGCAACAGCTCCAAAGACATCACCCGAGGCTTCGGTACTGAGGTGCTGGTTCTCCTACTCAGGGCATCTGCCACGGTGTTCGCCTTACCCGGATGGTAATTCATGGTGTAATCATAATCGCATAAGAACTCAAGCCACCTTCTCTGGCGCAGGTTCAGGTTTTTTTGCGTATCAATATACTTGAGGTTCTTGTGATCTGAGAATAAATCACAATAATCCCCAGATAGATAATGTCTCCAGATCTTTAATGCAAATACCACTGCCCCAAGTACTAAATCATGTACGGGGTAATTCTGTTCATGTTTTTCAAACTGCCTCGAAGCATAAGCGATGACATGCCCATGTTGCATCAGGACTGCACCCATCCCCTAATATGAGGCGTCAATATATATGTGAAATCCTTTCTTCCCAGATGGAAGTGCAAGGATGGGGGAAGAGGTGAGCCTATCCTTCAGCTCCTGAAACACCGCCTCGTACTTCTCTGTCCATATAAAAGCTACTTCCTTCGTCATCAAGGACGTGAGTGGGAGTGCTATCCTCGAGAACCCTTCCACAAACTTGCGATAATATCCTGCGAGCCCCAGGAAACTGCATATGTCCAACGCTGACTTTGGCTGCGGCCAATCTCTAACTGTCTGCACCTTGGCTGGGTCCATGGCCAACCCTCCCCCACTGATAGAGTGCCCCAGAAATGCCACTTCATGAAGCCAGAACTGGTACTTGGAGAACTTAGCATACAATTGGTGATCTCTCAGCTTCCCCAAAACCAAGGCCAAATGCTGAGTATGGTCTTCCCGAGTCCGGGAGTAGATTAGTATATCATCGATGAAGACTATAACGAATCGGTCCAGGTAGGGCTCGAAGACACAGTTCATCAAACTCATGAATGCATAAGGCGCATTCGTGAGCCCGAATGGCATCACCCTGAACTCATACAGTCTATAGTGGGAACTAAAAGCCGTCTTCGGAATGTCCTCCTCCTAGATCCGTAGCTGATAGTACCCTGATCTCAAATCTAACTTGGAGAACTAGAAGGCTCCTAGAAGCTGATCAAAAAGCTCGTCGATCCGGGGTAGCGGGTATGTGTTCTGGACCGTCAACCGATTCAGCTCCCAGTAGTTGATGCAGAGATGTAGTGAGACATCCTTCTTCTTAACAAATAATACCGGTGCTCCCCACGATGATGGGCTCAGTAGGACAAATCCTGACTCTACCAGCTCCTGTAGCTGCATCCTGAACTCTGCTAGCTCCTTTGGCGCCATCCTGTACGGTGCCCAAGATATGGGCCTAGCTCCTGGCACCAACTGAATACAGAAGTCCGTGTCCCTGGCCGGTGGCAATCCGGGCAATTTCTCAGGAAACACGTCGGAAAAATCCCGAACCACCGGAATATCCACAATAGAAGTCTCTGCTCCCACCATCTCGAAGCATATAATGTACACTTCCTCTCCTTGCTTATGGGCTTTGACAGCCTGCACAGTTGATAATAATAGATGGGAGACAAGTCTAATACCTTCGACGATGACACGGGAGTCTTCATGCCTGAGGGTGATCCTCCTCGATGGGCAGTCGATCTGGGTATGGTTCCAATGTAACCAAGTCATGCCCAAGATCAAGTCAAAATCTGGAATCTTCAAAATCATTGCGGGCGCTTCAAATGTCTTTCCACCGATTTATGCCTCCATACTGCACCTGGCAGATGATAGTAGTACCGATCCATCAGGTAGTCTCACTCTCATCGTCGCGCCCGTGAATCATTCCACGTCGTCCAACCCTTCAACAAAGGCTTCTGATACGAACGAGTGCGAAGCACCCGTATCGAATAGTATATGCGCGGGCTTGCCGCTGATGAAGACTACGCATGAGGTTGATTGAGTTTCAAATGGGTAGTCATTCTTCATGGTCAAGATTATGTAAAATAGTAATAATAAAGGAAAATGTCTTAATTTCATAACATAAGTTATATACCTGTGATGACTTCCTCCTGGTTCCTCGGCTCAGCGAGGTCTAATGCATACATCTGCTCATGTCCTCTGCCTCCGCCAAAAGGTCCTCGGCCTCGGCCTCGACCTTGACCTCATCCTCGACCTCGGCCCAGCTGTACTTGAGGGACCACTGGAGGTGGAGGAGGTGGAGGAGGAAGTGGACGAAACTGTTGCGGACACTCTGATCTAATATGACCCGGTTGATGGCACGCGAAGCAGACTATCGGTTGCTGGCCATGATCATCCTGTCTCATCTAGCCATGCATATGTGGTGGTGAAGGAGCTGGTGCTGCAGAGGGTCTCTGCTCCTGCCTGTAGTTGGGACAATAACGTCCCCCACCTCTCTTATGCCTCATGACTCTGCCCCTCTGTGAGCCCCGGCTACTCTCACCAAAGAACAACCCATCTAGTGGTCTCTTTCCTCTGTTCTGCACCATTAGCTGTGAAAGAGCAGCTAGATCTGATATACTCTAGAGGGGGGTGAATAGAGTATATCGTGCTTTGAAACTTTTTACAACAACTGTTGTAATAAGAGTGAGCAGGGAAGCAATAATAAATCTAATCACAACACTAAGTTAAACAAAAGCTAAGCACAGAAAAATCAAGGCCCAAAACAAAAATGAAAACAAGCAAAACCAGAAGGCACAAGGAAATATAGTGGTTCCCCTAAACTTGGGTACATCCACTCTTCTACCACCCTAGGTAGGAATCCACTGCAGGATGAGTTGATCAGGTGTCCTGGGCACCAATGAGCTTTTGATAAGGTGCTCAAAAACCAAAGCAGATTTTTTGATCAGGTGTCTTGCCACCAATGAGCTTTTGACAAGGTGCTCAAAAACCAAGCTCAAACTTTTGAAGGGAGTTTGAGAAACCCTTTATAGAGAGGGGGTGAGAGGGTGATGGAAGTCTTCTCTTTCTCAAACAACTGAGAAGACTATGTGGATTGTTGATGTCAAAGCTCCCCCTGAATCCTTGAGATCTTCAGGAAGAAAAGCTTTGTAGAGGGTGATAGTCCTTCAAAGATTGAACTCCAGCAATGGATGATTTCAGCAATAGCTGAAATGTTGAATGACTGGAGTCTTGAAACATGTTGGCCTTGAACACTTTGAAAACTAAAGAGATCTGAAGATTTTTGAAAGCTTGATCTCCTTGGATGAGTGTTCTTCAGAATTCTTTTTGACAGAATATTTTTGAATGTGTCTCTGTAATCTCTGTTCTGTGTGTCTCTGAGTGATTCAAAAATTCTGCCTTTTATTCTCTGGTACAGAATAGAATAACATTCTCTGTCAAGAATAGTCGTTAGCCTGCATTGATTGCATCCTTAATTGCCAAATCTCTTCTGGGGGAAAGTACACAGAAATATTCCTTGAAAAATCCCTTGAAACTTGGTCGAGAAATGAATGAAAACGGCTAGGAAATCTCTGAATTAATTGCAGAATAACTCCTTGACTGATTTGAATTTGAATTTAGAATCATCCTGGAAGTTATCTGAAATCGTCGAACTGAGCTCTGCTATCGTCGAGCTGAGCTCAGCGATCTGGAAACATACAGTAGCAAAATATCATCGATCTGAGCTCAAAGATCGTCGAACTGAGCTCAGAGATAAAGATCCAAAGTAGAGTCAAAATCGTCGACCTGAGCTCACCGATCGTCGAATGGAGTTCGACGATATAATGAAGTTGAGCTCAGTGATCGTCGAATGGAGTTCGACGATCTGTCGAGGTTGAGCTAGACGATCGTCGAATGGAGATCGACGATCTGTCGAGGTTGAGCTAGACGATCGTCGATCGGAGTTTGACGAATCGTCGTGCTGAGCTCGACGATATGACTTAGTCTCCAAATACAAAATCTTGGTCTTCAGGGCAGCTTCCAAACCTAGACTTCTAACCCTTAGACTCAATTCTATTTGACCTATTAAGCTATAGAGGAGGTCAAGCAAATGTTCCTAGAGACATAGTGATCCTGACCCAAATTAGTAATAGGGTGTTCCAACAATCTCCCCCTATTTGGGTTAGGATTACTATTTACAGACTTTGGAAAAATTTTAAATAACAACATACAAGCATCAAAGCAGAAAAACAACAGCTAGACATTGCAGAATAATCACAGAGATATATATAGCATCCAGATAATCAGAAATTGTCACCTTACAATATCATTTCTTCTCTTTGCCTTTAACAAGTTTAATCTCTCTGTTAGGATTGAGGGCTTCTTTGTTTGACCTGGTATCATCTGCTGCACCCAAATATGTTTGCTTTTTAGGCCTGGGAACCACAGCTTCAGGGTGTAATTCCATATACCTGTCAGCATCAAAGAATTTACTTGAAGCATATCTCTCTAGCTCTTTCTGTCTCTGTTCAGACATGGTTGAAATGTTGGAAGAATCTATTTCTTGTTCTCTAGCCTTTTTAATTTGATCCAGTGCAGCTAGTTCTTTTAACCTTGCAGTCCAAGCAGCTGGATTGTTTTCAGGATCCTCAAAGGGTATAGGTGGTTCATACATGTTAGAGGGATTGTCCTGAGGAGGCCTGGTAGACACAGTCTCTTTCAGCTTGTAAGGGAAATGACCAGATGTTGTATCATAAGAAATTTGTCCTCCCTTAGAATATGGGTGCTGCCTGGAGTAACCTTTGGAGTAGACTTGAATATCTCTTTGATTACCTCTATATCCTCCTCTCCTAGAATGTGAACCCCTGGATTGGCTTTCCCTGTGGTAGGATCTGGCATTAGGTTGATAGGGAGCCTGACTTCTGGCTGGGGGTTGAGCTGTAGAGCTTCCACCTGCACCTGCATCAGGAGGAGGTGGTGGAGGAGGATGAGAGTGCTGGAATTGGGATGAACCCTTCTCATATTTTCTCTTTTTCTTCATTGCTTTCAGCTGGTTCTTGGAGTATTGCATCCAGTGTTCAGTGATTGGGCAGTCATGTAGAATGTAATATGGAATATCATTGTTATCCTTAGCTTTAGCAGGAGGTACCCTCTTCATTACTTTGCTCCTTGCCTTTCTTTTCCTGGCAATGGTAGCAGAAGATTCATCAGAGTTTGTTTTAAATTCATCACTCTCAGAACTCTGGTCATCATAGAGAGCATCTATTTTCTTCATTAGATCCTTCTTGAGTTGAACAAAAGCAGATGAGGCAGAAGATGTAGCAGCAGGTGTTGAAATGGTAACAGCAGAAACAGCAGCAGATGTTGAAATAGAAGCAGAAATGATAGCAGCAGATATTGAAGGTGTTGCACTAGGAGTAGAAGCAGAAACAACAATAGTAGCAGCAGTAGGCTCTGGAGAGGTGACAACAGCAGTAACAGTCTCACTTACAGTAACAGTCACAGAAGGAATATCATCAAGGACTGCAAAAGGCTCAAATTCAGGTGCCTCTGTCATCAGAATGTCCTTGGAAATTGGTTCATCAGAAACAATAGGAACTTCAGCAGCAATATCAATATTTGCAGTAGCAGCATTATCAACATTCTCAGAAGCAACAACAATCCTTTCTTCAGAAGCAGCAGCATCAACATTTTCAGCATTTTCAGCAGCAGCAATTACTGAATTTACAAAGGAGGTGATAATGCTAGGGTCACAGCAGGAAAAAGGCACAAGTGCCTTGGATAAATCTTCTGGAGGCTGGAGAGCATTGACCTCTGGCAGACAGCTGAAGTAAGCAGAATCAAAAACTGACAGCAAAGACCTGAGGTCTATTGCAAGGACTGCAGCAGCAGGAGGAACTTGTGCTTGAGGCACAGCAACAACAGCAAGAGGAGGAGCAGCAGAAGAAGCAGGAGTAACAGCAGCAGCAGACATATAGCTTACAGAAACAGCAGCAGCAGCAGCAGCATGAAGATTCACTTCATATGACATCTCCCCCTGCCTAGATGCAGACATGTCTGGATCAAGGCACACTGCTGTAGGTGCTGCCTGAGGGAAGAGGGAAGATAGCCTGGCAGAAAGGGCTGCCACTGACAGGTGGAGTGGAGCCAAGGAGGTCTCCAACAGCAGAGAGAGCCTGGGGGCAAGCAGCTCATACAGCCTGTCAGCAAGGGCTGAGAGGTCTACTTGCTCAAGAGCTGGAGCAGAGGTAGAAGGTATAGGAGCAGCTGAAGGTTCTGGAAGTGGAGAGCTGGAGTAGGGTGGAAGGGATGGCTGAGGTGTTGGCAAGGTGGATATGGAGGATAGAGGGATGGAGATAGATGGGGTGAATGTTGGTTGATCTATGATTTGGTGTAGGAGGTCTTGAAATGAAGTGGAGGAGGAAGGTAACTCAGGAGGAGATGATGGGGAATCATCCATAAAGGAATCATCAAGTAGGGTGAAGGATGGATAAGAGGGTGATGAGGTGACATCTGGTGGAGGGTAGGAGAATAGTGGATGGAATTGATCTTCTGGTGGTGGTAGATTAGGTACTGGAGAAGGTGTGGATGTTGGAGATGGGCTGGATATGATGATGGTGGATGGAGCTGGAATGGTGGATGGTAGGGGAAGGGATGGAATTGGAGGAGGAAGAGAGGCAGCAACAGCAGCCAGGTCATCTACAGGGGCAGAGACCTGTGGAGGAGTGACTCTTAGAGTCCTTGTGCCTGAAGGGGTACTGGAGGAGGGCCTGCTAGGCTTGCTGATTTGTCTATCCCACTTTCCAAAGAGGGCACAAGACAGTCTCTTGGAGGCATTTATATGAACTCTAGAGGAGACCAGCAAGGCAGGGCACCTGTGTTGCAGAAATACTCCAATGATTCTCCCAAAGTTAACAAAACTTTTGTTGATTTTCTTTTTGATGAGATCAAAGAAAACCTCTCCCCAATTCAGATTCTTTCTGTCCACAAGAGCTCCCATGAGTCAGAGCTGATATCTTGATATTGTATCATGGGCAGAGTGCTTTGCCAGTAGCACTTTCCCAACCACATCTGCCATGAACCTATATTCTACAGACAGGTTCCTTTTGAAGAGCTTGCTAGGGTTTCCCTCTGGATGACCCATTCTGGCAAGCAGTTCAGAAAACTCATCTCCAGATAATTCAGCAGAATCTTCTCCATTTCTCAATCCAAAAACTTCTGATAGAATGGTTGGGGTCAAGGGTACCCGAGTTCCAGCTATAGACCCAACAATAGTGTTGTTATTTTGATTATGGGCAGTATAAACCCACTCCTTTATCTCATCAGAGGCCAGCTTGATCCTGGTGGTCATTATTGCTGTCAGATTCTGGTCCTTGAACAAACCCAGTATATCTTGAAAAATCTGGTCAGTCGTGCTGAAGGATTCTATATCAATATCAAACCCAGCATCAAACTTCATTGCAGCAAGAACAGCAACTGACACAGCCATTGGTACCTGCAAAAACTCAACAAACAAAACGACCAAGTGTAGAACTGTTTAGAGGGAAAGAAAAATCTTGCAGAGAAATCGAAAGCGCAAAAGAGAACGACGGAGAAAAAAGAGTTTTATATTAGGGTTCGACGCAGAATTGGAAAGATCGTTGAACTCAGTTCGACGATCGAGGCTTCTAAAGGAATCTGAAGAGTCTTCAACATCGTCGATCTCCGTTCGACGATATTGGAGAGCGTCGAGCTCCATTCGACGATCGTTCAGAGAACATAATCGTCGAGCGCCGTTCGACGATCGATGACCGGAAGAGATAGTTCATACTATCTGAGAAACGCTGAACTCAGTTCGACGATTTAGGAAATCGTCAATCTCCGTTCGACGATCTTGGAGCAAATCGTCGAGCGCAGCTCAGAGATCAGAAAAATTCTAGACACTAAGAAAAATCAGAATGTTTGCCTAGTCTTGGTCAATTTTTAAGCTTTCAAAATCTTGGATATTATTTAAGACTTCCTCCATCTAACATTCCTAACTGATTTAGGAAGATGGTGTGTTTCGTTTCATCCAATGGCTTGGTGAAAATATCTCCCCTTTGTAAATCAGTTGGGATATAGTGTAGTTCAATTTTATTCTTTTCAACATTATCTCTTAAGAAATGATGCCTAATCTCTATGTGTTTTGTCCTACTATGGAGGACTGGATTTTGAGCTATGGAAATAGCACTTGTGTTATCACAAAAGATTTTAGACTTCTCTAAGTTGTAGCCATAGTCTAGGAGTTGGTTTTGAATCCATAAGATTTGTGAACAACAACTACCTGCAGCCATATATTCAGCTTCAGCAGTTGAAGTTGACACAAATGTTTGTTTCTTACAAAACCAAGAGACAAGTCTGTCACCAAGGAACTGATAAGTTCCACTGGTACTTTTCCTGTCAATTCTGCATCCAGCATAATCAGCATCTGAGAATCCAGTTAAATCAAATGCTGAATCCTTTGGATACCAGAGACCTAGATTTGGACAACTTTTAACATACCTGAGAATCCTCTTTACTAAAGTTAGGTGTGACTCTCTAGGGCTTACTTGGAACCTAGCACATATACATGTAGCAAACATTATATCTGGTCTACTAGCTGTAAGATATAGTAAAGAGTCAATCATTGCTCTATATGTTGTCTGATCAACAGGTTTCCCATGTTCATCAGCATCCAATATAGCATTAGTAGGCATGGGTGTTTTCATACAAGATGCCTCAGACATACCAAATTTCTTAACCAGTTCATTTGCATACTTGGTTTGAGAAATGAAGATGCCTTCAGCATGTTGCTTGACTTGCAATCCTAGGAAGAAGGATAGCTCACCCATGCTACTCATCTCAAATTTAGAATGCATTAGGTTGGAAAACCTTCTGCACAATTTGGAGTCAGTAGAACCAAAAATAATATCGTCTACATAAATTTGTACTAGTAGGGTATGAGACTTATGGGTTCTAATGAAAATTGTTTGGTCTACTCTACCCCTTATAAAACCATTTTCCAAGAGAAAGCATGCTAGGGTCTCATACCATGCTCTAGGAGCTTGCTTGAGACCATATAATGCTTTATTCAATCTAAAAACATAATCAGGATAAGTTGGAGAGATAAAACCTGGAGGTTGTCTGACATAAACTTCCTCTTTGATGTCTCCATTCAAGAAAGCACTTTTGACATCCATCTGATATACTTTGAAGCCTTTATGAGCTGCATAAGCTAGAAATATTCTGATGGCTTCTAATCTTGCAACAGGTGCAAAAGTCTGGTCGTAGTCGATTCCTTCTTCTTGAGAGTATCCCTGAGCAACTAGCCTTGCCTTGTTCCTTATAATTACTCCTTGATCATCCAGTTTGTTTCTGAATACCCATTTTGTTCCAACAATGGAGTGATCCTTAGGCTTTGGCACTAGTTCCCATACCTTGTTCCTCTCAAATTGATGTAACTCCTCTTGCATTGCAATGATCCAGTGTGGATCTTGCTCTGCATCTTGAATGGACTGAGGTTCAATTTGAGATAGGAAGCAGGTGTGCAACATATTTTGGTTCACCTGATTTCTGGTTTGCACACCAGCTGAGATTTCTCCAATTATTTGGGAAATTGGATGGTCTCTTGATGTTACTAAATCAACAGGGGGTGTTGGTTGTTCACCAACCTGTGTTGTTGTTTCCTCTTGTGGTACAACAACTGGCTCTTCAAGTTGTTCTTCAATGTGTTGAGCATTTCCTTCATCTTCACTGCTTTCATCCTCTTGAGTAACCTGTAACTTGTTCAAGCCTTCAACTAGAGAATGTTCCTACAAAGGTTCTATGGTAGAAGAATTCTTCTCCTTGAAAAACATGTTAGTTTCATCAAATGAAATGTGAACAGATTCCTCAATTTTCAAAGATGATTTATTATAGACCCTATAGGCCTTGCTGATCATGGAGTATCCCAGAAACACTCCTTCATCAGCTTTGGCTTGAAATTTTGCTAAATATTTCTTGTCATTATTGTGAATGTAGCAAATACAACCAAAGACTCTAAAATAGTCAACTTTAGGTTTCTTCCCTTTGAGTAATTCATAGGGAGTCTTTCCCTTTAGTTTATGTATCAGACTTCTGTTCAGCACATAGTTGGAGGTGTTCACTGCCTCTGCCCAGAAGGATAGAGGTAGATGAGCATCTGACAACAATGTGGTGGCAGATTCAATAAGGGTTCTATTTTTCCTTTCAGCTACCCCATTTTGTTGAGGAGTTCTAGGAGCTGAGAAAGTATGCCTGATCCCTTCACTCTGACAGAACTCTTGCATAAGAAGAGAATCAAACTCTGTCCGATGATCACTTCTGATCAGGGCAATGTGAGTATTGAACTCAATCTGTATACATTTGAGAAACTCTGTCAGACACTTAAAGTTATCAGACTTCTTCCTTAGAAAGAACACCCAAGTGAATCTAGAGAAGTCATCTACAACTACTAAAGTGTAGGATTTCCCTCCTAGGCTTTGTACTGTGATGGGTCCAAAAAGATCCATGTGTAACAGATACAATATCCTAGGTGAATCACTCTTATTAAGTGACTTAAAGCTGTTTTTAGTTTGCTTGTCTAATTGACAGGCCCTGCAGAGTCCTTCCTTCTTGTAGGGGCCAGAAGGTAGTCCTCTAACGAGGTTGTCCTTGGATAGCCTTGCAATAGTTCTAAGGTTTAGGTGTCCTAATCTCTTATGCCATAAAATATTGGGTCTACAGACAGAATTAAACAAGCAGATATCTACATCAGTTGAAAGAAAATCTACTAGGTAGATGTTACCTTTCCTTTTACCTGTCAACACAGTTGTGTTGTCCTCTGACTTGATTTTGCACAAGGCTTTGCTGAAGGTCACCTGGTAGCCTTCATCACACAGCTGACTGATGCTAATTAGGTTGTGCTTCAGTCCTTCCACATAAGCTACCTTCTTGAAAGTTACTGAACCAATCTATACTGCACCATATCCTTTAGTCTGTCCAAAGTTTGAATCACCAAAGATAACTTTGGGTCCAAGCTTGGCTCTGAAGGATGTGAGGTTGTCTTTGTTCCCTGTCATGTGCTTAGAGCACCCACTATCCAAATACCATTGCTGGTTAGATGTTGGATAGGTTTTCACCTGCACATGAGACAATTCATTTGTTTTTGACCCAGTTTACCTTGGGCCTAGGTTGATAACTTTTAAATTCTGAAATGAAAGACATCCCAGGTTGACTCTTATATCCTTCAGGATGATATCTCCTTGGAGGTATAATCCATTCAGTATAAGGGTTAAAGATTTGGGATGAAGGACCCTTAGGATTCAATTTTGATTTGCCTTTGAAAAATTTTCCAGAGCTCTGACCTCTGTTCGACGATCTTGGAGCTACGTTCGACGATCTTGGATCAGATCGTCGAGCTCCGTTCGACGGTCGACTATGGCTGAGCTCAGGTATTTGAGATCGTCGACCTGCGTTCGACGACTTTGGCTGAGATCGTCGATCTGCGTTCGACGATTTTGCCTGAGATCGTCGAGCTGCGTTTGGCGATCGTCGATCTTCATTCGGCGATCGTCGATCTCCGTTCGATGATTTTTGCTGGGACTTGGTTTTCTGAGGCAGATCAGAATTTTTCCTAGCAACCTCTACAACTCCCTTTCCTTTGTCAGAAATGAATTTGATTGGAGTTGTTAGGACTTTAGGTTGGCTGGATGAAGCACCCAAGCCCAGTGTACTGTTGAATCTGGAGTTCACTGTGCTTGTGATGTCCATCAGCTTGATGCTTCTCCCATTAAGGGATTCTTCAAGCTTCTTGGCCTCAGAGAGCTTACTTTTCAGTGTAGCTATTTGTTCCCTACAGCTCTCCAACTCCTGAGAGAGTTTGAGGTTTTCTGTCTTTAGAGTATTGTGTTCAGATAATTGATTTCTGAGAGAGATAATTTCTTTCTCAGACTTTAGCATGTCTAAACACAGTGCTTTAAATTCAGATTTAAAATCCTTTGAACTAAAATCAAAAGAACCAATTACCTGATATTCTTCAGGTTGAGTCTCTGAGTCTGACACTGACTCTTCTTCCTCTAAATTGTGCTGTGAGGCATTGATTGCCATCATGCAGAACTCCTTTTCTTCTGCATCATCCTCATCATCACTGGAGCTGGATGAGCCTTCTGACTCTTCTTCTGTCTCACTCCAGGATTCAGCAACAAACCCTTTTCTTGTATGCTTGTTTTTGCTTGAAGAAGGTTTGCCATTGCCATTTCTTTTGGAGTCTTTCTCCTTTCTTCTTTCTTTCCTGTCCCTTCTGTCCTTGTTCTTGTTCTCTGGACAGTCAGGAACTATGTGCCCTGGTTTCCTGCAACCAAAGCAAATAATGTCTTTATTATTACTAATGGACTTGTCATACCTTGGCTTATCCTGCTCCTTGTATGATCTTCTTCTAAAGTCCTTTCTGGCCATCTTGTAGAATCTTTTGGCCAGCAGACTGAGTAGTTCATCATTGCCTGTGGCTTTATCTTCAGGCAGATCTTCAGTTGCCTTGAATGCTATGGTCTTCTCTTTTCTTGTGGCTGGTGAGGCAGCCTTCTGTTCTTCCTCTCTATTTTTGATGAGTAGCTCATAAGATTTGAGCTTACACAATAGAGCTTCAGTGGTGATCTCATTTAGACTTCTGGCATCCTTAATTGGCCAGATTCTTGAATCCCAAGTGCTGGGGAAGCACATTAGGATCTTGTCATTAAGTTCAGTTAGAGAGATCTCTTTGTCTAATGTCCTGAGTTCACTGACAATTAGACTTAGTCTGTTGTACATATCTCCCACTGACTTAGTTTCTCCCTTTTTGAAATTCTCATATTGAGAGATGAGATGGGATCTTCTATCCTTTCTCTCATCAGTTGAGCCTGAGACTATTTCTGAGAGTTTGTCCCAAATTTATTTAGCTGAATTACATTCAGCTACCTTTTGAAATATGTCATCAGACATTGTCTGGGCCAAGATGTTCATAGCCTTGACATCAGCTACCTTCCATTTCTTGATATCAGCATCTGTTCCTGATGGAGGTGGAACAACACTTGAACTTGTGTACTCTGGGGGTCTTGGACATACTGTCAAAACAGAATTAAAGATATCTTCGTCAATAGAATTCATGTAAAGTCTAATCCTTGCCTTCCAAAGTGCAAACTTGGATAGATTGCACACTGGAGGTCTGGTGCTAGCATAATCTTTGTTTTGGGCCATGATTTGTGAAAACAAAATCTAATAATGAAATACTAAAGAAAAATAGATCTAACTTGGGAACTTTGGGTTCAGGTGTTAGCCTGTACAACCAATTAGGGTGTGGTATGTTTAAGCAGCCTCGCTTTGATACCAATTGAAAGAGCAGCAAGATCTGATATACTCTAGAGGGGGGTGAATAGAGTATATGGTGCTTTGAAACTTTTTACAACAACTGTTGTAATAAGAGTGAGCATGGGAGCAATAATAAATCTAATCACAGCACTAAGTTAAACAAAAGCTAAGCACAGAAAAATCAAGGCCAGAAACAAAAATGAAAACAAGCAAAACCAGAAGACACAAGGAAATATAGTGGTTCCCCTAAACTTGGGTACATCCACTCTTCTACCACCCTAGGTAGGAATCCACTGCAGGATGAGTTGATCAGGTGTCCTGGGCACCAATGAGCTTTTAATAAGGTGCTCAAAAACCAAAGCAGATTTTTTGATCAGGTGTCTTGCCACCAATGAGCTTTTGACAAGGTGCTCAAAAACCAAGCTCAAACTTTTGAAGGGAGTTTGAGAAACCCTTTACAGAGAGGGGGTGAGAGGGTGATGGAAGTCTTCTCTTTCTCAAACAACTGAGAAGACTATGTGGATTGTTGATGTCAAAGCTCCCCCTGAATCCTTGAGATCTTCAGGAAGAAAAGCTTTGCAGAGGGTGATAGGCCTTCAAAGATTGAACTCCAGCAATGGATGATTTCAGCAATAGCTGAAATGTTGAATGACTGGAGTCTTGAAAAATGTTGGCCTTGAACACTTTGAAAACTAAAGAGATCTGAAGATTTTTGAAAGCTTGATCTCCTTGGATGAGTGTTCTTCAGAATTCTTTTTGACAGAATATTTTTGAATGTGTCTCTGTAATCTCTGTTCTGTGTGTCTCTGAGTGATTCAAAAATTCTGCCTTTTATTCTCTGGTACAGAATAGAATAACATTCTCTGTCAAGAATAGCCGTTAGCCTGCATTGATTGCATCCTTAATTGTCAAATCTCTTCTGGGGGAAAGTCCACAGAAATATTCCTTGAAAAAACCCTTGAAACTTGGTCCAGAAATGAATGAAAACGGCTAGGAAATCTCTGAATTAATTGCAGAATAACTCCTTGACTGATTTGAATTTGAATTTAAAATCATCCTGGAAGTTATCTAACATCGTCGAACTGAGCTCTGCTATCGTCGAGCTGAGCTCAGCGATCTGGAAACATACAGTAGCAAAATATCGTCGATCTGAGCACAAAGATCATCGAACTGAGCTCAGAGATAAAGATCCAAAGCAGAGTCAAAATCGTCGACCTGAACTCACCGATCGTCGAATGGAGTTCGACGATATAATGAAGTTGAGCTCAGCGATCGTCGAATGGAGTTCGACGATCTGTCGAGGTTAAGCTAGACGATCGTCGAATGGAGATCGACGATCTGTCGAGGTTGAGCTAGACGATCGTCGATCGGAGTTCGACGAATCGTCGTGCTGAGCTCGACGATATGACTTAGTCTCCAAATACAAAATCTTGGTCTTCAGGGCAGCTTCCAAACCTAGACTTCTAACCCTTAGACTCAATTCTATTTGACCTATTAAGCTATACAGGAGGTCAAGCAAAGGTTCCTAGAGACATAGTGATCCTGACCCAAATTAGTAATAGGGTGTTCCAACAAGCTGGTTTGCCTCCAGCTTCTTGGCCATCTCGATGATCTGAGTCGATGTGTCGTTAGAGATGAATAGTAGGGCCTGCCTCAAGTCGTCTCTAAGGCCCCAGTAGAATCTCTTGTCATACCTCCTATCGTCTGTATCATGTATCCACACGAACCTGGCAAGGTGGAAAAACTCCCTCTGGTAGTAAGTCACCGACCTGGTCCACTGCTTGAGATTCAAGATCCTCTCTTCTAACTCATCCCGATCTGTGGGGGACACAAAGTTGTCCAAGAATACCTAGCCGAACTCCTCCCAAGATATTTCTGACAGTTCTGTATCTGCATAGGTGGAGTCCATCATGGACTTCCACCACCTCTTCGCATGGGCATCCAGTGCATTAGTTGTCAAATGAACTGCCTCGCTGACAGGGCAGTTGATGCCTTCCACCATCTCATGTATAGCCTACAGCCATTCCTCCGTTTTTACTGCATTCTCCATCCCGTGGTACATGGGAGGGGATAAACTCTGGAATGGACTCACCCAGTTTGATCCCGGATTTGGCAGCGGTGTCGGAATCTGCTGGGCCCTGAAGGCCTCCAGTATGGCCGTTAGGGTCTGGCCCATCTCTGTCTGTAGAAAAGGTGTGGGATCCGGAGGGGAAGGAGCCACACTCTGCGGTATGGCGACCCTGGGAGGCTGCATAAAGGTAAGGTTTATATTAGAATTGGCCTAACTCATTGCTTATGTGGACTGTTTTATGTGACTTTTTGCACATGGGCACACCATTGCTTCCGCTGCATAGTTTGTCCGCAAACTAATGCTCGTGCGGGGTGTCCCAGTGCTGTGAACTTCTTCTCTTATGATAGTTTGTTCAAGTGATACCAGTTTGTAAGACCCCTCCACTTACCAAGGAGTTAACCCGGTCTTATGCCCAGAACCGCCGTCTTACGGTGGCACTAACACACGGGTTAGTCGACACCGCAACACGCTGATCCCGCTGGCTAGTACGATCATATAACCTGTTGGTCCAAAAGAGAGTAAGAAGTAAAAGCAGTATAAAGCAACCACTAGTCCACAAGTCACAACTGTAACACCCCAAAATTTGAGAGAGGGTCGACCAGCGTTTTCTGACCAAGTTTGGTTTCTGGTAGGGGGCACACGGCCTGGTACACGGGCGTGTCGGGCTCCAGTCGACATTTTGGTCGAGAGGTCGACGAATTTCGCTCGACGAAGTGTCGAGACAAGGCACACGGCCTGAGACACGGGCGTGTCTCAGGGCGTGTCGAGCCCGTGTCGACGATCGGTCCGGGGAGTCGGCAATTTTCGCTCGACGATGTGTCGAGACAAGGCACACGTCCTAGGACACGGGAGTTTCCAAGGCCGTGTCAGTCGAGTGTCGAGAGTTCACTCGACGAAATTCACTCGACGAGTGTCGAGTGTCGAGACTGGGGCACACGGCCTGTGACACGGGCGTGTCACAGGGTGTGTCCCGCATGGTCGACGAACTTCGCTCGACGTTTTTCCACGGTGTCGACACAAAGGCTGTCGACGAGTGTCGAGACTTCGCACACGGCATGGGACACGGGCGTGTCCCAGGCCGTGTCCTTCTCGGGTTATTTTCGGGGATGTGTCGATGGAGGCACACGGTCGACCACACGGCCGTGTCAGTCGGGAAACGGGCGTGTTAGGTCGAACACGGGCGTGTTAGGTCGAACACGGGCGTGTCGGATGCCCGTGTGTTGTTCCAGGCACATCGATTTGTGACGACGAATGGGGGACACGGCCCTGGACACGGGCGTGTGCCAGGCCGTGTTCGGCCCAGCTGTTTTATTTTTTCATACGGATCGTGGCCATTCTTTCCCTTATTTTGGGATCTGATGGTCCAGGACTGCTCTTGGGGAGTAAAGTCCGAGAATTGGGTTGGAAACCCTCATTCTTCTCCAAGCTTTCTCTTACTAAATTCTAGAGAGAAGGGAGAGCAAGGAAGAAGGTGAAGGAGGGTTTGGGCTGTAGCAAAGGCTTCAGTGCTCCAAATCGCGAGCCGAGTCCAGATCCGTGGAGGCTAGAGCTTTGCGAAGGTTTTCATCCGGCTATTTTTCCATGGCTAGGAAGAGGAGTCGGAAGGTAACAACACTTCTACTCTCGGTTTTAGGATGCATGTCTTAGCATCATTTTTCTTTTCTAGTTTTGGGCACCAAACACTCAAATGAGAGGGGTTTGGGTCGCCAAGGTTCAAGAGGAACCTCTGGGTCGATTGAGTTCGTCCCCGACATGTTTTGTATTAGAGATTCGCTTCGTTAGTGGATTAGGCATGGTAGGTGAAGCCGTAGTCGCGACCGTTAGTCCGACTCGGTGATGTTGCATACGAACTTTAAGGATTCGTAGAGATTCCGTTGCGGCAAGATGCCGTTTGTGATGTGGTGATGTTTTCCCCTTTTTCTCAAGTGAGTACGTGTAGTCGGAACCGGACAAGGTTAGCTCCTCAATGGCGGTAGATGGTTTCCTTGGTGGACAAGGTTAGCTCCGCATTGGTGGTAGATGGTTTCCTTGGTGCGCGGGAACGCTGCAGTACAAATGAGGGACTAGGGTGGAATTGTCTTGGTTTGTGATGTTCCAAGACGTGGCTGTGTCTCCATGGTCGGCTGGCTATCCCGTGACGTACACGTCATGTGTGGAGAGTGTCCCGGCGAGACTAGTCCCCTTCTGTGAGACTGACGAGAATGCCAAGCATGGGGGCAAGCCCGGGCAATGAGGCCATGAGCGGGTGGGGTCCGACAAGGCTTCTTAGATTCGGTCAGTTTGTGTTTGTTGGAATCCTGATAAGAGACGTCAGAGCTTGCAGGCAAGCCCGGGTCTAAGACCTTGAGCAGGTGGGGCCTAGGCAAGAGTTCCATGTGGCGGCTTGTGTGCCATTGGGGGGAATTGTGTCTCCCTTTTTGTTTGCGTCTTTATGCCAATGGGGAAACGATGAGTACCCAATTGATGTGATGATGTGCTAGATGCATACGCTATAGGGTGCCTTGGGTGAAACCCGGGTGTTGCATACATGTTGCATAAGTAGGCCCCTTTTTATATTATATGTTCAACCCGTAGAGAACGTGTATGATGTTTGAGACATCCAAGCTTGTTCTTAATGCACTTCTTGTTTATATTTATATATTGCATACGAAGTGTTGACTTGCAGGTTGGAGGGTTCCCCGGGGTTCGTTAGGGGCGGCCGGGAGGAGATGTGTTTGTTACACAGTTTGAGGTCAGCCTTTGCTAACACACGTTACTAATAATTTTACAGGGCAAGGATCGCAAGCAGGAGCTAGCTCGCCGGCCAGAAAGGCCTAAGCCTCATGAAGTGTTAACTTGTATAGTAACTCTACTCATTATGGCAGTGTATGTTTTGATGCTCATGTTGTCTGGCTTGCATGCCGAGGTAGACTAGGAGTGCTTGCGCACTTTCATGACTGTTGTATTAATTGAGTTTGAACTCTCTTTTGTTGTAAGGCCATAAGGCCGTCTTTTTATTACTCTTATAGTGGTGGATAACTTCTAGTCTTGTTTGTGTTTCCGTTGTGTTGTGCAAAGAGTTTTGAGTGTAGGTAGTTATATCATCTTATAATACTAAAGCTGTGGCGTCCGTATGTTGTGTGGCCCCGGCCGGACCCATATTATACGGTCATTATAGGGGAGGTGTTACAACAACACTATCTCATAATAAATAAGAGTACATCAGTCCAGAATGAGTTCAACAAAAATAGAGATAAGTTCTTATACCATGTACATGATGACAAATATCTCTCTCATAATTACAACAAGCAGAAGCTACACTATCATCAGAAGACACGTCCCACCTGACGTCGGGCTGTGGTAGTAGTAGTAAGTGGTGGTGGTATCAGCTCCTCACGTCTTGCCACCTCGTCCTTCTAGTACTCCCTGTCCTCGAGCTCCTAAAATGATTGGTCACACCGACCATTAGTCAAAAAGACTAAGTTATTTCCTCCACACCTCTCCCCCGCAACTCCTAGGCACCGGGTGGGAGGACGAAGCGGATGACAACAAGGGGTAAAGCAAAAAGTAGGTGACAATGGAACTATACTAACAAGTATATATACATCAATATCTCTATTCTAGCAGTTATATATATATAGTGCAGCAAAGTAAAAAGAACTGAACGGGAACAAGTATGTGCAGTAAGTAAACAGTACCAGAATTAAGCTGAGTAAAGACAACAAGTAAAATAAGCTACTACTACCATTACAGAAGTACCTTAACTCATATGAATGCCCATATAAACATATAAGTTAAGATTTCCAGAAATATAACTTATCATATAAAAGTGCCCATACTAATTTATATGATAAGGATCTATGATGCATATGCTCTAATTATGAATGTATGATATGCATGAGGGTTATGATTCATACAAGTGCAACTCACACACACAACTCTGTGATCACAGACCTTTAGTTCCCACTTTTCGGAGCTAGCATCACTCTTTGGAACCACCGTTGTGGCTACGGCAGTAGTGGAGAGGGCGTCTCCACTCCTAGGCGGGTATACACACTACCAGGCCTAGACCTCCCATACGCCCCTATACATGTCCTAGGTGCACTCTAGAGTCTCTGCGTACTATTTGCTGGCTACCCACCAGTCTTTTTGGTCGAGTGTGCGTTTTAGGGGATCGTCCTCCAGACAACAGCGTAAAACAACCCACTGGCCCCTCAAACCCTCACACCTCGCCAAAGTCACCATACTGCCATCAGTGTGACGATTGGCCTAGTATCGCATGACCCGCCACAGGTTTATGCACATACAAGATGTTCCAAAGATATTCCAACCCGAGCCTCCAGCTTGCAGGACCAACTCGTTCTGAACAAAACTCCCGAGCCTCCAGCTCGCAGGACCAAACCGTCCTGAAACCCTCCAACACATCACGGGTGAGATTGCATATCAGTGCCTTAGTTCTGAATCCATATAACCCTCCATGGGTGAGAATGCACATTTGTGCTTTTATTCAAACCCCTCAAACCCATCACGGGTGAGAATGAACCACAATGTCTTAACATATTAGACTACTCTTGTCTAGTGATAGTTATACCTAGCAGTTTAGGGTTGATCCCAGGACTGCCCAGGCGATGCCCGGTGAAGGGCTCTCGAGGGCACTAGGAGCTATGATGGGGTGAAATACCAAAGCCCCCTTTCGCAAGGATATTTATTTTATTTGGCGCCTACCCATAATCCATTCCCAGCTCTCATTATTACTCTAGGTAAACCTGTTAATTTAGAGTATTATCAGGAGAGGGGCGGTCTTCCGTCGATCTCCATTCTAACCAAGATTTTTGGGGTTTTTCACTCTGCCACTCGTTATTATAAAGAGACCTACTAGACACCAACAAGGGTTTTACTTCCCAATCTAGTCACCAACTTATCTTTCTATCGTATCCCCTGTGGGTCCCAGTGCACTACAAGAAAAAACATATTTAGCAAGGAGTTGAATACCTTGCTAATCCTTTAAATTCGTTGCTAATTTTAATTAGCAACGAATTTAGAAACAAAAAACTTTCGTAGCTAATTTTAGTAACGAAATTTTTTCTTTCTGTATAACAAGGATTATTTAGCAAGGAATTTTATCCTTTCTAAATTAGGAATGAATTCTTTTTTTGTTGCTAATATTTAACTTTTTTATTTAATAATTTTTGTAAATAAAAACAAATATTAAGCATACTAAAAAATTCATTTATTTAATTGTAGATGCTAGGTTTCGAACACCCAACCTAATCCAAACAAACAATCATTCTTACCAACTACTCTAACTTAATTCTTTGCTTATAAGTGACAATATAATTTATATGTATCGTATACATATATAATTCATAAAATAATGTAATCAAATATAAATATATAATATATATATTTCTTTATATAACATATATATTTATATATAATATATTTTTATATATTAATTATATATATAATATATATTTATTATATATATAATGATATTTTTTGTTATATATATATGTGTGTTTCTATATAATAAATGAATATAACTTTATAATATATATATATATGTATAGTTATTAATTTATATTATATATTCTTCATATAATTTATATGTATTATAATTATAATTAATTTGTTGAATAGTAACAATCTTTATTAATTTATAAATTTATCATACAAATTTAAATAATAGATAAAAATATAAAATTATATAAATGATTATATATATTATATATTAATTATTTTGTTGAATGCAAATAATTTACACTATTTATAAATATATTAAACAACAATTATGTTTTATGGGAAAGGATAATTTTGTAAGAAAATGTCATGTCATTTTTTGGAAAAAAAAATTCATCAATAAATATTTTGCAACAAAAAAATCGTTGATATTTTGCAACAAAAAATTTCGTTGTTATTTTAACGACATAAATTTTGCACCGCTGGAAGACGGCGGGGAGAAGGCGCGGAGAGGGGCGAGCGAGGTGGCCGGGAGTGGAGTTGGAATGCTGAGTCGAGCTGGAAAGCTACGTCATATTTATTAATTAAGTAAAGGTGTTGTATAGGTTTATTAATATTAGTGAAATAGAAAATAATTTGGAGGGAAATGAAATTTTTCCCTCCATCATATTTTAATTTGAATTAATTAGAAAGGAAATTTTGAAAGGAAGTTTTTTCGTTTCTAATTAGCAATAAATATTTTGCAACGAAATAATTCGTTGCTAATTTTGCAACAAAATAATTCGTTGCTGTTTTTGTAGGTAAAAATTAAACTCATAACCCTAGCTAAATTTGATGCTAATTAGCAACAAATATTTGAGCGTTCCTAATTTTCCTTTCTAATTCATGTTTTTCTTGTAGTGGTGAAACGAGCTAAATTTTGCTAAGCGCACCCATGACCTAATATTGGCCCGTATAAGAAAACTTCTAATCCCTTTGTACAATTGCCCCTAATTAATTATCATGGATTGGTATGGTGTTTGATGTTGACCATTTTGAATTTCACCATTTTTCTAAGTAATTAAGGGCCTAATTTAGTTCCTTTAATTGTCTGAACTAAGTCGCATTGCACATGATGTACTACTTATATTGATTCATACTACTTAATAAATTTATCAGATATTCTAAGAAGTAAAATATGGCTGTCCACCAGATTTCTCAATTTTCCCATGTAATTTCAATTTAACTTTTCATTTAACAACAAAATCTTTATTTGCTTACTTTCCACATGAAGTATAGTGTATCTAACACCAAAAATTTTGGGAAAATTATTAGAGATTCATAATTATAAAATCAAACTGAATATAAAATTTTAAAGCCCTAAACAGTCATTTGACCTAGCAAATGTTGAAAATGCCATTATTACAAAAATGCCATTGATGAGATTTTCAACTTACTGAAACATCCAAAAGTTTGCAGAAAATTACAAAAGGTTTAGCTCATATAATTAAGCCACTGTAAAATTTTCCATATTTTTCCAACAAAAATTTCTTTTATTTTTAATTAATTTACAATATGAAGAAAAATGATAATTCTACATAAAATCCAAGATGAAGTTATCTAACAGCCATATAAATTTTTCCAGAGATACACTATGAGTCATTTAAGTTTGTGGCAAAATTTGAGAATTTAATATCGTCAAAAGCCTTGGTTTCAAATTTTTATTTCTAAATGGCCTAATTTTCAAAAATTCCAATTAATGGGATTTTTGATCCCAAAATTCAAATTCTTCCTGTGAGAGGTATATTTCACCCATATAAACTTCTATCCAGAGTTTCATTGGCATGCAATGTTCTAAATGGGCTAAATTCCCATTTTGCTAATTTTTACTATAAGCACCCCAAACCTAAACCTACCTTCCTCATGCAAGTGGAATTACCCAACATTCATGGGTCAACAGAGACTGAAATTTCTACCATGATTGGATATTGACCGAATGGACATGCCACCAAAATTTGGGGCCATTTGGAGTTGTATTTCTCCAAATATTCAATTAATTTAAATAGGCGAATTTTACTAAAAACTATAGAACATATTTTTCCAAAAATTCCAATTTTTGGTCAGTAACTAAGTATGACATAGTCACATGCATGACCAAGATCTTAGGTCATGACGACTTATAATTTGGCTTGGACACACATTTGAAAATCTGCCCTAGCCTAGGACCAGTCTGGGTAGAATGGCCCTACAGGGAGCCCTACTACTATAAATCTCAAGTATAGGGTGCCCAAATAAAGGTAAGACAAAGGCCTACAATTTTTATGTTGATGTCTGGTTCTGAAATTGCATTTAAGAGGCCTATTTTTAGTATGAAAGAACTGTATAAAAGTGTGACATATAATTTACTGTTCATATCAAATTAATTCATTAATCATATGAAATCAAATGGACGACATCTGTTCATCGTCCCCAGGTGGCCAACGGCTGCGATTTATTCTTCCTGGGACAAGTTTGCTAGCAAATTCCTGCCACCTGGGCCGGCGCCACCGCCGACGATTATTGCCACCACCTTCGTTGAGGTGGTGGCTAGCGTTTTTCGGCGGTGAGGCTGCCGGAGGCGGCTCCTCCGGCGATCCTGAGCAGGAAGAAATGCTCAACAATTATCTCATTTTTTCCCATGGTATCGGGCTCGATTAAGCCCGATGTCTCGCCTAAATGAGCTAGAAAGCTAGCACGGGGTGAGGTGAGGTGAAACGAACCTAGAGTCGGGCTTGGCGGCACGTGCAGTGGCGGTGCTCCATGGCCGATGCTTGCTCCGGTGAACTAGCCAGATTCCTTGATTCTCCAGCAAAAGCAGTGCTCCAGATGTCAATTTCCAGTTTCCTGAGATCACTGAAGGTGATGGTGGGCTTGCTTTTAGCTGGGAGTGGCTGTGGGAGGAGTTGGAGTTAAGGGGGGTGGCCGACCAAGCTTTGGAATCTCCTCCTGGCCACCAGGTGTCCCCAAATCCCTCCACCTTGCAGGAATAATCTTGAGGAGCTCAGCCAGCTGCTTGGGCAGAGAGAAGGAGGGCCACATGGCCACAATTTAATCTCTTCCCCCCTCTCTCCTCTTTTCCTCCAAAAAGTCCAAATGCCCCCATGCATGCATTCTCTCTCCATTTTCAGGAGGGTAGGGGCTGTCATTGACCCTTTAGGCTAGAGTTGGGCCTTGGCTTGTGGGCCTAGCCCATGAGGAGTGGGCTTGGTTCATTCTTTCTTCCTTTATGCCTTTTTGTTGACTTGTTGACTTTTGGGGTTGACTTGGTCAACATGGTGAGAGGGCTGATCCCATTTGAAGGTCATGGACCCTAAAGTACCTCCCAACTAGGGTTGGGCCATGGTGGTGCCGCACTTGGACTAATTGGGCCTTTGGATGCGGGTTTGACCAATCTAATGCTAAGGGTTGACTTGGGTCAACTTGGGTCACAAAGTGACTTAGTGATATGGTTTATGGTTCCCTTAGGTTGGTATTAGGGTTAGGGGTGCAATGGTGGAATCAATGTGTGGCTAGGACCCTAATTTGGGCTGGTTCGACTTAGATTACCTTGGGACCTATTGTGGGCCCCATGTGACTAAACCCAAATCTCAAGCTTCAACCTAGTCTAAACCCATGTCCCCACTACATGTCCTAACCCAACCTAAGTAGAGGAGTCTAATTGAAAGTGGGATGTTACACAAGGTAAGTAGAATTCCATTATATTGTGATTCTACAAGTTCCATTTCTGTTGCTAAAAATCATGTTTCACATAGCTGAACTAAGCACATAGAAATTAAGTTTCATTTCATTAGCGATCATGTTGAAAAAGAAGACATAAGTTTAGAATTTGTCAACCAGTAGAGTTTGCGCGCCTCCGGTAGAGTTTGCATGCCTCCTCTCTCGAGTGTTAGTGCGGAACTCCATTTACAAAGGGGTGATCAGTCCATACGCACGATCTCTCGACTAGTTAGCGTATGCACTATAGAAATAGAGCCCACACATCAATTATGTGGTCCTACACGTCGTAGACCCGGAGTAAACCTTAAGAAATTTAATTAATTAGAAAAACAGTACCTTTAATTATTTAAAGCTATTTTATATGTCTCAATTCTCTTTGACACTGAGGGCTAAGAGCGGTTAGCCACTCAATGGAATGGGGACGGCTTGCGGTGAAAGCAATAAAATAAAGTAGAAAATGAAAGCGATAAAAGAAACCAGTAAAATAAAGCAGGAAGGAAAGTAGAAAAGTGCGAGTCCCACTCAAACGAGTGGGGGGAAATAAAATCGAGTCCTACTCAAATGTGTGGGGGGAAATGCACCCACACACGCACTCTACAAAAATTTAAAACTCTCACACACAAGTCCTACTCAAATGAGTAAGAGAAAATTAAAGCGGGTCCTACTCAAATGAGTAGGAGAAAATAAATGAACACACTCTACGGAAAGTAAAACACACACACACACTGCAAAAATTAAAACGCACGTACACGCTCGACATGAAATGAAAAACACACGCACTCTATGGAAAATTAAAACCACACACTCTACTGAAATAACATAAAGCTGTTAAAACTAACTCATACACGCACGCACATAATAGGAAGGAAAGAAAGCAATAAAATCTATCTCATACACGCATGCACACATACAAAAATACAAAAAACAAAGTTACTGAAAAATTAAAATAATTACATTTCTACCGCTAGAATGCGGTAGAAATGCATACAAAACGAAAATAAAAATTAAAGGAGCAAAAAGTTTTGCAAATAAACGCAAAATGAAAGTGCTCGAAAAATTAAAACGAATACATTTCTACCGCTAGAATGCGGTAGAAATGAATAAAAAGAGGATAGAAAAATTAAACGAGCAAAAGTTTAAAACGAAAATCAAAATGCTTGAAAAATTAAAATGATTATATATTCATTCCTATAACTCCGTAAAAGTGCTAAAAAGTGTGAATAAAGTACAAAGAACAGAAAGTTTTACGACTTAAACAAAAAAATTTATGTTAGTAAAAAATGAAAATCACCTTGAAAACACTTTTACGGATTTATAGGAATGAAATAAAAGCTATAAAAATGATAAATCTAACAAAACTAAGTACAAAAAATAATGAAAACATCAAGGTAAAAACTTATACTCATACACTCACACACCCATAAAAAGAACGAAAACAAAGGATAAAATAAAATGAAATAAGATTGCTTAAGAGGAGAGTTGCTTATATCCATTCCAAAGCCATAATAAGAGAAGAAAAAAACATTTTTTTAAGTAAAAGAACGAGTTACAAAGACAATAAAATAAAAGCTAAGGAGAGGGGAAAAATATCCCTTACATAGACTTGGAATCCATCTATGCAGCTTAACATCTTAGCAAAATAGTTTATGGAAGGGGAACAGCAGCTCAAATAGAGAACTGCAATTTATAAAAAAAATTCAAAGTATAAGCCCTCCGACACGGGCGTGTCGGGGGGCGTGTTAATACCATACAAGATTCGATCCGGCGATTTGACGGCACGTTTGACTTCGGGGCGGTCCACATGGCAGTCACGCCCTAGGTCATGGGCGTGACGCTGGGCATGTCGGGGAGGTCAATCTGGGCGCGGGTCGGGTCGAAAAGTCACCAGCATTATCTTATCGGGCCAGGTAGAGAAGTACACGCTCGTGGCACATCTTGACACGGGCGTGTTGGGTCGGGTCAACGAACGTCGTACACGGTTTCGTCGAGCGCGAATGACACGGGCTTGGGTCACGGGGCATGTTAAATGACACGGGCGTGTCGCCGGGCGTGTTCATCAATTTCTTCAAAAAGCGGCTGATTTCACGGGAATTGAAGAGTCACGCCCAGGTCACGGGCATGACCCAAAGTACACGGCCTTGTACTTGGCAACATTTCACAATTTTCTGAAAATTTTTGGAAAATGAAATAAAGCTAAGTTAACAATATTTTTACAAAAAAGGAAGCATTTTATTATGAAAATTAACTAAATGTAACCAAAACATATATTATGTTATGGAGAGTTAAAATATATATATTAGTATATATTAACAAACGAGTTAAAAATATATATTATGTTATGAAAAATAAGATTCCATTTTCCTAACATTCATGTTCGAACCAAAAAATTGCATTAGAGGTTTGAGCGAAAAAATGTACCCTCGCCTCTAAACCTAAGCCTTTTTCATATACCACGACATCTCACTCCGCCAATCTCAAATGATTCTAGATTTAATTTAAAAATCTTTTTGAGAGCATAATTTGTAAATTACATTATTCCTCTATTTCTTATAAGCTACAGTTTTCATAATCCAATCTATTTTTATTAACCTAACAAATAATTTTTTTTGCTATCTGTTTGATTATATCAGAAGTTTTTAGCTGAAACTCTTCCTTTATTTAAATTTTTGTCATAATTTAGGATTTAACTCTTATACCCCGGATATTCATTTTGATCTTTCTTTCAATTAATTCAAGCGGTAGCTAAACTTAGGATTTCTTTAATTCATTATAAGTTCATTTCCAACTTTTGCTCTGAAATAACAAAAGCTTAATTATAAGGGTATTTAATGAGTTGTAATAATTCGTATTTTTATGTACATTAATTAACTCGTTTTCATTTGTTTTTTGTTACATTTAGTTAATTTTCATAATAAAATGTTTCTTTTTTTGTGAAAACATTGCTAACTTAGATTTATTTGATTTTCCAAAAAAATTCAGGAAAATGTCAAATTTTGTCAAGTGCACGCCCGTATACTTTGGGTCATGCCCGTGACCTAGGTGTGACACTTCAATTCCCGTGAAATCATCCTCTTTTTGAAGAAATTGATGAACACGTCCGTGTCATTTTACACGCCCCATGACCCAAGCCCGTGTCATTCGCGCTCGACGAAACCGCGAATGACGTTCGTCGACCCGACCTAACACGCCCGTGTCAAGATGCGCCACGGCCGTGTACTTCTCCACTTGGCCCGACAAGACAGCGCCGGTGACTTTTCGACGCGACCCGCGCCCAGATCGACCTCCCCGACACGCCCAGCATCACGCCCGTGACCCAGGGCGTGACTGCCACGTGGACCGCCCGGAAGTCAAACTTGCCGTCAAATCACCGGATCGAATCTTGTACACTATTGACACGCCCCCCGACACACCCATGTCGGAGGGCGTGTACTTTGAATTTTTTTTCTATAAATTGCAGTTCTCTGTTTGAGCTGTTGTTCCCCTTCCTTGAACCATTTTGCTAAGATGTTATGCTGCCTAGATGGATTCCAAGTCTATGTATGGGATATTTTTCACCTCTCCTTAGCTTTTATTTTAGTGTCTTTGTAACTCTTTCTTTTACTTAATAAAATGTGTTTTTCTTCTCTTATTATGGCTTTGGAATGGATCTAAGCAACTCTCCTCTTAAGCAATCTTATTTTATTTTGTTTTATCCTTTATTTTCGTTCTTTTTATGGGTGTGTCAGTGTATGAGTATAGGTTTTTTACTTTGATGTTTTCATTATTTTTTTGTACTTAGTTTTGTTAGATTTAGCATTTTTATAGCTTTTATTCCATTCCTATAAATCCGTTAAAGCGTTTTCAAAGTGATTTTCATTTTTCACTAACTTAGTTTTTCTTGTTTAAGTCGTAAAACTATGCGTTCTTTTTACTTTATTCACACTTTTTAGCACATTTACGGAGTTATATGAATGAATATATAGTCATTTTAATTTTTCGAGCATTTCGATTTTCATTTTATACTTTTGCTCGTTTCATTTTTCCGTCCTCTTTTTATTCATTTCTACCGCATTGTAGCGGTAGAAATATATTCGTTTTAATTTTTCGAGCACTTTTATTTTGCGTTTATTTGAAAACTTTTTGCTCCTTTAATTTTTATTTTTGCTTTTTATGCATTTCTGCCGCATTCTAGCTGCAGAAATGTAATTATTATAATTTTTCAGTAACTTTGTTTTTCGTATTTTTGTACGCGTGCGTGCGTATATGAGATATATTTTATAGCTTTATTTCCTTCCAGTTGTGTGCGTGCGTGTATGAGTTAGTTTTTATAGCTTTATGTTATTTTAATAGAGTGCGTTTGTGTGGTTTTAATTTTCCGTAGAGTGCGTGTGTTTTTCAGTTCATGTCGAGCCTGTGCGTGCGTTTTAATTTTTGCATTGTGTGTGTGTTTTACTTTCTGTAGAGTTTGTGCATTTATTTTCTACTACTCGTTTGAGTAGGACCCGCTTTAATTTTCTCCTACTTGTTTGAGTAGGACTTGTGTGTGTGAGTTTTAATTTTTTGTAGAGTGCGTGTGTTTTTCATTTATGTCGAGTGTGTGTGTGTGTTTTACTTTCAATAGAGTGTTTGTATGGGTGCATTTATTTCCCCCTACTCGTTTGAGTAGGACTCGCTTTAATTTCCCCCCACTCGTTTGAGTGGGACTCGCACTTTTCTACTTTCTTTCCTGCTTTATTTTACTGCTTTCTTTTATCGCTTTCATTTTCAGCTTTATTTTATTACTTTCACCGTAAGCCGTCCCCATTCCGTTGAGTGGCTAACCGCTCTTAGCCCTCAGTGTCGAAGAGCATTGAGACAGATAAAATAGCTTTAAATAATTAAAGGTTCTGTTTTTCTAATTAATTAAATTACTTAAGGTTTACTCTGGGTCTACGACATGTAGAACCACATAATCGATATGTGGGCTCTATTTCCATAGTGCATACGCTAGCTAGCCAAGAGGCCGTGCGTATGGACCAATCACCCCTTAGTAAATGGAGTTATGCACTAACCTTCGAGAGAGGAGGCGTGCAAACTTTACCGGATTGGGTTCCCCACCCAATAGCGGTGTTCTTAGCGTAATACAGACATTAAGAGGAAACCTTCGTCGGACGAGAGTCCAGTCGAATAGTCTTAATGTTCAAGTGAGCGATCCTTGAGATAGGTGAGATCATTTTACTGGAACCTCCACGACCAAGTCTCCGCCTTAATTAATTTGAAATTTAGGATCTCTTTTTATTAAAAGTATATTTTAGTTCAAATTTGATTCGATGCGGTTGCGTTAAGCTCTTCATAAGCTCCATATTTTAATTGCTTTTATTTTTAATGCCTTTTGTTTATATATTAAAAAAATATCATGACAAGATAAAACTATCGGTAAGATAATAGTCCCCTCCAGGGAAGAGTAGAAATAATCCACCAGACGCCGAGAACAATACGACCTCGATATTCCACATCGGAATATCCTGTACTACACGCGATTGGTACACTTGCCTCCTCTCGTTAAAACTCGATCTAAACTCTTTTATATCCAAATAATAAATCTGCGCGCCACGTTTTCTAAGTAAAACCAAATCCGCTTTTCTTAAAATAATCCGCCCGGGGCGCCGAGGGCTTTTAATAATTTTTGGAGTTTTAACCATCAAGTTTTTTATTATAATAAATGTTGGGTACATTGGTTCAAATGTACATGATTTGAAGAAGCCTCACCCAACTCAATGATATACATCAAAATGTATTTGATGTATTTTGAGTTACTTGTGCAGGTTAAGTATTTGCAGGACTGAAGCAAAAAGTTTCTAAGTCCATGTGTCGACACCCAGAGGAAAAGTGTCGACACTTAGGAAGACTTGTGTCGACACCCAGGCAAGCAGTGTCGACACTTGGAGTCATTGTGTCGACACCAGGGATGCTGAGTCGACACCAGACAGAAAGTGTCGACACAAGGAGCTGTGTCGACACTCAATGAAGAAAGTACAGTGAAGCAGTGTCGACACTTAACAGTTGTGTCGACACCTAGTGAAGCTGTGTCTACATCAGAAAGTATCGACACTTGGAGGCTGTGTCGACACTCAGCAAAAGCTAGCAGAGACTAAGTACAAGTGTCGACACCCAAAGCAATGTGTCGACACATAACAGAAGAGTCAACACTTGAAGAAAGTGTCGACACGAGAAAGAATGTGTCGACACTCAGCTGAAGACTCAACACTTGAAGAAAGTGTCGACACAAGGAGCTGTGTCGACACTTAGCAAAGAACAACAAAATTCAAGAATATTCTAAGTACAAGTGTCGACACTAATGGAATGTGTCGACACTCAGCCAGAGTCTCGACAGAAGAAGAAAGTGTCGACACCCAGAGCAATGTGTCGACACTCAACAAGTATCAACACTGAAGACATGTGTCGACACTTAACAGATTCAACACATGAAGATGTGTCGACACAAAGGAGATGTGTCGACACTTAGAATAATTCAGCAAAATACTGAAGTACAAGTACTTGTGTCGACACTCAATTTTAGTGTCGACACATGAAGAAGAAGCAGTGTCGAGATAATAAATCTACAACACAAGGAGTTGTGTCGACACCTTGTAGACTAGTGTCGACACTTAGACAACTTGTGTCGACACTTAGTCTATAAGTGTCGACACTTAAAGACAGAAAGTCTCGACACTTTCAGACAGTTAGAGAATTTTCAAGAACTGACTGGACGACTTGACAGCTGTCATTCCAGCCAGTCTACAGCACCTGTCAGAGTTGTCAGAATTCAGTTATGAACCAGACCAGCCGGTTACCATGAAGAAGGCCTATAAATAGGCCTATGCTGTCTACAGAAATTGATTGATGAAGTGGTTCAAGTGATCATTCGCAAGAGAAACACACAAGAAGATCTAGCTTTCAAGTGAAGATCTAAGAAGTTGGAGAGAGAGAGCTCCATCAAAGAAATCAGTTGTTGGAACCAGACTGAGAAGAAGGGTTCAGATTTATTCTGAATCTTAAGTGGCAGAGATCAAGGATCAACTGCAGAAGGAGTCAATCTTATTGAGTTCTACTTTCAAGAAGCTTTGAAGAAAGCTAAGTCAGATTGATTTCAGCTGAGTTCTTCCAAGAACTCATCAAGAAACTCACAACTCCCCTTTCTTGTCTCTGGGTTGCTGAGTTAACAATTTTGTATTCATTTTATCTTGTAGGATCCTTTGGATCTGAGTCTTGTAAGCCTGTAAATATAAAGGCTGAGGGTAGGAGAGTTTTATCTCTGAGTGTAGGCCTTGGTGGCTGAGTGTAGGCCTTGGTGGCTGAGTGTAGGCCTTGGTGGCTGAGTGTAGGCCTTTGTGGCTGAGTGTAGGCCTTTGTGGCTGAGTGTAGGCTTTGTGGAAAAGCTGAGTTGTAGGGCCTTGGGCCTGAGGTGTAGGAACCAGTTTTGGGTTCTGAGTTAGTGGAGAAGTTTGGTCGAATCTAGTACACTGCTAGATAGGCGAAGGGGGAAAGTGGATGTACCCAAAGCTTGGGGAACCACTATAAAACTCTGTGTCTACTGTGTGAATGTGGTTTGCTGTGAATGTTGTGTGATTGCTGTGCAATAGTAGTTTATATTCTGTGTTAAAAACTGATTGCTGCCATAAAAAGTCAAAAAGAATTTGGTCACCTATTCACCCCCCCCCCCCTCTAGGTGTTTAGGTACTATATCTTTCAAGTGGTATCAGAGGGAGGTTGCTCAAAAAGGACTAACAGTCTGAGGAGATCCTGTTGGCAGATTTAGTCTAAGTCAAATTACAGATTCAAGAAAATCAAGAATCATGGGTTCCACTGAGAATCACAAGGAATTGGGATCCATGAAGCTACCCATATGTAGGAAGAAAATCTTTGGCATATGGAAGGAAAGGGTGAGGCTGTTTATGGAAGCCTCAGACCCTAGGATTTACATCACAGTAAAAGAAGGGCCATATGTGCCCATGAAGGTGTCAGTATTAGATGCAAATCAGAGAACACCAAAGGATTTCTCTGAAATGACAAAGGATGAGATTGTTCTGGCTACCATGGATAAAAGGGCTCAAAACATCATTGTGAGTGCCATAGATGATGCAAATTTTCAGAATCTGATACACTGTAAGACAGCTAAAGAGATGTGGGAAACTCTTATTGTGCACATGGAGGGTTCTGAAGAAGTGAGGCAATACAGAAAATCCTTGCTAAATCAAGAGTATGAAAGTTTTAGACAAGGAAAATCTGATAGCATAACTGAGTGCTATAAAAAGTTCTACAGGATAGTGAATGAGCTCATGTCCTATGGCAGAGAGTTCAGTAATTATGAATTCAATGACAAGTTTCTAAGGTCCCTAACTAAAGATTGGGACACCAAGATCTGTGCCATTAGAGAAATGGCTAAGTTGGCAGAAATTCCTCCACCTACACTGTTTGGCAAACTGCTGTCATATGAAATACAGTTGACAGTGAGGAAAGAAGAGGAGAAATCCACAAGAAATGAACACAAGGAAAGAACAGTGGCCTTTAAATCAGAAGCCCCCAGAAAGTACAGGAGTAAGTCACCAACTCCACCTCCAAAGGTAGTTGAATCTGAGTCAGATGTGTCAGTCAGCACAAAGTCTGAAAGTAGTGAAAGTGATGAAGACTTTGCTGCCTTCACAAGACATTTTCAGAAATTCTTAAAGAAGAAACAGTGGAGGACAAGGCCTTCTACATCACAGGGAAAGGAAGACTCTTATCAGAAAAAGAAGTCTTCAAAGAAAGACAGGAAAAAGTCCAAGTCTAGCAAAGCTACACTATCAAAAATTGTGTGCTATTGCTGTAATAGGCAAGGACATGTCATAGCAAATTGTCCTGAGAAGAGAAAGGAGTCTAGTGACAAGAAAAGGACTCAATACAAGAGCAAGAAGAAGAAGTCTTTTGTTGACAAAAAGGACAAGGGCCTGTCAGATATCTCTACTTCAGAAACTGAGTCAGATGCTGAGGCATATATAGGGTTGTTTGCTGAAGAAGAAGAAGAAGAGTTCATTCAAATTATGAATTCTATATATGAACAAGAAGACAGTCAGTGTCAAGTACTAATGGCAATGACTGAAAGTGACAAAATTCTGGAGCAGCCAGGACCCAGTAAGGTACAAAGTTCAACTTTAAGTTCAGTTTCTTGTGTCAGTACAAAATTAGATTCATCATCATCAAATGATAAGAGTGCATCTGAGTCTGAAGAAGATATTCATCAGCTGATAGATGAATATAAAGTACTGTTGCAAGCTTATAAGAAGAGCAAGTCCCTAGCCAAAAGTCAGGCAAAGGAAATTGCTAATCTCAAAGCTATGACAACTGATTTTGAGAAGTCTTTTGATCAAAAGCTAAATGAGATAGCCAGACTGAAGCACATAACTGTGATTCAGATGGGTACTATCACATATAAGAATGATCAAATCAAGAGTCTGGAGATTAATCTTCAGAAGGAGAAGGACTTAGTTGCTAGGTTTTCTAAACCAAAGTCTGTTTTACCCATAATTGATGAATTTATTCATCACAAAGGTAAAGCTGGACTAGGGTTTACTAGACCTGCAAGGACTGTTCAGTCCAAGTCCAAGTCCAAGGGCAAATCCCCAACACTCAACAAGTCTGCTGTAGATAAGACAGTAAAGACAGTACCTAAGAAAAGGTACAATAAGTTTGAGTGTTGGTGCTGTGGCAAGGTTGGCCACTTTGCAATGGACTGTTGGCACAATGCTAGTGCCAAAGTGAGTAACAAACTGCCTATTGGAAAACCAGTAGGTAGTTTTGTCAGGATGCAAACTAACAAGTACCAAGGACCCAAAAATTCTTTGGGTTCTAAGGTTCACTAATCTGTTTTGCAGGTGAGTTGATGAATTGTAAATATACGTATTTTTGTGCACATTAATTTAGTCATTTTCATTTATTTTCGTCATTTTTACTTATTTTTGTTCAATAAAATGTTCCTATTCTTGTAAATTTGCTTCTAACTTGTTTTATTTTATTTTTCAGAAAAAGTTCAAAATCTGCCAAAATTGCGCAGTACACGCCCGTGACATATTTGTCACGCCCGTGACCAAGGCGTGACGCTCAAATTCCGTGAACTGGCAGATTTCTGAAGTAAAAAGCTCGACACGCCTGGCGACACGCCCGTGTCACCCGACACGGGGCGTGACCCAAGCCCGTGTCCTCTCCTCTCGACGAATTCATCTCGACGATCGTCGAGTGTCGACACCAACAGTCACGCCCAGCATCACGCCCGTGACATGGGGCGTGACTCAATTTCTGCTCGACGATTTCGACTCGACACTTTCCACTCGACATTCATCGAGTGTCGACACCAACTGACACGCCCAGCGTCACGCCCGTGACCTGGGGCGTGACCTTTCTATCTAGCCCGACAAGATGCTGCCGAAGACTTTCGGCGCAACCCGCGCCCGGTTCTACCTCCCCGACACGCCCAGAGTCACGCCCGTGACCTAGGGCGTGACTGCCGCGAACTCAGCCCGAAGTCAACTTTCCTGTCCAATCGCCGGCCGCCTTCATGAATAGTACTGTCACGCCCCCCCTACACGCCCGTGACCGAGGGCGTGTACTTAGAATTTTTTGCCTATAAATTGCCCAGTTCTGTAAGGTCCAAGGGTTCAGATTTTTGGGCCAATTTAGTGTGTTTTTGTGGGCTGCATCCGTGATTTCTAAAGCTATGTAAGGAGATTTCTCCTTTTTTTATTTCATGTCTTGTTTTGCTTTAGCTTTAGCCCTTGTAATAGCTTGTAATAGTTCCTAAAAATCAATAAAATGTTAGATTTTCTCTTCATATTTAGCTTTGGAATGAACACTTGTGCCCACTTTCCTTCTCCTTTTTATCCTTGGTTTTATCTTTGTTCTTCATTTAGTTCTTCTTTTATGAAATGTGTGTGTGTGTATGAGTGTAACTCATTTATTTTACATGTTTTTTTTTACTTGTTTTCATACTTAGGGATGATAGGTTTTCCCCTTTTTCTCCTTGTCTTTTTCTTGAAAGAATTTTGATTTCATTCTTATGATTTTATAAAAGAGATTTAAAAAAGTGATTTTGTTCTTTTTTTACTTAGCTTTCTTTTAGGATTGTAAAACCTCTTTTGTTCTTTTCATCTTCTTTTTCACCTTTTTTAGCACTTTCATAACATCATAAGAATGAAAATGTTGGCATTTTAATTTTCCAAAAACCTTGGTTTTTAATTTGTTTTGAAAAACTTTCGTCTTCTAAAAATTGAAATTTCCTCTTTTTATTTGTTTTTGGCAAAACCTAAGCATGGAAAAGTTAAAATTTTAATTTTTAGGTAACTTTCATTTTGCTTTTTATTTGTGTGTGTGAGTGTATGAGCCTAAATTTCCTTTTGTTCTTCTTAATCTTCATGAAGTGTGTGTGAGTGTAGCTGTATAATTTTTATACTTTGATTCAAATTGTGTAGTGTGTGTGAGTGTAGGTGTATAATTTTTATGCTTTGATTCAAATTGTGTAGAGTGTGTGAGTGTAGGTGTATAACTTTTATGTTTTGTTCAATTTTGTAGAGTGTGTGAGTATAGGTGTTAGCTTTATTGCTTTCTTGAAATTCATATGGAGTGTGTGTGTTTGTGTGCATTTATTTCCGCCTACTCGTTAAGAGTTAAATGGCGCATCGTTTTCATTTTCAGTCCTACTCGTTTGAGTAGGACCTGTTATTTTTTTGCTTTATTTTTCCGCCTACTCACTTGAGTTTAATGGCCGGACTTTATTTCTCGCCTACTCGTTTGAGTAGGATTTGTAATTTTTCTTTCTTTATTTTTCCGCCTACTCACTTGAGTTTAATGGCCGGACTTTATAGCCCTGTAATCGCATTTATTTTCTCCTACTCATTTGAGTAGGACTCGCTTTCATTTCAGTTCTACTCGTTTGAGTAGGACTTGCAATTTTCAGCTTTTATTTACCGCCCCCACTCGTTTGAGTGGGACTCGCAAATTTGAAAAATGCAAATTTCTTTTATGTGTAACTTAGTTCCTTTTTAATTTATAATTTGGAGTGTGCGTGAGTTCTTGTTTTAGCTAGTTTTTCAGTTTTCTAAATGTTGTTATTTTTCTTGTGTCCCCTTCTTATAAACGTTTAGTGTTTAATTTCGAACTCGCGCCTCACTAAATTATAAGCCGTCCCCATACCGATGTGTGGCTAATCGCTATTAGCCTCGGCATCGAAGAGCATTGGGACATTTAAAATGATTTATAATAATTGAAGCTCTTTATTTTCATTTTAATTTAAGCACTTTAGGTTTACCCCGGGTTTACGATGCGTAGGACCACATATCGATATGTGGGCCCTATTTCCGCAGTCCATATGCTAGCTAGCCGAGAGGCCGTGCATATGGACCGATCACCCCTGGGTAAATAGAGTTGCGTGCATACCCTCGAGAGAGGACAAGCGTAATTCTACCGGATTGGGTTCCCCACCCAATAGCGGGGTTCTTAGCGTAAAGCAGGCGTTAAGAGGAATCCTTCGTCGGACTAACGTTCGGTCGAATAGTCTTAACGTTTAGGTGAGCGATATCCCTATAGCTAGGTGAGCTCACATTTGTGGAACCTCCACGGCCAAGTTGCCTTATTATTAATTTGAAAACTAAGTCTTTTTATTATTAAAAATTGTTTTAGTCTTAATCTGATTCGATGCCGAGCGTTAACCCTTCATCGAATATTTTCTAAATCGTTTTTTCGCTCCTTTGCTTTTCCGTCTTTTATTAAGTAAAAAAAAATCCACCTTACTTTCAGTAAAATAATAGTCCTCCCGGAGGAGTAAGAATAGTCAACACGACCCCGAGAACAATACGACCTCGGTATTCCCCCGAATATCGAGTACTACTTGCGATAGGTGCACTTGCCTACCCGAGCGAGCCCGCGGCGATCGACTCACCGAACCAACTACAGTAAGAGTCTGTTCGCGGGCGCATCAAGTTTTTGGCGCCGTTGTCGGGGAATTTCTTTTCGAGTTGCTATTTCGAATTCCGGAGTCTATTAATTTTACTTATTTTCTATAAAAAAAAACAAAAACTAAAAACTTTATTTTACAAAAAAAAGAAGTTTATTTTGTTTTATTTTTGTTTGGGTGTATGACCCGTGGACAACCCTCAGAGTCTGAAGATTTTGACTTCGACCCTGAGATCGAACGCTCTCTTGCGCGTATTCGATCTCAACGCCGAAATCCTTCTTTAGATCCCGAGGAATCTATCGGAGAACCTCACTGTTGTACTTATGGCCGCGCCTAACCCTCCCCCGGCGGCCGAGCGTACTATGTCTTATTACGCCCGGCCTAACCTGGATGATTCTGGGTCGAGTATTGTTCGCCCTGCGGTGGCCAATAATAATTTTGAAATAAAGTCGAGTGTCATTCAAATGGTCCAAAACGCCGTGCAGTTCGATGGACTGCCGGATGAGGACCCGAATGTCCACTTGTCCAATTTCTTGGAGATATGCGACACCTTCAAGATCAATGGCGTCACTGATGACGCCATTCGTTTGCGCTTATTTCCTTTTTCCCTTAAGTCCAAAGCCAAGGCGTGGTTGAATGCCCTCCCGCGAGGATGTATCACCACGTGGGCTGAGTTGACGGAACGGTTCCTAACGAAGTACTTTCCGCCCGCAAAAACTGCAAAGTTGCGGGCGGACATTTCTTCGTTTGTGCAGAACGATCCTGAGTCTCTATACGAGACTTGGGAACGGTTTAAGGAATTCCTCCGCCGTTGCCCGCACCACGCGCTGCCAACGTGGTTGCAAGTTCAAATTTTTTATAATGGGCTGAATTTTCAGACGCGTCAAATGATTGACGCGGCTGCCGGGGGTACTCTGAACAACAAAACCCCCGAGGCCGCCCAGGCTTTATTCGAAGAGATGGCTATGAACGCCTATCAATGGAACGTCCCGCGGGGACGGCCAAAGCCGGCGGCTGGTCTTTTTGAAGTGGATGCCACTGCTCTCTTGACCCTTCAAGTTGAAAGGTTAACAAAGCAGGTGGCGGAGATGTCTGCTGCCTCCTCCACTCCGCCTTGTTTTATTCCCCCTAACGTCTGCGTAGCTGAAGAGTTCGTGGACTTCATGGGAAATTCGGGTCGTCCTCCCTTCAACCCCAACAACAACCCTTATAGTAATAACTATAATCCGGGTTGGAGGAATCACCCCAACTTCTCGTGGAGCAACCCGAATAATGCTCAGCGTCCCCCTATTTCTTTTGCGCCCGGATTTCTTCCTCCTCCTCCTCTTCCGAAACCCTCCCCGATGGAGGAAAATTTTTCGAAGTATATTGCGTCCAACGAGTCAAATATCCTGGAACATCACCGGATCGCTAAAAACACTCGAACAACAGGTTGGACAGCTGGCGAGGATGATGTCCGAGCGCGCGCTCGGGGCACTGCCGGGAAACACGGAGCCCAATCCGCGGGAGAACGCCAACGCTATAACCCTCCGTAGCGGAAAGGAGGTGGTCGATCCAAAACGGACCGACCCTCAGGTACATATTTCACCTCCGACCCCTCTTCCCCTTTCTTCGCGTACGCCGCCTTTACCAATTATAAAAGAAAAAATTATTTTAAACAAGGCTCTTCCGTATCCGCATAAGTTAGAAAACGAGCGTAAGGACGCGCAATATGCAAAATTTATTTTATTATTAAAACAAATTCACATTAATGTTCCTTTTTGCGAGGCTATCTCGCAAATGCCCAAATATGCGAAATTTTTAAAAGAACTACTTTCTAATAAACGCAAATTAGAGGATATTTCGCATGTATCTCTCAACGCCTGTCTGCTCGGCGGCCCTTACTAATAAATTGCCCACAAAACAAAACGACCCGGGACGGTTTTCCATCCCGTGCCTTTTTGGCGATATATTAGTAAAGTACGCCTTAGCTGATTTAGGGGCTAGCATTAATCTGATGCCGTTCTCGCTCTTTTCGCGTTTAGGTTTGGGTACTCCTAGTCCTACGAATATGCGCATCCAATTAGCGGATCGCTCGGTTAAGTTCCCTATCGGGGTAGTGGAGGACGTCCTTGTCCGAGTCGACAAGTTTACCTTCCCGGTAGACTTCGTCATCTTAGATATCGAGGAGGACGCCGAGGTACCAATAATACTCGGTCGCCCTTTTCTCGCCACCTCCCGCGCACTAATAGATGTTAGTAATGGTAGCCTTCTCCTCCGAGTAGGCGATGACCAAGTTACTTTCTCTATTAATCCCTCGATGGACAATTTGTCATCGAGCGACGATTTCTGCTATTCTTTAGATACCTTTTTTGGAGATCGTTCTTCTCCCGTTTTCGAGTCCGTATTTTTAAACGACGATGTTTATGCGCTCGAAAATTTTAACTGCGATGAGGATACGTCTATAGACTTGCCTTTCGAACCAATTGGTAAGAAAGACATAGGAATTAAAACCTCCCTAGAAGAACCGCCCATCCTAGACCTCAAACCCTTACCCGCATCGCTCAAATACGCATTTTTGGGAAAAGGCGATACGCTTCCCGTTATCATTTCTTCGGACTTGAGTGATTCGGAGACTTCCGATTTATTGGAAGTTTTATTTAAACATCGCCACGCAATTGCGTGGCAAATCTCTGACTTAAAGGGGATTAGCCCCTCCTTTTGCACCCATAAGATTTTCCTTAACGATAATTGCCGCAAAACGATTCAGCCGCAGCGTCGTCTTAACCCAAACATGAAAGACGTCGTTAAAGCCGAAATCATTAAGTTATTAGATGCGGGGATTATCTACCCTATTTCGGACAGTGCATGGGTTAGTCCCGTGCATGTCGTGCCCAAGAAGGGCGGTCTTACCGTAGTGGCGAATGAGCATAACGAGCTTGTCCCAACTCGTACTGTTACGGGTTGGCGAGTGTGCATCGACTATAGAAACTTAATGACGCCACCCGCAAGGACCATTTCCCTCTGCCATTTCTAGACCAGATTTTAGAGCGTTTATCCGGTCATCCGTATTATTGTTTTCTTGATGGTTTATCGGGGTTTTTCCAAATCCCCATTTCCCCCGATGATCAAGAGAAAACAACTTTTACTTGCCCGTTTGGCACCTTCGCCTATCGAAGAATGCCATTTGGACTCTGCAACGCGCCAGCTACATTCCAAAGATGTATGCTAGCGATCTTTGGCGAGCTAGTAGAAGACATTATGGAAGTCTTTATGGATGACTTCTCTGTTTTCGGACGCTCTTTTCCCGATTGCCTTCACAATTTAGATCGTGTCCTTCAACGGTGCGAGGACACAAGCCTTGTTTTAAATTGGGAAAAATGCAACTTTATGGTTCGAGGAGGTTTGGTCCTCGGCCATATGATTTCGTCTAAGGGGATAGAGGTGGATAAGGCCAAGATAGAAATTATAGAAAAACTTCCGCATCCAACAAACGTAAAATCTATTAGGAGTTTCTTAGGCCATGCGGGCTTTTATCGACGCTTCATTCAAGACTTTTCAAAAATAACAAAGCCGCTAACTCACCTCTTGGAAAAGGAATCACGTTTCATCTTTAGTAGCGAATGCGAGTCCGCCTTTAATTTAATAAAACAAAAACTTATCACTTCACCAATTTTAGTGGCCCCTAATTGGTCCCTTCCGTTCGAAATAATGTGCGACGCTAGTGATATTGCCTTAGGTGCCGTTCTTGGCCAACGCGTAGAAAAACATTTTCATCCTATTTATTACGCTAGCAAGACGCTCACTTCCGCACAAGTAAATTACACGACAACGGAAAAGGAACTCTTAGCCGTCGTTTTCGCTTTCGATAAGTTTCGCTCGTATATAACGCTATCTAAAGTTATCGTTTTTACCGATCACTCCGCGCTTAAGTATTTATTAGCTAAAAATGATGCGAAGCCCCGCCTTCTTCGATGGATTCTCCTCCTACAAGAGTTTGATTTGGAGATCCGAGATAAGCGGGGAGCGGAAAATCTAGCGGCGGACCACCTCTCCCGTTTAGAAAATCCGGGTGCGGAAGCGCTCGTCGAATCTGAAATAAATGACAGATTCCCCGAGGAACGCCTTCTTGCCATTAATAAATCTTCGTCATCTTCGCCTTGGTTCGCAGATTTTGCAAATTTTTTAGTAGCGCGGGTCCTTCCAAAAGAGTTTTCCAGTCATCAAAAGAAGAAATTCTTTTCTGACTTGAAAAATTTCTTTTGGGAGGACCCATTTCTTTTTCGTATCTGCGCGGACCAAGCGGTCCGAAGATGCGTTGCGGGTGTGGAGTGCTTACAAATTCTTAAGCACTGCCACGAGGGTCCAGCCGGTGGGCATTATCAAGCCAACCGGACCGCTCGGAAGGCGCTAGAGGCGGGCTACTTTTGGCCCACTCTCTTCAAAGACGCGCATAATTTTGTGCGCGCATGCGATAGCTGTCAGCGGTCGGGTAACATCTCTCGTCGCGACGAGATGCCCCAAAACATGTTTTTAGAGTGCGAAGTCTTCGATTTGTGGGGCATAGATTTTGTTGGCCCCCTACCTCCGTCTTTCAAAAATATGTATATTTTAGTGGCGGTCGACTACGTATCGAGGTGGGCGGAAGCGCAAGCTCTCCCCACCAACGATGCGCGAGTCGTCGTTACATTTCTTAAAAAATTATTTTCTCGCTTCGGCACGCCTCGCGCAATTGTTAGTGATAGGGGAACGCATTTCTGTAACGCTCTTATGGCTAAGACGTTAGCTAAATACGGAGTCACGCACAAGCTTGCCACCCCCTACCACCCGCAAACAAGTGGCCAAGTCGAGGTAGTAAATCGAGAGATTAAGCGAATTTTAGAAAAAACCGTTTCGCTAAATAGGAAAGATTGGTCCGTTAAACTCGACGATGCGTTGTGGGCGTATCGGACGGCATACAAAACCGCAATTGGATGTACGCCGTTCCGGTTAGTCTACGGCAAAGCGTGCCATTTACCCGTAGAATTAGAGCATCGCGCACTTTGGGCTTTAAAACTCTTAAACCTCGACTCCAACTTAGCCGCTCAGAATAGAAAACTGCAACTAAACGAGCTCGATGAATGGCGTGCGAACGCTTACGAGAGCAATAAATTCTATAAGGAGCGCTCTAAGTTATATCACGATCGAAAAATCAAGTCCCAAAAATTATTTTCTCCGGGCGATCTTGTCCTTCTTTACAATTCACGTCTTAGGCTTTTTCCAGGTAAATTAAAATCTAGATGGTCCGGTCCCTTCCTAGTTGAAGAAGTTTTTCCTTATGGAACCGTACTCGTCTCCCACCCGGACAAAGGCTCTTTTAAAGTAAACGGTCATCGGTTAAAGTCTTATATAGCAGGCGACCCAGTGATCGGTTTTAGCGAAACCATAACTTTCCTCCACATTATAAACCCGCCAAAATAGTCAAGCTACACGACTATAAACAAAGCGCTCCTGGGAGGCACCCCTCGCTTATCTTTTTCGCTCTTTCCTCATTATCTTTGCTGCTTTTTCTAATAAACGCAGGGTTTCTGATCGGCCTCCCCCTACGCGTTTCAGGGAAGCTTCTACCCCCTTCCCTTTCTTTTCTTTGTACATATTGTCTTTCCTTTCTGTTCCGCATACTTACGATACAACATTGGGGACAATGTTGGACTTAAGTATGGGGGTATTTTGGTGCTTTACTTTCTGCACTTCATGTTTTTTTTCTGCTTTTCAAAAAAAAATACAAAAAAAATACATATAACAAAAAAACAAAAAAACAAAAAAATTAAAAAAACATCTTAAAATGAAACAAAAAAATTTCTAATGAAAAAATTAAAAAAATATATTTAGTTTCACTTTGTAAATATTTTTTGTACTTCCTTTTTTTCTCTCTCCCCTTCCTCATTCTTGTAAAAACCTCTCTTTTTCTCCCTTATTTTTGTACATAAATAAAATTCTCTTAAAAAAAAAAAAAAAAAGATAATAGTTCAAAAAAAAAAATTTTCAAAAAAATTTGAGAAAAACAAAACTACAAAAAAAGATAATAAATGAAAAAAAAAATGATAACAAAAACTATAAAAATCAAAAAAATGTTTTGAAAAAAATAAATTAAATATTCCATACTTAACTTTTCTGCTATCCAAAAATTCTGTTTTGAGTTTATTTATATGTGAATTTGATTAATTCTTTGTTCACTACCCGTTTGTTAATTATTGATTGAAAAATTTAAATAGCCGGGGTTAAGTTTTAAAGAATTCTTTATGCTTTGTTAAAACTAGCGGACTCGTTTTAGGCACTACTTCTAATTTTTCATTAATAGGAGCACGTATATTATGTTAGGAAATAACGACTATAGAATTTAATTATACTTACTTTTAGCTTTCTGAAACATTGGAACGTACAAATTATTAAGGTTGCTCTCAAAAATTTTTAGGATTACAATCTAGTTTTCCTTTCTCCCCTTACTTTTCATGACCTACTTGGCATGAAAAATTTTATCCTTAAAAGATCCTATGTCAATGGGAATAAGATTTCGTTCCGTAAACATAGGCACCCAATAATTTAAAAAGATTATATATGGAGTAAGAGGATAAAATTCATTACTCCTACAAATATACATTGGGTTAATTTTATTCTTATGAAGTTGAAAAACAAAAATCATATTAGGAAAATAAGATTTCGTTTTCCTAATAATCCAAAAGAAAAAAAATGGAGGTTCGAGAAAAAATTACCTCACCTCAAATATCAAAACCCTCTTCATAAACCCACTACCCCCTTAGCCAATTACACGATTCTAGAATTAATTCAAAAATCTTTTTGAGAGCATAATTAGTAAATTGTATTATTTCCAGTAGCACTCGTATAAGCTAGAGTTCTTATAATTCCAAACTATTTTCGTTAATCTAACCATTACAAATGTTGCCTTCTATTTGATTACATCAAGAAGTCTTTTGGCCAAAACTTTTGCGCTATTTAAATCATCTACATAATTTTAGGACTTAACTCTTACACCCCGTATATTTATTTCGATCTCTCTTATAATTGATTAAGCGATAGCTAAAACTTAGAGTTTTTTTTATTCCTTATAGATTCACCTCAAACTTTTGCTCTGGAATAGCAAAAGCCTAAGTATGGGGGTATTTGATGAATTGTAAATATACGTATTTTTGTGCACATTAATTTAGTCATTTTCATTTATTTTCGTCGTTTTTACTTATTTTTGTTCAATAAAATGTTCCTATTCTTGTAAATTTGCCTTTAACTTGTTTTATTTTATTTTTCAGAAAAAGTTCAAAATCTGCCAAAATTGGGCAGTACACGCCCGTGACATATTTGTCACGCCCGTGACCAAGGCGTGACGCTCAATTTCCCGTGAAATCGGCAGATTTCTGAAGTAAAAGCTCGACACGCCTGGCGACACGCCCGTGTCACCCGACACGGGGCGTGACCCAAGCCCGTGTCCTCTCCTCTCGACGAATTCATCTCGACGATCGTCGAGTGTCGACACCAACAGTCACGCCCAGCGTCACGCCCGTGACCTGGGGCGTGACTCAATTTCCGCTCGACGATTTCGACTCGACACTTTCCGCTCGACATTCGTCGAGTGTCGACACCAACTGACACGCCCAGCGTCACGCCCGTGACCTGGGGCGTGACCTTTCCAGCTAGCCCGACAAGATGCTGCCGAAGACTTTCGGCGCAACCCGCGCCCGGTTCTACCTCCCCGACACGCCCAGAGTCACGCCCGTGACCTAGGGCGTGACTGCTGCGAACTCAGCCCGAAGTCAACTTTCCTGTCCAATCGCCGACCGCCTTCATGAATAGTACTGTCACGCCCCCCCTACACGCCCGTGACCGAGGGCGTGTACTTAGAATTTTTTGCCTATAAATTGCCCAGTTCTGTAAGGTCCAAGGGTTCAGATTTTTTGGCCAATTTAGTGTGTTTTTGTGGGCTGCATCCGTGATTTCTAAAGCTATGTAAGGAGATTTCTCCCTTTTTTATTTCATGTTTGTTTTGCTTTAGCTTTAGCCCTTGTAATAGCTTGTAATAGTTCCTAAAAATCAATAAAATGTTAGATTTTCTCTTCATATTTAGCTTGGAATGAACACTTGTGCCCACTTTCCTTCTCCTTTTTATCCTTGGTTTTATCTTTGTTCTTCATTTAGTTCTTCTTTTATGAAATGTGTGTGTGTGTGTATGAGTGTAACTTATTTATTTTACATGTTTTTTTTACTTGTTTTCATGCTTAGGGATGATAGGTTTTCCCTTTTTCTCCTTGTCTTTTTCTTGAAAGAATTTGATTTCATTCTTATGATTTTATAAAAGAGATTTAAAAAAGTGATTTTGTTCTTTTTTTACTTAGTTTTTCTTTTAGGATTGTAAAACCTCTTTTGTTCTTTTCATCTTCTTTTTCACCTTTTTTAGCACTTTCATAACATCATAAGAATGAAAATGTTGGCATTTTAATTTTCCAAAAACCTTGGTTTTTAATTTGTTTTGAAAAACTTTTGTCTTCTAAAAATTGAAATTTCCTCTTTTTATTTGTTTTTGGCAAAACCTAAGCATGAAAAAGTTAAAATTTTAATTTTTAGGTAACTTTCATTTTGCTTTTTATTTGTGTGTGTGAGTGTATGAGCCTAAATTTCCTTTTGTTCTTCTTAATCTTCATGAAGTGTGTGTGAGTGTAGGTGTATAATTTTTATGCTTTGATTTAAATTGTGTAGTGTGTGTGAGTGTAGGTGTATAATTTTTATGCTTTGATTCAAATTGTGTAGAGTGTGTGAGTGTAGGTGTATAACTTTTATGTTTTGTTCAATTTTGTAGTGTGTGTGAGTGTAGGTGTTAGTTTTATTGCTTTCTTGAAATTCATATGGAGTGTGTGTGTTTGTGTGCATTTATTTCCGCCTACTCGTTAAGAGTTAAATGGCGCATCGTTTTCATTTTCAGTCCTACTCGTTTGAGTAGGACCTGTTATTTTCTTGCTTTATTTTTCCGCCTACTCACTTGAGTTTAATGGCCGGATTTTATTTCCCGCCTACTCGTTTGAGTAGGATTTATAATTTTTCTTTCTTTATTTTTCCGCCTACTCACTTGAGTTTAATGGCCGGACTTTATAGCCCTGTAATCGCATTTATTTTATCCTACTCATTTGAGTAGGACTCGATTTAATTTCAGCCCTACTCGTTTGAGTAGGACTTGCAATTTTTAGCTTTTATTTATCGCCCCCACTCGTTTGAGTGAGACTCGCAAATTTGAAAAATGCAAATTTCTTTTATGTGTAACTTAGTTCCTTTTTAATTTATAATTTGGAGTGTGCGTGAGTTCTTGTTTTAGCTAGTTTTTCAGTTTTCTAAATGTTGTTATTTTTCTTGTGTCCCCTTCTTATATACGTTTAGTGTTTAATTTCGAACTCGCGCCTCACTAAATTATAAGCCGCCCCCATACCGATGTGTGGCTAATCGCTATTAGCCTCGGCATCGAAGAGCATTGGGACATTTAAAATGATTTATAATAATTGAAGCTCTTTATTTTCATTTTAATTTAAGCACTTTAGGTTTACCCCGGGTTTACGACGCGTAGGACCACATATTGATGTGTGAGCCCTATTTCCGTAGTCCATATGCTAGCTAGCCGAGAGGCCGTGCATATGGACCGATCACCCCTGGGTAAATAGAGTTGCGTGCATACCCTCGAGAGAGGACAAGCGTAATTCTATCGGATTGGGTTCCCCACCCAATAGCGGGGTTCTTTGCGTAAAGCGGGCGTTAAGAGGAATCCTTCGTCGGACTAACGTTCGGTCGAATAGTCTTAACGTTTAGGTGAGCGATATCCCTATAGCTAGGTGAGCTCACATTTGTGGAACCTCCACGGCCAAGTTGCCTTATTATTAATTTGAAAACTAAGTCTTTTTATTATTAAAAATTGTTTTAGTCTTAATCCGATTCGATGCCGAGCGTTAACCCTTCATCGAATATTTTCTAAATCGTTTTTTCGCTCCTTTGCTTTTCCGTCTTTTATTAAGTAAAAAAAAAATCCACCTTACTTTCAGTAAAAATAATAGTCCTCCCGGAGGAGTAAGAATAGTCAACATGACCCCGAGAACAATACGACCTCGGTATTCCCCCGAATATCGAGTACTACTTGCGATAGGTGCACTTGCCTACCCGAGCGAGCCCGCGACGATCGACTCACCGAACCAACCACAGTAAGAGTCTGTTCGCAGGCGCATCATGAGTCCAAGTTGCCATGCCCCAATATGGTACTTGGACAGTGGATGTTCCAGACATATGACTGGAACAAGGGGTTTACTAAGGGACTACATTCCAATCAAAGATGGTCCAAAAGTCACCTTTGGTGGTTCCGAAAAAGGAATCATCAAAGGATTTGGTAACATTTCTAGCAACTTGGTTACCATTACTCAAGTGGCTTATGTTAAAGGGTTGAAACACAACCTAATAAGTATAAGTCAATTAAGTGATGTAGGGTATGACATCTCATTTGTTAAGAATGGTTGTCATATCAAGAGGTCAAGTGATCAAGAGATCATTTTGACAGGTTATAGGAAGAGGAATGTCTACTGCCTAGACATTATGTGTGAGACCAATGGTTCTCAAGTGTGTCTTGTAGCTGATGAGACAGTCTCTCATTGTGTCAAATGGCACAAGAGGCTAGCCCATCTAAACTACAAGATAATTGGCAAACTCTTTAGTAAAGAGTTAGTGAGGAATGGTCCTCAAGTTAAGTGTGTTAAAGATGGTATTTGCTCAGCTTGTCAAAAGGGCAAGCAGACTAGATCCATCTTTAGAAGCATAGAAAACAAAGATGCTGTGAGGTGTTTATACCTCTTGCACATGGATCTCTTTGGTCCAATGCCAGTTCACAGCCTAGGTAGGAAGGTCTATGCCTTTGTAGTTGTAGATGACTACTCAAGGTTTTCCTGGGTGTTCTTCTTAAGACAGAAATCTGAAACACCTAATGTCTTCTAAAGCTTTGTCAAGCAAATTCAGAATGAACTAGACAGTACAGTGGTCAAGATTAGAAGTGACCATGGTACTGAATTTCAGTCTGAGAGTATGGCAAAACTATGTGAAGACTTTGGGATATTTCAAGAGTTTTCTTCACCTAGAACACCTCAGCAAAATGGCATTGCTGAGAGCAAGAATAGAACCTTGATTGAGGCAGGTAGGACCCTATTAAGTGACACATCACTACCAGAATATTTCTGGGCTGAAGCAGTTAATACTGCATGCCATGTTATTAATAGGGCTACCATTACTAAAGGCCTCAACAAGACCCCCTATGAGGTTATGAAAGGCAGGAAACCAAACCTATCCTACTTCAGGATCTTTGGTTGCAAATGCTTCATACTTAACAATGGAAAGTCTTACTTGACTAAGTTTGCTGCCAAGTCCCAAGAGGGAATTTTTGTTGGGTACAACAACAACAGTAAGGCTTATAGAGTCTACAACTTGTCTACACAAGTTTTAGAAGAATCTATACATGTAATATTTGATGAGACTAAACTTATTAACAATGAGTTGTCTAGTAGTGTATGCAGCTCCACAGGTATAACAAAGAAGTTGGACAAGCTTACTATAGAAGAAGAACCTGCTGCAAGACAGCAAGTAGAAGATAGTGGCTGCTGTCCAGGGGGAGTACTACATGTACCTAGTACAGAAGAAGTACAAGGAGTGCAGCAAGATGAAGGAACTGAAGAGGTTCAACCAGAAGTCAGGATGCCTCTAGCCAATAGGTATCTTAGAGATCATCCAGTAGAGCAGATTATTGGAGATCCAAGACAAGGGGTACAAAAAGGAGCAGAAATCTGAATGCAGCAATCTACTCCAGTTTTCTATCCCAAGTTGAATCTAAGAAGTTTGAAGAAGCCATTCTAGATCCACAATGGACTGAAGCAATGCAAGAAGAGCTGAATCAGTTCAAGAGGTGCAAGGTCTGGGAACTTGTTCCTAAACCTAAAGACCACAATATAATAGGAACCAAGTGGATCTACAGGAATAAGTTGGATGAACAAGGTGTCATCATTAAGAATAAAGCAAGATTGGTTGCTAAAGGATATAGGCAGCAAGAAGGTATTGACTTTGATCAAACCTTTGCTCCAGTAGCCAGACTGGAAGCCATAAGGATGTTCCTGGCCTATGCAACCTTTCAAGGATTCAAAGTTTACCAAATGGATGTGATCAAGTCAGCATTTCTAAATGGTAATCTTAAAGAGGAAGTCTATGTGGAACAGCCCTCAGGTTTTGTTGATTCAACTCTACCTAATCATGTCTATAGACTAAGGAAAGCTTTATATGGGTTAAAGCAAGCCCCTAGGGCTTGGTATGAAACCCTGGCTAGTTTCCTCATTGAGAACAAGTTCACAAGGGGGAAAATAGATAAGACTCTATTCCTTAGGGAATCTAGAGGCAAAGTTATACTAGTCCAAATATATGTAGATGACATTATATTTGGGTCTACTGAAAGCAGCCTTTGCAAAAAGTTTGTAAAACTTATGCAAAGTCAATTTGAGATGAGTAGTATGGGAGAGCTAAAGTTCTTCTTGGGTCTCCAAGTAAGACAGACTGAGAATGGATTATCCATATGCCAGTCCAAGTTCACCCTAGAACTCATAAGGAAGTATGGTATGGATTCATCCAGCACCATGAAGACTCCTATGGGGTCAAGTATGTCTCTTAGCAATTATGATGCAGGGAAACCTGTAGATGAAACCTTGTATAGAGGGATAGTTGGCTGCCTATTATACTTGACTGCAAGTAGACCAGATATCATGTATGCTACATGTGTCTGTGCAAGGTATCAAGCCTGCCCTAAAGAGTCTCATTTGACAGTAGTCAAAAGAATATTGAGATATCTAAAGGGCACTCCTTATCTAGGCCTCTGGTACCCTAGGAATGGGGATTTTGATCTAACAGGTTATTCAGATACAGACTTTGCACGATGCAAAGAAGACAGAAAAAGCACTACTGGAACCTGTCAATTCCTAGGTGGAAGACTGATTTCTTGGAGTAGCAAAAAACAAACAAGTGTGGCTATCTCCACTGCAGAGTCAGAATATGTGGCTGCTGGAAGTTGCTGTGCTCAACTTCTATGGATACAGCATCAGCTTGAGGACTATGGAATTCAGGTAAGTAAAACTCCACTCTTTTGTGATTCTACTAGTTCTATTTCAATAGCTAATAATCCTGTATCCCATAGTAGAACAAAACATATTGAAATTAAATATCATTTTCTTACGGAGCATGTAGAAAGAGAAGATATTTTACTTGAATATGTTAGAACAGATAATCAATTAGCTGATATGTATACTAAGCCCCTAGAAGAAGCTAAGTTCAATAGATTTAAAATTGAACTAGGAATGATAAACTTAGAGTAAGTTTACAGAATTGAAATTGGCTAAGTAAAAAGGTGTCGACACATAGAGATTTCTGTGTCGACACAGAAAGTAGGTGTCGACACTTCAGGAAAAAGGTGTCGACACATCTAGGAAGTTGGTGTCGACACTTCAGAAAATTAGTGTCGACACATGTCAAGTAGGTGTCGACACATCCAAAGTGGTGTCGACACTTAGTATTTACTCAGAATTCTCAAAGTAAAGTCTCGACTATGTGTCGAGTTGAGTAGTGTCGACACATAAACAAGTGTCGACACATAATCATGTTGACTAAACTTGTGTCGACACATAGGTGTCGAGACATTATAAGTCAGTGTCGACACTTATCGCCAGTGTCGACACAATTCAAGTTAGCTGCCCGCCTTTTCATCTTCGAACCTAGAAAGGTATAAATAGGATTTTGCCTTAGTTTGTCGACACGCTTTTAAAAGTTTCGAGACCAAACTTCTGTGTCGATACCTCTCTTCTCTCAAGTCAAATTCTACAAACCCTAATGGCGCCAAAGCTTGAGGAGAACGTCAGCGAAGGATACGAACTGGTGCGCGACGCATTTGGGGATGCTGACCAGGAAATCAAGAACATGATAACCCTAGTTGCAGACTCAGGGTTAGAATATCTTATTTCTGAACCTACTAAAATATGGAAGAAAGAGGTACTGGAATTCCTCAATGGAGCTAAGGTAGATGAAACTGGATTCAAGATCAAATCCAGGGTTCATGGTGAGAAGGTGAAGGTATCCCCTAAGAGCTTGAGGAAGATCCTTCAGTTGCCAAGAACTAAAGAGAAAGATGAGGTTACTGCTTCAAGGACCAGGGAAGCTCTAACATGGTGTGGTCTAGATTCTCAGATGAAAATTTGATCAGTGTTTCTTAGAAAGGGCATGAACAGCCAAGGGAAATTCCTTTCAGAAATTGTTGGAAAGGTAATATTAAGTAAGCCAAGAGGGCATGATAGGATATCTGCCTCAATGTTCAGCATTATGACCAGGATTATCTTCACTCTGAACACTTACTGGTCTATTATAGTGTTTGAGAAAATCAAGGAAAGCTTGAAGAAGCCCAATCTGGGCAGGATCATAAGTCTATATCTAGCTGGTACCATACCAGAGGTTATGCAACAAGCTGCTGGAAGTAAAATAAATCATATGAGGAAAATGGATCTGAGAATATTCTCTAGATGGGACAGGGTGTTGACTAAGGAGATGCCAACCCCTGAGAAGATAATTTCTGAGAAAGTATCACCTCCAAAGAAGAAGAGGAAAGCTGCTCCAGTGGCTCAGGTTCCGACTAGCAGCTCTGAAAGTGAAGAGCAAGTGGTTTTTACACCAGATGAGTATGAGGAAGAGACTGCTGTAAAGTCTCCAGCTCCTCAAGATGTTGCTGAGATCCAGGGGAGCTACCTCAAGCTAGCCCCATACACAAGGATCACATCCAGGGGGAGTCTCTAGTTGTAGAAGAACCAACTACACTAGAAAGTGAACTAGCAACCAACATCATCCTAGAGGTACTCTCTGAACTAAATGCTTTCGATTTTCCTATAGAGGATACTGATTTGTCTGATGTTCATCAGCAAATTCAGCTGGATAGCCAAGTCCCAGATACTGTCATGGAAGACACATCTGTTGATATTGTAGTTACTGATCCAGTGGTTGAAGAGCCAAGAATTTCTCCAGCTCATTCACCCCAAGAATTTACAATGGAAGATTTATTCCTAAATCTGGATCAATAAGACTTTGACAAGGATACTACTGCTGCTGAAAAGGAGAATGCTCCACTTGAGGGGGAGCAAGTAGTATATGTTGAAGAGCCTGCTAGGTAAGAAACAGAAAAGGCACCAGATGTGCAGACTGAGAGGCCCCCAAGCCTTAAGGAGAGGGTAGAAATTGCCAGTACATCAGCTTCTGAAGATGAGGATGTTGCAAGGGCAAAGAAGAAGAAATTTCAGGTCTTCAGAAGAAGGAGCCAAAGTTACAAGAAGGCATTACAAACCATAACACCAAAGCCTATAGTTCAGCCAGCACCATCAATTGATTATAGTGCACTGATGGTTGCTATGCAGATCAAGTTGGATGAGCACAGAAACGCAATTGAGAAGTATGTGGATGAAGGGCAGAAATCATTGCAATTTGATCTGGCCCAGGATATTAAATCCATAAGATTTGAAATGAACCAAAATAAAAAGGAGATGACTGAATGTTTCCACAAGGGTGGCAATGCAGTGGTGTACTTGGCTACACACCAGGAGAAGATAAAAGCACAAGTGGATGACATAGCTGTGAAGCAAGGTTATGTTCTTGAAAATCAGATAAGAATGAATGACAACCTTACTGCATCTCGCAATGCTATTGTCACAGAAATAAAGAACATTGCTACTGGCCTGACAACTTCTACTGCTACTGCTATGACAGCTTTTGATAAAGTACTGCAAGAGAGCTTAACTGATATTACAACTGCTATTCAAGACTCTCAGAAGCTGATCTCTGAAAAACTCCAAAGGTTAAGACCTTTCTACAGGGATGGAGTCAATTATCTCAATGCCCAAATCAGATTTCAAAAAGATGACTTAAGGGATCACATAGAAAGAGAATTCATAAAGGGGGAGAGGGTCTTAGTCAAAGCTGGCTCTGACCATGCAAAATGGGTTTCTAATTCCATCAGAGCCACTCTTGGTTATCCTCCTCTTTGTGATGATGATAATGTAGCTGAATCTGGAATTAACCCTGCCTATCTTGGAGGTGAGTAACCAGAAGTAGCTCAAGTGATCTATCCTCCACCAGATTTTGACATGATCCATGCTGACATACAGTCCATGTATAGCCCACCTGGGGGTAAGGACAATGTCATAACAGAGAAAGTTGTTCAGCCTGTCTCTGAAGCTTTACAGGAAGCCATCTTGAAGGAGCAAGCTGAAGAAGAAACCAGATTATCAAAGAAGAGGTTCAGGGAGCAAGTTGAACAAAGACCTGACTTTGAGCAGTGGAGCCCTACCTCAAGAAACATTATTTTGACTGCCTGGAAAGCTGCCAAAGATAACATTCAAGACAGGAATAAGTGGTTTTCTGAAACTGAATGGAGGAAACATGAATCAAGGCAGGAGGCTATAGTTCAATACAGAAGGAAGGCCAAGATGGGAAAGCTATCTCCTACTGCTCTGGAGCCTAGCAAGTACTTTCCTAAGCCTTATCATTATTTTGAGAGGCAAAAGATTAAAGCAGAAGAACTTAAGAAGAAAGATCAGAAAGGCAAGAAGCCTGCTGATGCAGAAGTTACTGAAGCTCCTGTTCAAGCCAGAGTTCAAGCTGGAAAAGGAATAGTCATTAAGGAGGCTGAACAGAAATAGCTTAGAATTTTCTTAAAAGTTTACTATGTATTCTTTTGATATAAAACATTCTGTAAACTTTAGAATTTTGTATATGACAAAGTATTGGAACAATGTTTTGTGTGATAAATTTGTTGTGTAATAAATTTGTTTCATAATTGTTCTGTGATGATGACTATGTATACATGTGTGATTGATACATGTTTATGTTTACCCTGATATATATAATCCTGCTTTACATCATTTTGTAATTTAATTATGAATGGTGTATATCATTGACTAAGGGTTATGACTTCTCCAAATAGGGGGAGATTGTTGGGTACATTGGTTCAAATGTACCTGATTTGAAGAAGCCTCACCCAACTCAATGATATACATCAAAATGTATTTGATGTATTTTGAGTTACTTGTGCAGGTTAAGTATTTGCAGGACTGAAGCAAAAAAGTTTCTAAGTCCATGTGTCGACACCCAGAGGGAAAGTGTCGACACTTAAGAAGACTTGTGTCGACACCCAGGCAAGCAGTGTCGACACTTGGAGTCATTGTGTCGACACCAGGGATGCTGAGTCGACACTAGACAGAAAGTGTCGACACAAGGAGCTGTGTCGACACTCAATGAAGAAAGTACAGTGAAGCAGTGTCGACACTTAACAGTTGTGTTGACACCCAGTGAAGCTGTGTCTACATCAGAAAGTGTCGACACTTGGAGGCTGTGTCGACACTCAGCAAAAGCTAGCAGAGACTAAGTACAAGTGTCGACACCCAAAGCAATGTGTCAACACATAACAGAAGAGTCAACACTTGAAGAAAGTGTCGACACAAGAAAGAATGTGTCGACACTCAGCTGAAGACTCAACACTTGAAGAAAGTGTCGACACAAGGAGCTGTGTCGACACTTAGCAAAGAACAGTAAAATTCAAGAATATTCTAAGTACAAGTGTCGACACTAATGGAATGTGTCGACACTCAGCCAGAGTCTCGACAGAAGAAGAAAGTGTCGACACCTAGAGCAATGTGTCGACACTCAACAAGTATCAACACTGAAGATATGTGTCGACACCAAGAAGCAGTGTCGACACTTAACAGATTCAACACATGAAGATGTGTCGACACAAAGGAGATGTGTCGACACTTAGAAGAATTCAGCAAAATACTGAAGTACAAGTACTTGTGTCGACACTCAATTTTAGTGTCGACACATGAAGAAGAAGTAGTGTCGAGATAATAAATCTACAACACAAGTAGTTGTGTTGACACCTTGTAGACTAGCGTCGACACTTAGACAACTTGTGTCGACACTTGGTCTATAAGTGTCGACACTTAAAGACAGAAAGTCTCGACACTTTCAGACAGTTAGAGAATTTTCAAGAACTGACTGGATGACTTGACAGCTGCCATTCCAGCCGGTCTACAGCACCTGTCAGAGTTGTCAGAATTCAGTTATGAACCGGACCAGCCGGTTACCATGAAGAAGGCCTATAAATAGGCCTATGCTGTATACAGAAATTGATTGATGAAGTGGTTCAAGTGATCATTCACAAGAGAAACACACAAGAAGCTCTAGCTTTCAAGTGAAGATCTAAGAAGTTGGAGAGAGAGAGCTCCATCCAAGAAATCAGTTGTTGGAACCAGACTGAGAAGAAGGGTTCAGATTTATTCTGAATCTTAAGTGGCAGAGATCAAGGATCAACTGCAGAAGGAGTCAATCTTATTGAGTTCTACTTTCAAGAAGCTTTGAAGAAAGCTAAGTCAGATTGATTTCAGCTGAGTTCTTCCAAGAACTCATCAAGAAACTCACAACTCCCCTCTCTTGTCTCTGGGTTGCTGAGTTAACAATTTTGTATTCATTTTATCTTGTAGGATCCTTTGGATCTGAGTCTTGTAACCCTGTAAATATAAAGGATGAGGGTAGGAGAGTTTTATCTCTGAGTGTAGGCCTTGGTGGCTGAGTGTAGGCCTTGGTGGCTGAGTGTAGGCCTTGGTGGCTGAGTGTAGTCCTTTGTGGCTGAGTGTAGGCTTTGTGGAAAAGCTGAGTTGTAGGGCCTAGGGCTTGAGGTGTAGGAACCAGTTTTGGGTTCTGAGTTAGTGGAGAAGTTTGGCTGAATCTAGTACACTGCTAGATAGGCAAAGGAGGAAAGTGGATGTACCCAAAGCTTGGGGAACCACTATAAAACTCTGTGTCTACTGTGTGAATGTGGTTTGCTGTGAATGCTGTGTGATTAATGTGCAATAGTAGTTTATATTCTGTGTTAAAAACTGATTGCTGCCATAAAAAGTCAAAAAGAATTTGGTCACCTATTCACCCCCCCCCCCTCTAGGTGTTTAGGTACTATATCTTTCAATAAAGTCTTTATAATTTCTCTTTTTCAATTTTTCTTATTTTTTTAACTAAGTTAGTGAAAAATGAAAATCACTTTGAAAACGTTTTTTTATTTTTTGATTATTATCTTTTTTGGAATTTTTAGAGTATTCTCTTTTTTGGGGATTTTTAGATTTCCTAAGTTTTTGAATTTTTAGTTTTTTTTTTTAGTTTTTAGCAGGTTATTTATAAGAAAAGGGATAGATAGAGATGTTATGTACAAAGAAGATATTTGAAAAGGAGAAAGAATTTTTACAAAGAAGAAGAGAGGGGGGAAAGAGAGATTTTTTACAAAGAAGAAGAGAGGGGGAAAGAGAAATATTTTTACAAAAATTTACAACTTAAGGTTTGCCCCGGGTTTATGGATTTTCTAAGTTTTTAAGTTTTTTCATTTTTTAAGTTTTTAGCAGGTTATTTATAAGAAAGGGGAGAGAAAGAGATGTTATGTACAAAGAAGATAGGGGAAAGGAGAAAGATTTTTTACAAAGAAGAAGAGAGGGGGTAAAGAGAGATTTTTTACAAAGAAGAAGAGAGGGGGAAGAGAGAGGGAAAGAGAGCTTTATTTTAGTGCTTTATTTTATAGCTTTCATTTTTTGTTTTATTTTTTTTGCTTTCACCACAAGCCATCCCCATTCCGATGAGTGGCTAACCGCTCTTAGCCCTCAGTGTCGAAGAGCATTGTGACATATAAAATAGCTTTAAATAATTAAAGCTCTTGCTTTTCTAATTAATTAAATTAACTTAAGCTTTGCCCCGTGTTTACTATGCGTAGAACCACCTACTCGTTTTAGTTTTTAATTGGGTTTTGGGTAGGTTTTTAGTTTTTTTAGGAATTTTAGTTTTTAGTTTTTTTTAGTTTTTGATCATAATATAATAATAATTTTTTTAAAGTTTTCTTTTTTTTTTGTTTTTGATATATATATATATATTAAGTAGTTTTATTAGTTTGATTATTAATATTCGTATTGTATTGGCCAGTTTTTTGTATATATATGATTAAAAGTAATAGAGCTCCAGAGTTTAAAATAATGACTCGAAATCTCCCCGGCAACGTCGCCAAAAACTTGATGCAAGTTTAAACTCCAAAAATTATTATGAGCCCGCGGCGCCCCGGGTGGTTTATTTTAGAAAAGCGGATTTGGTTTTATTTAGAAAACGGGGCATGTAGATTTATTATTTGGATATTAAACAAGTGAAATCGAGTTTTAACGAAAGAAGGCAAGTACACCTATCATATGTAGTACAAGATATACTGGTGTGGAATATCGAGGTCATATTACTCTCGTGGTCGGGTTGATTATTTCTACTCTTCCCTGGAGGGGACTATTATTTTACCGATATTTAACTTATCAGGTTATTTTTTAAAAATATATAAACAAATGACTTTAAAAATAAAAGAATGAAAAGATGGAGCCGATGAAAAGCTTAGTGCAACCGCATCGAATAAAATTTGAACTAAAATAAACTTGCAATAAAAAGAGATCCTAAGTTTCAAATTAATTAAGTCGGAGACTTGGCCATGGAGGTTCCACTAAAATGAGCTCACCTATCTCTAGAATCGCTCACCTGAACATTAAAACTATTTGACCGGGCTCTCATCCGATAAAAGATTCCTCTTAATGCCCGCATTATGCTAAGAACCCCTCTATTGGGTGGGGAACCCAATCCTATCTCGAGGTTTAGTGTGGAACTCCCTTTACCCAGGAGTGATCGGTCCATACGCACGGCCTCTCGGCTAGCTAGCGTATGCACTATGGAAATAGAGGCCACACATCGATTATGTGGTTCTATGATTCGTAAACCCGGGGTAAACCTTAAGTAATTTTAATTAATTAAAAAATAGGACCATTAATTATTTAAAGCTATTTTATCTGTCCCAATGCTCTTCGACAATGAGGGCTAAGAGCAGTTAGGCACTCATCGGAATGTTGATGGCTTGCGGGAAAAAATAAAAAAATTAAACAGAAAATGAAAGCGATAAAGGAAAACATTAAATAAAGCAGTAAAGGAAAGCTGTAAATTGCGAGTCCCACTCAAACGAGTGGGGGGAAATGAAAGTAGTAAAAGACAAGTACTACTCAAACGAGTAGAACTGAAATGAAAGCGAGTCTTAGTCAAATGAGTAGGACAAAAAAATGCACCTACGCACGCACTCTACTGAAATGTAAAACACACGCACACATATTCTACAGAAAATGAAATACGCACACACTCTACAAGAAGGAAAACCCATGCACTCGACATAAAATGAAATACACACACACACTGCAAAAAGTAAAATGCACACTATAAAAATTAAAACGCACAAGTACAAGTCCTACTCAAACGAGTAGGCGGGAAATTAAAGCTGCTCCAACTCAAACGAGTATGAGAAAATAAATGCACACACTCTACAGAAAGTAAAACGCACACACTCTACATGAAAGGAAACACTCCACACACACTACTGAAAGGAAACCACACACATGCTCTCTACTGGAATGAAAGAAAGCGGTAAAAACTAACTCATACACGCACGCACAAGCACAAAAAAATAAGAAAAACTAAGTTGCTGAAAAATTAAAACAACGACAATTCTACCGCTAGAATGAGGTAGAAATTCATAAAAAGACTAAATAAAAACTAAACGAGCAAAATGTTTTGCAAATAAATGCAAAATGAAAGTGCTCGTAAAATTAAAATGAATACATTTCTACCGCTAGAATGCGGTAGAAATGAATAAAATGAAGTAACAAAAATTAAAAGAGCAAAAAGTTTTTGATAATAAAGCAAAATAAAGGTGTTTGAAAAAACAAAATAACAATTTATCCACTCTTATAACTCTATAAAAGCGCTTAAAAAGTGGAAAAAGAGTTAAAAGAACGAAAAGTTTACAAAACTAAAAATAAAAGACTAAGTAAAAAAAATCAAAACCACTTTTGTAATCGTTTTTTATAGGTTCATAAGGATGAATATGAAGAGTGCTAAAAAGCTAAACTATGAAGTTTATGAAAATTATGAAAGCATAAAAAACCTAAAAATTATTCTCTTGTTTTATCTTTTTTTATTAAAAACTTAGCAATTCACGTGAAATCAGCCGCTTTTTGAAGAAATTGATGAACACGCCCCCCAAGACGCCCGTGTTAGAGGGCGTGTACTTTGATAAATTTTGTCTATAAATACCCAACTGCTGGCTGAACCCCTGTTCCCCTTGCTAGAACCATTTTGCTAAGATGTTATGCTGCCTAGATGGATTCCAAGTCTACGTAAGGGATATTTTTCCCCTCTCCTTAGCTTTTATTTTAGTGTCTTTGTAACTCGTTATTTGACGTAATAAAATGTGTTTTTCTTCTCTTATTATGGCTTTGGAATGAATCTAAGCAAATCTCCTCTTAAGTAATCTTATTTCATTTTATTTTATCCTTTATTTTTGTTCTTTTTATGGGTGTGTGAGTGTATGAGTATAGGTTTTTACTTTGATGTTTTCATTATTTTTTGTACTTAGTTTTGTTAGATTTAGCATTTTTATATCTTTTATTCCATTCTCATAAATCCGTAAAAGCGTTTGTTTTCAAAGTGATTTTCATTTTTCACTAACTTAGTTTTTCTTGTTCAGTTGTAAAACTTTGCGTTCTTTTTTACTTTATTCACACTTTTTAGCACTTTTACGGAGTTATAGGAATGAATATATAGTCGTTTTAATTTTTCGAGCATTTCGATTTTCGTTTTAAACTTTTGCTCATTTAATTTTTTGTCCTCTTTTTATTCATTTCTACAGCATTCTAGCGGTAGAAATGTATTCGTTTAAGCATTGAGATGACTATTTAATTTGTAAGAATGATTAGGACTTCCCTTTGATCACTTCATGTCTCACCACTTATATTTGATTTGATTACTATCCTTTGAGATTGAACCTTTGATTACTATGCATAATTTCCCTACATTCCTAAATGTAATTTCTTAGTAACTTTGCAACTATGAGTGATTGTTAAAAGAAAAATGTAAAAAAAAATGTGTCATAGTGATATGTGGCCTAAGTGTGTGTACACCTACTTGGAATGATCCATATTATGACTTTATAAAAAAGGAGTAAAAAAGAACGTGTCATAGTGATATGCGGCCTAAGTATTTATATTCATACTTGGAATGATCCCAACTATGATTTTAAAAAAAATGTAAAAATGTCGTAGTGATATGCAGCCTTGGTATGTACATTCATACTTGTAATGATCCCAACTATGATTAACTAAAAAAGAAAAAAAAAATTAAAAATGTTGTAGTGATTTGTGGCCTAAGTGTGTGTACACCTACTTGGAATGATCCCAACTATGCACTAAAAATTTGACAATTGAGAAATGAACCCCATTGTTGAGAGAGTTATTAAGAATATTAACTAGGGAAATATCTTCTACTATCGCAATTTATTCCAAACCAAGCCAAAGTCATTTCCATTGCGTGTTCGCATGAATTCTTTTCAAATTAAACTACCAACTCAAGTAAAGGTTAAGTCAAATACACGGCTTATTCTTATTCTTTCCAAGTTATTGAGGAAGTTTGCTGAGAAAAAATTATGGGAGTCAATGATTCTGAAGGATAGCACACAGCACACTAGAGAGTTTAATTGAGCTTTATCTATCATCAAGCTAATGAATAGTTGATTATTTCGAACCATTAATGTGTGACAAGTCCTCATTTGGTTAAATCGAGACTTTTGAGTCAGCTTTCTTTAATTATGTTTGAGATGAAGGGTCATGTGAGTTTAGTATTGTGACTATTTCCTCTCACTCAATTTCGATGATTAGTATTGTCTTTGTTAGGGACTAGCAAAGGTTAAGTGTGGAGGTGTGATAACTTCTCAAAAAGAAGTTATCTAGACCAATTTTAGGCTTAAATATTCATTATAAAATGCTTAAAATGAGTTTAAATAAAATAGAAATTAAATTAAATTCATATTCATTAAATTTGTGGCTAATCCGGTCTTTTTCCATGGTCTTATTGAGAGAATTGCCAAAGAAATCTGCTTTAAGAAAGAAATTTGCCCAAATATCATAACCAGGAAAGTTGGTTACAACGAGTTGGAAAGCAGGTTGCAACGTGGCCTGGACGAATTTCATATTTTTAAATTTAAAGTTGGCTCCAATTTCAAATATGGAAGGGTGCTTCTTTCTAAAGGGTTGGCTACGTTTTTAAGAAGGAAAATCTCCACCAAATCATTCATTCAAAGACATTCTAAGTGAGAGGAGAGAAGGGAATAGAGAGACTTCTTCATCTAGAGTTTCAAAATCCTCTATTGAAGAAGAGCGGCTAGAGCAAGGAAGAAGACGGATCTCCAGACTGATTGAGCGAGCGACTTTGGAAGGAGAATCCTACAACATTTATTTCTCAATTTCATCATGTATTGTAAGATCTCTCCAAATGTTTTTCGGTTTTCCTCCATCGCTATGAAATAATTTCTATTAATCTTGTATTCTGAAAGTACTATGGCTTGTGTGATGATGAAATTATAATATTTTCTTTATGATTGTTTGGTGAATGTCTTTATTGAAATTGTGATCTATATTTTGAAACTTTTGGCCGAGGTTTCATTTTTCTATTGTGCTACATGAATCGAGAGAGGAGTTGCGCAAGTGCGTCATAATTTCGGTATAGCATTTGAAGTGAGAAAGAGAATTCCTCTTAATGTTAGCAACTTTGTTTTTTGATCTGTATGCGATACTTGTTTCACCTAAGGGGAAATAGAGACTAGGGATTTCTGATATCGAGAGGTACGAATTTTCTACCCTAAAATCGTTGCAAGATGTTTCACCTCATATATTCATGAAGTCACTTTTTATCTTCATCTCAATAGGCATAGTAAATCACAGTACAAGATTATATCTCATAACTGATAACATATATTTTTCTCTACAATCCATAGTTTATTTTAATTAGAAGTTTTCTTTACAGTTTCTAATATTTTTAAATCATCATTTCAATTCACTTGGATTTAGAGAAAAGGCTTAAATGGTATTTGCAAGCACTAAATCTAATACCTCTCTGTGGGAACGATCTTTATTCACTCTTTATTACTTGAACCGACATGTGCACTTACGTGTAATACACATACCTGTTTCGTGCATATCACTTAGACACCTAACTGATTGCACATATCTTTGTGGCCCATTGTCTAGTGAGAGACCTCAATAACTTGTCATTAAGCTCATAATGACTGAAGACCCTCCCATAGGTCCTCAGCTCATTTACTATCCTGAAGAATCTTTCACAGTAAGCATCTATGTTTTCTTTTTGCGACTGCCTGAAAGCCTCATACTCCTTGTTGAGCATGGACTTCCTTTCATCTCTGACCTCTTCAGTTCCCTCCATGTAAACCATCAAAGTGTCCCACATCTTCTTAGAGGTCTGTTAGTGAACAAGATTCTGAAAGGTTGAATCATCAACATCGCTGATTATGTTGTTCTAGGCTCTCTTGACTAAGGTGGCAAGAATTACCCCATTCTTGGTCATCTCTGAATATGTCTTAGGTGTCTGGGCATTGGTATCCAGAGCTGAGACTCTCATAGGGATGAAAGGTCCATATTTGAATGTCACAAAGATTCTTATATCATATGCTTTCATAAATAGCTTGACCCTCTCTTTGCAGATTCCAAAACTCTCCTTTATGTATATAGGAAGTTTCATTGAGCCCATCTCCTTATTGTTCTCTCCTGAAGCCATAAGTATACTTGTTTAAGCTACCCTTTGAGATCTACTCTGGATGTTAGGTCCTTCTTGAGCAACCTCCCTCTGATTCCACTTAAAAGTCTTTAATTCTAAGGTCTCTAATCACCTACAGGGGGGTGAATGGGTTTTTGCTCTTTTATAATTTTCCCTCTACTTAGTGTGTTGTGGGTGAGTTATATAATGCTTCTAAGACAATCACACAAAGCACATAGAAGGTTTACAGTGGTTCCCCAGATTATGGGTACGTCCACATCCCTCCCCTTTCTAACAGCTTATTAGACAAGGACCCTTCTCTAAAACTCAGTTCCTTAAAGCTTACAACTCAGATCCCTCAGGATTTCTCAGTATCCTATAAGAATTACAACTCAAAAACATGGACCTACCTCAAAGAAAACTACCCTTACAACTCAGTGATGAAAAGATCACCTACCTCAGACTTGAAAAAAAGTCCTACAAATTAGGCTATGGAGGTTAGCCCTACAACTCAGAGAGAATGACTCTCCTATAGCTTAGGCACAAGGCCCTACCTCAGATCCAAAACTGGATACTACAATCTGAGGCTCAACATCGCTACCTTAGAGAGAATAACTCTCCAACATCAGGCAAAACTGCGCTACACTCTGGCAATCATCCCTACACTCAGATCCACACACGGATCCTACCTCATCCTTTATAAATCAGGCTTACAAATTAGGTGCAAAAGGATCCTATAGGAAGAGTTATTGGTTAGTGTGGTTGATTTGACACCAGAGTTATTTCTCTGTCGTTGCCTCCTGAGCTGAGTTTACCTCGGCCCTATCATCTTCTCATCATCAAAAGAATGATCTTGAATAAGTTAGAGCTTGTGTTGGAATTTACTCAGAAACTTGTTTTTGAACGTGCTGAAGAAGACTGAAGATTTGATAGTTCTTGTGTTCTTCAATCAGCTAACCTGGACCTGCAGAAACCTGAAAGCTCTGGTCCTTCTTCTTTATTATAACCTTATCTGACCTTTCAATTGCAAAAGAAGTTGCTACAGCTAACTTGAAAGAACTTTTAGATCGGCTGATTTAACTTCAAGCTTCGTTCTCGGCAAAAATGGCGAGGAAGAAGAAGTTCAGTCGCAACTTTTCAAAATGAGAAAACACTAAAAGTTACTTAACTCCATCTTGTCACAAGGAGCTATAGTAAACACAGCAAATATCTAAACAAAAAGCAATCACAAACCACAGTAAGAAAACAAAATAAAGTAAGCAACCAGATGACACAAGGAGCTATAGTGGTTCCCCAATCAATCTGGGTACATCCACTCTTCTACCACCCTAGGTAGGAATCCACTGCAGGATGAGTTGATCAGGTGTCCTGTGCACCAATGAGCTTTTGATAAGGTGCTCAAAAAGCAAACCAGATTTTTTGATCAGGTGTCTTGCCACCACTGAGTTTTGACAAGGTCTCAGAAACCAGCACAAACTTTTAAAGGGAGTTTGATAAACCCTTTATAGTAGAGAGAGAGAGGGATGAGATGATCTTCTTTGTCAACAATCAGAGATAAGATAGTGGATGTTGTCAAAGCTCCCCCTGAGATCTTGAGTTGTTCAGGAAGTGAAGCTTTGCAATAGGGTGATAGGCCTTTAGAAAATTTGATCTCTAGCAAAAGATGATTTCAGCAGCAGCTGAAATGTGTGTTGTCTGGAGTCTTGAATGATGATGGCCTTTGAACACTGGAATCAAAAGGGATCTGAAAATTTCAGTATGTTGATCTCCTTTTTGTGATGGTGTTCTTGTATGAGTTCTAAGACTGTGAATTTCTGCAGCTCTTTTTCTTGTTGCTATTCACTTGTTGATGATGTTATTCTGTATATTCTTCTTCAGTAGTGATAAAAAAAACTGATCTTTTATTCCTTAGATCTGAATGAATATTTCTCTGTACAAGATAGCCGTTAGCCTGTCATAAATGACTTCCTTAACTGCATTTGTCTTCTGGAGGAAAGTCCAATAAAAACATTCCTTTGAAAATTCCTTGAAACTTGCTCCAGATTAATTGAAAACGGCTACAAGATCCTTGACATAAATGCTGAGAATAATTCCATAACTGTCTGAATTTGAATCTTGAAAAACGTTGATCTCACCAGAAAAACGTCGAACTGAGCTCCACTATCGTTGAACTGAGCTCAGAGACTGGACTTAGACTGAAATAGAGATCGTCGATCTGAACTCAACTATCGTCGAACTGAGCTCAGAGATAGAGAAACAAACTGGAGACAAGAACGTTGATCAGAGCTAGAAGATCGTCGAATGGAGTTTGACGACTCGTTGAAGTTGAGCTCAGAGATCGTCGAATGGAGTTCGATGATTTGTCGAAGTGAGCTCAGCGATCGTCGAATGGAGTTCGACGTTTCGTCGTACTGAGCTCGACGAAATTACTTAGTCTCCTGAATTGAAATATCTGGTCTTGAGGGCAGCTTTCAAACCTAAATACTAACCCTTAGACTCAATTCTAATTGACCTTTAGATCTATACAAGGAGGTCAAAACAGATTTCCTAAAAGACATATTGATACTTGCCCAAATCAGTAATAGGGTGTTCCAACAATCTCCCCCTATTTGGGTTAGGGTTATTATTTACAGATATTGAAGAAAATAGAAACATACAAAGCAGAAATATAACAAACAAGACATTGCAGAAACAGAGACATTATCTCAGATAGTTCAGAAAACAAAAATATACTATCATCTTACAGAATCATTCTTTTTCCTTGCTCTTTATAAGAACAATTTCTCTGTTGGGATTGAGAGCTTCTTTCTTAGATCTTCTATCATCAGCTGCACCTAGAGAGGTTTGTTGCTTTGGCCTGGGCACTACAGCTTCTGGATGTAGCTTCATATAGCTTTCTGAATCAAAAAATTTACTGGAAGAGTATCTCTCAAGTTCTTTATTTCTTTGATCTGATAAAGTAGTGATATTTGATACATCTCTTCCTTATTCTCTAGCTTTCTTGATTTCATCCAAAGCAGTCAATTCTTTCATTCTTGTTGTCCATGAGGTGGGGTTATTTTCTGGGTCCTCAAATGGAACAGGAGGATCATATCTATTTGAAGGATTATCTGGAGGAGCTCTGGAAGAGACTAGTTCTTTCAGGTTAAAAGGGAAGGGAGCAGAAGTTGTGTCAGATGGACCTTGTCCTTCCCTTGGATAAGGATGTTGCCTGGAATATCCTTTGGAGTACACTTTGAGTTCTCTCTGATTTCCTCTGTACTGTCCTCTTCTGGACTGGTAACCTCTAGATTGATTTCCTCTATACTGGGATCTTCCTTGAGGTTGATATGAGCTTTGGCTTCTGGCAGAGGATTGGAAAGCAGAACTTCCACCTGCACCTGCATCAGGTGAAGGAGGAGGAGGAGGAGGAGGATTGAAATGTGAAGATCCTTTGTCATACTTTCTTTTCTTCTTCATAGCCTTCAGTTGATTCCTGGAGTATTTCATCCAAGGTTCTGTGATAGGGCAATCATGCAGTATGTAGTATGGAATGTCATTTGTATCTTTTACTTTCTCTGGAGGAACTCTCTTCATAGCTTTGCTTCTGGCTTTCCTTTTCCTTGCAATTGTAGCAGAGGAATCATCTGAGTCAGTCCTAAACTGATCATTGTCTGAGCTTGGAGGATTATCATACACTGCATCAATCCTTTTTAGGTAATCTTTTTGTTGTTGAGACTGAGCAGAAGAAACAACAGAAACAGCAACAGTAGCAGCAGCAACAGCAGGAAGTGGAGTAGAAGCAACACTGGCAGAAGGAGTTATGGCAACAGATTCAGATACAGCAATTTCAGAAACAAAAGCTACAGCAGCAGTAGTAGAAGCAGTAGTAACAGATGAAACTGGAAGAACAACTTCAGAAGGAGCAACAGCAGCAGTAACAGCAGGCTCAAGAACAAATGCTTCTGTCATATGCATGTCCTCAAAAACAACAATATCAGAACTAGCAAAAACATCAATAACAGCAGTAGGAGCAGCAGCAGTAGGAGCAGTGTCAACAGCCTTGAAGGAATGTATATAAGAGCTTATCAAGCTGGGGTCACTGAAAGTCCACCTAGTGTCAACTACCTTCACCTATGGGGGGGGGGGGGAATAGGTGACGTGCAGCGTTTTTGCGGAATTAAAATTGTACCTGCACACGAAAGTAAAACAGCACAGCAAACAGAGTACACAAGCTATTTATAGTGGTTCCCCGATTTGGGTACATCCACTTTCCCCCTTCGACCTATCTCCCAACAAGGGACGACTCGGTCTCTTCACCAACAGAATTGAAATCCAATTCTTGCACTATCGGAAGGAACCCTTCCACACGTAGGAGTCAACACTCCCACAACACGGGTTGCACTCAACCCTTACAGCTAGGAACCAACGTTCCTTTACAACAAAAATAAAACTAGAATGTACAAGAAATACAAACTACTTTTGGAGACTAAGGTGTACCTCTTCGTTTGATGACGTGTTCTAGAAGTCACGAAGAGTCCACAACCCTAGATCTCACTTGGAGAGAATCTCCCTGAAACCGGCGGCGGCAAGAAGAGCGGCGACTTGGTTCTCGGGATCGGCGGCGACAACGGTGTGCGGCTGCTGTACTTTGGAGATCCAGGCTTCGTAGCAAAGCTAGCAAGGTCTTCCAACGGTCACACTAGGATCAATCGTCTCGATCGATTCGGATGGGGAAGATTTTCCCGATCAAAAAATCAAGAGACAAGAGATCTCTGGTTAGACGCGTGAGACGCTATGCTTGGCTAAGCTTCTGTCGCCGGGAGATCTGGAAGAATCTCGATCAAAAACGGCAACGAACTAGCACGAGCGGTGACGGCGGCGGCGGAGCAGTATAGCAATTTAGGTCAAGGTCGGCTGCTCAGCTTCGTCTTTTTCTGTGTCTCATTACTGTTCAAAAATACGCGTGTATTTATACACAAGTATACTCCTTAATGACCGTTGCGGGTCCCACCAGAAGAAACCCTAATTCCGGTTCAAAATAGTGCCAGCGGCAAAGTCCGGTCCAGCGGTTTCCAGAAAATCGCCCAAGTCAAAATCGGCGAGAATCGAAGGTGATTCTCGTCGATTCGGCGAGAATCAAAGGTGATTCTCGTCGATGTTGACTTGTTTGCACGCACTGGATTAGCCGGATAGAGACGGCGAGAATCAGCCAGTGATTCTCGACGAATCGGTGAGAATCACTAGTGATTCTCGTCGATTCACACTTAGATGATTTTTCGTCTTTCCACCCATGAGCTGCTCTTTGACCCATCCTTGCTCCTTGTCTGCTCTTGCAATATCACAGACCTGCACTTGAAAATAAGTACACTCCAATAGAGAGAGTACACGTAGGCCAACACACTGATCTGCTCAACAAGGGATTACGTCGTGCAGACCCGTGTATATTGACCTACTGCACCCTGACATTGGAGTGCACTTAGCATGGAATATCTGCAAGCAAAACTTAAAATATTTTATCAAATACATTGTCTATTTACCTTAGCTTTTTCAGGGGCTTCTTCAAATCAGGTACGTTGTGGATACAATACCCAACAATCTCCCCCTATTTGAAGAAGCCTAAACCCTACAAGCTAAGTTGAATAAAGCGTATGGGAATGAAAATCATAACCTTGAAATTGAGTTGAGAGAGATATTCATTACCAATACCAATTTCTTGAGAGCAAACTTTGGAGCCACCTTAGCCTTAGCCGAGAGGGTAATCTCCCCCTTTTCGGCTTCTGCAAATCTGGGTCTGTAGCATTTGACCCTTGCTCCCCCTCAGTTCTTGCGCCTGTGCTCACACTTGAGTTCCTGGCAGAGGCTCCCCCTAGAGGCACGATCCTGGAGCTTCTGTAGGCTTTATTCCTCATAGTTTAGCATCCCCAATTCAGTTTTGAAAAGACTGAACTTGGCTTCGTCTAAGGGCTTTGTGAATATATCTGCAATCTGCTTGTCCGTGGGGACATAACAGAGAGAGATGTCCTTGTTCTCCACGTGCTCCCGAATGAAGTGGTAGCGCACTTCAATATGCTTCGTTCTGCTGTGCGATACCGGATTGGTGGCAATTTCAATTGCACTGGAGGAGTCGCAGTACATTGGTACTTCCTTGAACTGAAGGTCGTAGTCGGCTAACTGGTTTCTGATCCATAGGAGTTGTGCGCAACAGCTGCCTGCCGAGATGTACTCAGACTCTGCTGTGGAGGTTGCAACACAATTTTGTTTCTTCCTATTCCATGAAATAAGCCTTCGTCCGAGGAAATGACACGTCCCGGAGGTGATTTTCCTGTCATCCCTACTCCCTGCAAAATAAGCATCTGAAAAACATATTAGATCGACATCATTGTTTCTCGGGTACCACAAGCAAAGATTGGGAGTACCTTTAAGGTATCTTAGAATTCGCTTTGCTGCGACATAGTGAGATTCCTTAGTGTTCACCTGATATCTGGCACAGACACATGTGGAGAACATGATATCCGATCTACTGGCAGTAAGGTAGAGCAGGGATCCAATGATGCTTCTGTATTTGGTTTCATCGAAAGGTTTACCTTTCTCATCCTTATCCAGAGACATATTGGATCCCATTGGAGTCCTCATAGAGGTTGCATTCTCCATACCGAATTTCTTGAGGAGTTCATTTGTGAACTTCGTCTGAGAGATGAAGATTCCATCCTCAGACTGTTTCACTTTAAGTCCCAAGAAATACTTTAGCTCCCCCATACTGCTCATTTCAAACTTTTCTTGCATAAGTTTAGAAAACCTTTTGCAAAGATTGTTGTCCGTTGAGCCAAATATAATGTCATCGACATAGATTTGCACCAGCAAAATCTTGCCTTTGACTTGCCTGAGAAACAATGTCTTATCTATTTTACCTCTAGAGAACTTGTTCTCAAGAAGAAAACTAGATAAAGTCGCATACCAAGCTCGTGGAGCTTGTTTTAAGCCATAGAGAGCTTTATTAAGAAAATATACATGATTGGGATAAGTAGGATTGACAAAACTTGGGGGTTGAGCGACGTATACTTCCTCTTTCAGGTCTCCGTTCAAGAATGCTGATTTCACATCCATTTGATAGACTGTGAATCCTTTGTGCGAAGCATACGCGAGGAACAATCTGATTGCCTCGAGCCTTGCCACTGGTGCAAAGGTCTGGTCGAAGTCAATCCCCTCCTCCTGTCTGTAACCTTGAGCCACCAGCCTGGCCTTGTTCTTTATGATGACACCATGTTCATCTAGTTTGTTTCTAAAGATCCACTTGGTGCCAATCACATTCTGCTTGTGTGGTCTGGGAACCAGCGTCCAAACGTTGCAATGTTCGAATTGATGTAGTTCATCTTGCATGGACAGAATCCATGCCGCATCTTTGTTCGCCTCGTCGAACTTCTTTGGCTCAACCTGTGACAGGAAGATAAGATGCAAAATTTCGTTAATAGTACCTCTTCGAGTTCTGACACCGACACGAGGATCTCCGATGATCTGATCTCTAGGATGATCTCTCATGTGCCGGAGCTCTAGAAGTCTGGCGTCTGGAGCTTCGACTACTTCTTGGGCTTCTCCTTCTTCTAGGAGATTTGTTCCATTTTGATCTTCAACATTCCCATATGACGTGGAGGTGGAAACTTTGACGTACTTAGGAGTATCATCTTTAGCAGTCTCATCTAGACTCAGCTGTTCAAGTCATGTACCTGCATCTTCAAGAATACCGCTGGAAGAATTGCTGTTAAGCAATCTTCCTTCATCAAATACAACATTAATTGATTCTTCTACCACTAGGGTTTTCTTATTGAAGACCCTATATGCCCGACTGTGGGAACTATAGCCCATGAATATGCCTTCGAAGCATTTTTCACCAAATTTAGTACGCGGGTACTTCCCATTATTCAGTACATAACATCTGCAACCAAAGATCCTCAAGTAGGACATGGTTGGTTTCCTGCCTCTCAGTAGCTCATAAGGCGTCTTACGATGATGCTTGTTGATCAATGCTCGGTTTTGTACGTGACAAGCTGTATTGACCGCCTCAGCCCAGAAGTATTCTGGGAGAGAAGCGTCTTTCAATATTGTCGTGCAGGCATCAATGAGAGTTCTATTTCTCCTCTCCGCGACTCCATTTTGCTGAGGAGTGCGCGGGGAGGAAAACTCATGAAAGATACCTTGTTCTTCACAAAACTCTGTCATAGCACCAGATTTGAATTCTGTTCCATGGTCACTTCTGATTTTGACCACTGAGCAGTTAAATTCGTTCTGAACCTGCTTGACAAAACTAGTGAAGATGTCAAACGTATCTGACTTTCGTTTTAAGAAAAACACCCATGTAAACCGAGAATGATCATCAACTATCACGAGTGTATAGGACTTGCCTCCCAAGCTATGAACTTGCATTGGACCAAACAAGTCCATATGTAGAAGATAAAGGCACCGGGAAGAGTCTTTGTCTGCAATGCTCTTAAAGGTAGCCCGAGTCTGTTTGCCCATCTGGCATGCAGGACGGGGGCAATCTTTGATGCACTTGATAATGGGAGCATCCCTTACTAAGTTTTTAGAAAACAGCATATTAATTGTCTTGAAATTAATATGTGCCAATCTCTTGTGCCATTGATCACAAAGAGATGCACTGCCAGCTGCCACTAGGCATACGGGGGTAGATGAATCTAAACTAAGAAAATTTAAGCAGAAAATATTTCGGCTCCTAATGCCTGTTAATACCGTCTCAGAAGAGGCACATGATATTATCAGGCATTTATCCTTGTAGAACTTAACGTCATAACCTTTGTCACATAACTGACTTACACTAATCAGGTTATGGTTTAACCATTCAACATAAGCCACGTTTGTGATAGAGATTATACCGTTGGAAATCATACCGTAACCTCTCGTGACTCCTCGATCTGACCCCCCAAAGATGACTTTAGGTCCATTCGCGACAGGAGTGTAATCACGCAGCAGGCTTCTTATCCCAGTCATATGCCGGGAGCATCCACTGTCCAAGTACCAGATCGGCGTTTTGGTGGCCTTTGGACATTCCTGCAAAACAAAATTAATTTCCCTTAGGAACCCAATCGAACTTGGGTCCTAGATTCTTGGTTAGCATACTACCCCTCGGGTGGTTAACCCTACGAGTGGTCGGCCTCGCATTGCTAATATAGGGAGTCTCGTCATACCTCGGATTAAACCAGCAATCCACGGCAAAGTGACCGACTTTGCCACAGCACCAACAGTCAAATCTGTTGTACCTCTTCCTAGACTCCTGCTTTACCCTGGGAACGGGGGGTACAGCCAGGGCTTTGGATCTGGAGGTGGGGGCCTCATAGTGATTGCAGTCACATGACTTCTTCACCTTCTATTCCTTCAGTATAACAGGCTTGGCTCTTGGTGCCTGCTTTACATTATGGCCGCTAGAGAATTGACCATAATTTCCCATGTGGATTTACTCATAAGGTGCCTTGAAGGCACTCTCACCGAATTTGCGGGGAAAAGTCCAACCATCATATCGGATCTTTGGCTTTGCAACCGAGGGCCGAAAATGATGACCAAAGGTTGATTCAAAGTCATGTTGGTTGCAAGGAAAGCTAGGCTTTCTGAACGCAACAGGACTGAGCGGAGCCTTTCCCTTTTCAGCAGCAGAGGCCTTCTTGGCGGCCTTATTCTTCCTCTGGTTCCTGTTTCTCCTGGATGAGGAACCAGATACCCCAACATGCCCCAAGCCAGCTCCTTTGGCCTGAGCAGAGAAGGTATCAACTACTGGAAGAACTGTTTTTGGCATAGAGAAGCTCTTGACGATCTTCCTTTCTGCCGCAAGTTGTTCTTCCAACTTGTCGACTTCCTCCTGCTTAAGATCGAGGAGCTTGAGAGACTCTGAATGCTTTGAAGTCAGGTCTAGGTGCTCCTGTCGGAGAGAGATCAAACTGGTGATCTCTTCCCTTAGGGAGACACCCTCACCCTTAAGGAATTTCACTTCCTTTTTCTCAGCCTTCAATCTCTTATGACACTCCTCGAAAGTGTTGAGCAGAAGCTCATACTTCTCGAGGAGCTCCGCTTCATGGGCCGAAAGGTTATCCTCAGGGTCATCATCCTGAGACTCAGGATCAGAGTTGGAGTCGGAGAGAGGGGTGTGAGCTTTTACCTTCCCAGTAAATGGGGGGCATTCTCCTTCTGAGTCGGAGCGACCCACCAGCCAGAAGTAGGCTTCCTCATCATCACTGGAGTCTGAGGAATCAGACTCACTCAGTGTCTTTGGCCTTTTGGCGATGTAGCTCCTCTCTTTCTTCTTATCTCTCGAGGATTTGTGCTCCTCTCCTTTCCCTTTTTCTCTCTTGCCTTGGTAGCAGTCGGCCACGACATGTCCTGGCTTATTGCATCCAAAATAAATAATGTCAGAGGAGCGATGTTTGTTCGGTTTATAAGCATACCTATCAGAAGAATAATTTTTCTTCTGATGTCTGGAGGAGGAGCCATCTTTCTTTCTTTGATTCCTCATCTTGAGGAACTTCTTGAATTCTCAGGTGATGAGGGAGAAATCCTCCTCAGACAGCTCTGAGCTGGAGGAGCATGGCTCGGAGTCCTCCTCCTCATCCTTTTTCTTGGCACGGTATGAAACCGCACCCTTGCCTTTTCGAGAGTGAATGGCTTTTAGAGCCACAGTCTTTTCTTTGGCTGCAGCCTTCTCTGCTTCTTCTTCTGCTTTCCTGGTGTTCAGTTGAAGCTCATAGGACATCAGCTTCCCAAATAGAATTTGCGGGTCTGTTTTAGCTAGTCTGCCAAACTCTCGGATGGCGCAGATCTTTGTGTCCCATTCCTTAGTGAGGGACCTAAGGAATTTATCATTAAGTTCACCATCAGTGAACACTCTTCCATATCCTTTGAGTGCATTGACAATCTTGAGGAAGTTCTCGAAGGTGACTCCGATCTCTTCCATAGGCCCTTGTCTGAAGGCCTCATATTTCTGGTTCAGAAGAGATCTCCGATCATCCCTCACTTCATCAGTGCCCTCCATTAGGATAATCAGGCAGTGCCAGATCTCCTTTGCTGTCCTGCAATTGCAGAAGTTCTGCATCATTGAGTCATCGACCGCGCTGACCAGAATGTTCTGCACCTTCTTGTCAAGTCCCACCAGCACCACTCGTCCTTGTCCATTTCAGAAATTTTCTTTGGCACTTTCTTTGTAGGATCTATGGTCGAGACCTTAGTGGGGACATAAGGTCCCTCCTCCACGATCATGAAGAGTCGAGGATCAACTGCTTCCATGTAGAACCTGATTCTTTCCTTCCAGATAGGAAAGTTGAGCCTGGTGCACACTGGGATCTTGCCTGTGAACTTGAGCCCGTCCATAGTAGATGTTTGCCTTCTTCTTGACACTAGCGGCAGGATTCTACTCAAGGTGTTAACCTTTTTGATGAGCAACCTCGCTCTGATACCACTTGAAAGTCCACCTAGTGTCAACTACCTTCACCAATGGGGGGGGGGGGGAATAGGTGACATGCAGCGTTTTTGCGGAATTAAAATTGTACCTGCACACGAAAGTAAAACAGCACAGCAAACAGAGTACACAAGCTATTTATAGTGGTTACCCGATTTGGGTACATCCACTTTCCCCCTTCGACCTATCTCCCAACAAGGGACGACTCGGTCTCTTCACCAACAGGATTGAAATCCAATCCTTGCACTATCGGAAGGAACCCTTCCACACGTAGGAGTCAACACTCCCACAACACGGGTTGCACCCAACCCTTACAGCTAGGAACCAACGTTCCTTTACAACAAAAATAAAACTAGAATGTACAAGAAATACAAACTACTTTTGGAGACTAAGGTTTCCCTCTTCGTTTGATGACGTGTTCTAGAAGTCACGAAGAGTCCACAACCCTAGATCTCACTTGGAGAGAATCTCCCCGAAACCGGCGGCGGCAAGAAGAGCGGCGGCTTGGTTCTCGGGATCGGCGGCGACAACGGTGTGCGGGTGCTGTACTTTGGAGATCCAGTATTCGTAGCAAAGCTATCAAGGTCTTCCAACGGTCACACTAGGATCAATCGTCTTGATCGATTCGGATGGGGAAGATTTTCCCGATCAACAAATCAAGAGACAAGAGATCTCTGGTTAGACGCGTGAGATGCTATGCTTGGCTAAGATTCTGTCGCCGGGAGATCTGGAAGAATCTCGATCAAAAGCGGCGACCAACTAGCACGAGCGGTGACGGCGGCGGCGGAGCAGTATCGCGATTTAGGTCAAGGTCGGCTGCTCGGCTTCGTCTTTTTCTGTGTCTCCTTATTGTTCAAAAATATGCGTGTATTTATACACAAGTATACTCCTTAATGACCGTTGCGGGTCCCACCAGAAGAAACCCTAATTCCGGTTCAAAACAGTGCCAGCGGCAAAGTCCGGTCCAGCGGTTTCCAGAAAATCGCCCAAGTCAAAATCGGCGAGAATCGAAGGTGATTCTCGTCGAATCGGCGATAATCAAAGGTGATTCTCATCGATTCGGCGAGAATCAAAGGTGATTCTCGTCGATGTTGACTTGTTTGCACGCACTGGATTAGCCGGATAGAGACGGCGAGACTCAGCCAGTGATTTTCGCCGAATCGGAGAGAATCACTTGGTGATTCTCGTCGATTCACACTTAGACGATTTTTCGTCTTTCCACCCATGAGCTGCTCTTTGACCCATCCTTGCTCCTTGTCTGCTCTTGCAATATCACAGACCTGCACTTGAAAATAAGTACACTCCAATAGAGAGAGTACACGTAGGCCAACACACTGATCTGCTCAACGAGGGATTACGTCGTGCAGACCCGTGTATATTGACCTACTGCACCCTGACATTGGAGTGCACTTAGCATGGAATATCTGCAAGTACAACTTAAAATATTTTATCAAATACATTGTCTATTTACCTTAGCTTGTTCAGGGGCTTCTTCAAATCAGGTACGTTGTGGATACAATACCCAACAGTCACATCTGGCAATAGGCACAATGGCCTTAACAGGGTCTTCAGAATGCTGGACTGGAAGGTTGTTGAAGTATACTGAATCAAAAACTGATAACAGTGACCTGAGGTCCACTGTGATAACTGTAACTGGAGCTACTGGAGCTTGGACTGAGGATACTACAGCAGGCAATCTTTCAACTTCATGAGGCATCTCCCCCTGCCTAGATGTAGTGAGAACTAGATCAAGGCACCCATAAGAAGGGATTGCCTGAGGAGGAGGAAGAGAAGAAAGCCTGGCAGACAGTTCCTGAACTGTTTTTAGAAGGGGAGCCAAAGAGATCTCTAGCAAGAGAGATAGTCTTGGAGCTATCAGCTCATATAACCTGTCTGCAAGGGCTGGAAGATCTACTTGCTCAAGAGGCACTTGAGTAGAGGTAGGGATGGATGAGGTAGAAATGAAGGGTGGAGTAGCAGGAGATGTTGGTGGAGAACCTGTGGATTGTGGAAATGATGGTTGGGAAATTGGAATTGTGGAGATGGAAGATAGTGGAATGGAAATGGATGGTGTGAAGGATGGTTGAGCAATTATGTCCTGAAGTAGTTGTTGATAAGAGGTGGATGAGGATGGTGGCTCAGGAGGGGATGAGGGAGAATCATCCATATAGGAATCATCTATAAGGGTGAAAGATGGAATATGAGAGGATGAATCAATATCCAGGTGTGGGTAGTGATGTAGAGGATGAAAGAGTTCTTCAGTGAGTGGTGGATTTGGAGAAGGAATTGAAGTTGGAGATGGGGTGGAAATTATGATGGTGGATGTGACTGGTGTAGATGAAACAAGAGGTGGAGGAGGAGGAGAAGAAGCAGGCAAGTCTTCTGCAGGGGCAGAAACCTGAGGGGAAGAGACTGAAGCAGTCCTTGTGCCTGAAGCAGAAATTGTAGAGGGCCTGCTGGGCTTGACAATTTGCCTGTCCCATTTTCCAAATAGGGCATAGGTGAGCCTCTTGGAGGCATTGATGTTCATCCCACTGGAAACAAGCAGTGCAGGGCATCTATGGTGAAGGAACAGCCCTAAAATCCTTCCAAAATTTATAAAGTTCTTGTTAATATTTTTCTTAATCAAGTCAAAGAAAACTTCTCCCCAGTTGAGTTGCTTCTTATCCACTAGGGCACCCATCAGACAGAGTTGATACCTTGATATAGTATCATGAGCTAAGTGTTTGGCCAACAACACTTTGCCAACAACATCAGCTAGAAATTTGTACTCAACAGACAGATTTTTCTTCAGCAATTTGCTTGGGTTTGCTTCTGAGTGACCCATCCTTTCAAGCATATTAGAAAATTCCTCTCCAGAAAGTTCAACAGAATCTCCTCCAGATTTCAATTGAAAAACCTCTGTCAAAGCAGCAGCTATTAGAGATACCTGGGTTCCTGAGATGCTTCCAATCACTGTATTCTGATCCAGGTTATGGGCAGTATACACCCATTCATTTATCTCATCTACAGCTAATTTGATCCTGGTAGTCATGATGGTAACTAGCTGTTATTCTTTGAAAATTTCCAGAATCTCCTTGAAGATTTGATCACTGTTGTTGAAAGAATCCATGTCGATATCAAATCCAGCATCAAATTTCATTGCGGCCAAGATGGCGACAAAGACTGCCATTGATTCCTGCAAAAATGAACAAACAAATGACAAGTGTAGAGAAGTTTGGAGGGAAAGAGAAAATTTGCAGAGAGTATGAAAGCGCAAAGGGAGAACGACGGCCGAAAAAAATGAGTTTTATATTAGGGTTCGACGCAGCAAAGGAAAGATCGTTGAACTCTATTCGACGATCTGGGCTTCGAAAGGAAACTAAAAGGTGATCAATATCGTCGATCTCCATTCGACGATAGTGGAGAGCGTCGAGCTCCGTTCGACGATCGCTGACCTGAGGAAAGATAGTTTAGCAATATTTGAGAGGTGCTGAACTCAGGTCGACGATTTCTGAAATCTTCGATCTCCGTTCGACGATCTGGGGAAAAATCGTCGAGCGCAGTTCAGAGATCAGAAACACTCTATACACTAGAAAAAGCACTTTGATTTGCCTAGTCTTGGTCCTTTTTATAATTTTAAAATCTTGGATCTTATTTTAGACTTCCTCCATCTAACAGTCGTAACTGATTCAGGAAGAATGTATGTTTCTTTTCATCTAAGGGTTTTGTGAAAATATCTCCCCTTTGCAAATCAGTTGGGATATATTGAAGTTCAATTTTATTTTTCTCAATATTATCCCTTAGAAAGTGATGCCTAATTTCTATGTGTTTTGTCCTACTATGGAGGACTGAATTTTGTGCTATAGAAATAGCACTAGTATTATCACAAAATATTTTAGACTTTTCTAAGTTGTAGCCATATTCTAGGAGTTGGTTTTGAATCCATAAGATTTGTGAACAACAACTACCTGCAGCCATATATTCAGCTTCAGCAGTTGAAGTTGACACAGATGTTTGTTTCTTGCAAAACCAGGAGACAAGTCTGTCACCAAGAAATTGACAAGTTCCACTGGTGCTTTTCCTGTCTATTCTGCATCCAGCATAATCAGCATCTGAAAATCCAGTTAAGTCAAATGCTGAATCTTTTGGATACCAGAGACCTAGATTTGGATAACTTTTTACATACCTAAGAATCCTTTTTACTAAGGTTAAGTGTGACTCTCTAGGGCTCACTTGGAATCTAGCACATATGCATGCAGCAAACATTATGTCAGGTCTACTAGCTGTAAGGTACAATAAAGAGCCAATCATTGCTCTATATGTTGTCTGATCAACAGGTTTCCCATGTTCATCAGCATCTAATACAGCATTAGTAGGCTTAGGTGTTTTCATACATGATGCTTCAGACATACCAAATTTCTTAAACAATTCTTTTGCATACTTGGTTTGAGAAATAAATATGCCTTCAGCATGTTGCTTGATTTGCAATCCTAGAAAGAAGGATATCTCACTCATGCTACTCATTTCAAATTTAGAATGCATTAGGTTGGAGAACCTTCTGCACAAATTTGAATCAGTATAACCAAATATAATATCATCTACATAGATTTCTACTAGTAGGGTATGTGACTTATGAGTTCTAATAAAAAGAGTTTGGTCTACTCGACCCCTTATAAACTCATTTTTCAGAAGAAAGCATGCTAGAGTATCATACCATGCTCTAGGAGCTTGATTTAGACCATATAATACTTTATGCAATTTGAAAACATAATCAGGATGAGTTGAAGTGATAAAACCTGGGGGTTATCTGACATAGACTTCTTCTTTGATATATCCATTGAGAAAGGCACTCTTTACATCCATCTGGTTTACTTTGAATCCTTTGTGTGTTGCATATGCTAAGAAGATTCTTATGGCCTCTAACCTTGCAACTGGGGCAAAGGTCTGGTCATAATCTATCCCTTCTTCTTGAGAGTACTCTTGAGCAACTAGCCTTGCCTTGTTCCTTACAATGACTCCTTGATCATCCAATTTATTTCTGAACACCCACTTTGTTCCAACAATGGAGTGATCCTTTGGCCTTGGTACTAGTTCCCAAACTTTGTTCCTTTCAAATTGATGCAACTCTTCTTGCATTGCAATGATCCAGTGTGGATCTTGCTCTGCATCTTGAATGGATTGAGGTTCAATTTGAGAAAGGAAGCAAGTGTGCATCAGGTTTTGGTTGACCTGGTTTCTGGTTTGCACACCAGCTGAGATGTCTCCAATCACTTGGGAGATTGGATGGTCTCTTGATGTTACTAAATCAACAGGAGATGTTGATTGTTCACCAACCTGTGTTGTTGTTTCCTCTGGTGGTACAACAGCTGGCTCTTCAAGAAATTTCTCTTCAAGATGTTGAATGTTTTCTTCATCTTCACTGCTTTCATCTTTTTGAATGATTTGTAACTTGTCCAAGTCTTCAGCAAGAGAGTGTACCTGCAAAGGTTCTATGGTAGAAGTATTCTTCTCCTTGAAAGACATGTTAGATTCATCAAAAGATATATGAACAGATTCTTCAATTTTGAGAGTTGATTTATTATATACCCTATAAGCTTTACTGATCATGGAGTATCTCAGAAACACTCCTTCATCAGCTTTAGCTTGTAATTTTGCTAAGTATTTCTTGTCATTATTATGAATGTAACAAATACAACCAAAAATTTTAAAGTAATCTACTTTAGGTTTCTTCCCTTTGAGTAATTCATAGGGAGTCTTGCCCTTCAGTTTATATATTAAACTTCTATTCAACACATAGTTGGAGGTGTTCACTGCCTCTGCCCAAAAGGATAGAGGAAGGTGAGCATCTGACAACAATGTAGTGGCAGATTCAATAAGGGTTCTATTTTTCCTTTCAGCTACCCCATTTTCTTGAGGAGTTCTAGGAGCTGAGAAAGTGTGCCTGATCCCTTCACTCTGACAGAACTCTTGCATAAGAAGAGAATCAAACTCTATCCCATGCTCACTTCTGATCAGGGCAATGTGAGTATTGAACTCACTATGTATACATTTGAGAAACTCTGTCAAACACTTAAAGTTATTAGACTTCTTCCTCAGAAAGAACACCCATGTGAATCTAGAGAAGTCATCTACAACCACTAAAATATAAGATTTCCCTCCTAATCTTTGTACTGTAATGGGTCCAAAAAGATCCATGTGTAACAGATACAAAATCCTAGGTGAATCACTCTTATTAAGTGACTTGAAACTATTTTTGGTTTGCTTGCCTAATTGACAAGCCCTGCAGATTCTTCCTTCTTGTAGGGGCCAGAAGGTAGTCCTCTAACAAGGTTGTCCTTGGATAGCCTAGCAATGGTTCTAAGGTTTATATGTCCTAATCTCTTATGTCATAGTTCATTAGGTCTACTAATAGAATTAAACAGGCAAATATCTACTTTAGTTGAAAGAAAGTCTACTAAATAGATGTTACCTTTCCTTTTACCTGTCAACATAGTTGTGTTGTCCTCTGATTTGATCTTGCATGAGGATTTCTGAAAGTCACTTGGTAGCCTTCATCACATAGTTGACTGATGCTGATCAAGTTGTGCTTCAGTCCTTCCACATAGGCTACTTTCTTGAATGTGACTGTGCTAATCTGGACTGCACCATATCCTTTTGTTAGTCCAAAGTTTGAATCTCCAAATATTACTTTGGGTCCAAGCTTGGCCTTGAAGGATGTGAAATTGTCCTTGTTTCCTGTCATGTGCTTTGAACACCCACTATCCAAATACCATTGCTGGTTTGATGTTGGATAGGTCTTCACCTGCACATAAAACAATTTACTTATTTTTGACCCAGTTTACCTTGGGCCTAGGTTGATAACCTTTGAATTCAGAAATAAAAGACATCCCTGGTTGACTCTTATAACCTTCAGGATGATATCTCCTTGGAGGTATTATCCATTCAGTATAAGGGTTAAATATTTGGGATGAAGGACCCCTAGGTTTGGAATTTGATTTACCTTTGAAAAATTTTTCAAAACTCTGATTTCAGCTCGACGATCATTGAGCTGAGTTCGACGATCTTGGGTCAGATCGTCGAGCTCTGTTCGAAGATCGACTGTGGCAGAGTTCAGGGTTTAGAGATCGTCGACCTTAGTTTGACGATTTAGTCTGAGATCATTGATCTGCATTCGACGATCGTCTAGCTCCGTTCGACGATTTCTATTGAACTCTTGTTTTCTTGGGTAAGTCAAAATTCTTCCTAGCTACCTCTACAACTCCCTTACCTTTATCAGAGATAAATTTAATTTGGGGTTGATAATACTATAGGTTGGCTGGATGAAGCACCCAAGCCCATCGTACTATTGAATCTTGAGTTCACTGTGCTTGTGATGTCCATTAGCTTGATACTTCTCCCATTAAGGGATTCTTCAAGCTTCTTGGCCTCTGATAGTTCACTTTTCAGTGAAACTATCTGCTCCCTACAACATTCCAACTTCTCAAAGAGTTTGAGGTTTTCTGATTTTAAAGTACTGTATTCAGATAATTGATTTATGAGAGAAATGATTTCCTTCTCAAATTTTAATAAATCTAAACATAGTGCTTTAAACTCACACTTGAAGTCCTCAGAATTAAAATCAAAAAAACTTATTACCTGGTCCTCTTCAGATTGAGTCTCTGATTTAGATTCTGACTCTTCTGCATCAGAATTTTGTTGTGAGCCATTGATATCCATCATGCAAAATTCCTTTTCTTCAGCATCATCTTCATCATCACTTGAGATAGATAAAGCTTCAGATTCTTCTTCTGTCTCACTTCAAGTTTCAGCAACAAATCCCTTCCTTGTATGTTTGTTCTTGTTGGAGGAGGGTTTGTCATTGCTGCTCTTCATGAAGTCCTTTTATTTTCTCCTTTCTTTCATGTTCTTTTTGTCCTTGTTTTTATTTTCTGGACAGTCAGGCACAATGTGGCCTGGAATCCTGCAACCAAAGCAAATAATTTCTTTGTTATTTGATTTGTCATACCTTGTCTTATCATGCTCTCTGTATGATCTTTTCCTGAAATCCTTCCTGGCCATTTTGTAAAATCTTTTGGCCAGTAAGCTTAGCAGCTCCTCATTGCCTATGATCTTGTCTTCAGGCTGATCTTCAATGGCTTTGAAAGCTATTGACTTCTCTTTTCTTGTAGCTATTGAGGCAGCCTTCTGCTCTTCTTCTCTATTCTTGATGAGCAGCTCATAAGACTTGAGCTTGCCCAGGAGAGCTTCAGTAGTGATCTCATTTAGGCTTCTAGCATCCTTGATTGGCCAGATCCTTGAGTCCCAAGTTCTTGGGAAGCACATTAGGATTTTATCATTGAGCTCAGTCAATGAGATCTCCTTTGCTAAAGTCTTCAGTTCATTGATTATAAGACTGAGTCTATTATACATGTCTGCTACTGACTCAGCTTCTCCCTGCTTGAAATTCTCATACTGGGTTATGAGATGAGATCTTCTATCTTTTCTCTCATCAGCAGATCCTGAGACTATCTCAGATAACTTGTCCCAAATGTCCTTTGCTGAGTTGCATTCAGCTACCTTTTGGAATATTTCATGAGACATAGTCTGGGCTAGAATGTTCATAGCCTTTGCATCTGCAACTTTCCATTTCTTTATTTCTATATCTGTTCCTGAAGGAGGTGGAACAACATTTGTGCTTGTATTCTCTGGAGGTCTTGGACACACTGTCAAAACAGAATTGAAAATGTCCTCATCAATAGAGTTCATGTACAGTCTAATCCTTGCCTTCCAAAGTGCAAACTTAGATAGATTGCACACTGGAGGTCTGGTGCTAGCATAATCTTTGTTTTGGGCCATGTTTTGTGAAGAAACAATTCTAATAACAAAATCAAAACAAGTAGATCTAACTAGAGGGATCTTTGGGTTCAGGTGTTAGCCTGTGCAACCACTGAGGTGTGGTATTTTTAACCAACCTCCCTCTGATACCAATTGAAAGTGCAAGTTAGATCTGATATACTCTAGAGGGGGGGTGAATAGAATATGGTGCTTGCTAAAAACTTTTTACAACAGTTGTTGTATTCCTAAGTGAACAGGGAAGCAAATGAAATAAAGTAAACACAGCAACTATCTAAATAAAAAGCAATCACAAACCACAGCCAGAAAACAAAAGAAAGTAAGCAACCAGATGATACAAGGAGTTATAGTGGTTCCCAAATCAATCTGGGTACATCCACTCTTCTACCACCCTAGGTAGGAATCCACTGCAGGATGAGTTGATCAGGTATCCTGTGCACTAATGAGCTTTTGATAAGGTGCTCAAAAACCAAACCAGATTTTTTGATTAGGTGTCTTGCCACCACTGAGTTTTGACAAGGTCTCAAAAACCAGCACAAACTTTTGAAGGGAGTTTGATAAACCCTTTACAGCAGAGAGAGAGAGAGAGGGATGAGATGATCTTCTCTATCAACAATCAGAGAGAAGATAGTGGATGTTGTCAAAGCTCCCCCTGAGATCTTGAGTTGTTCAGGAAGTGAAGCTTTGCAGTAGGGTGATAGGCCTTCAGAAAATTTGATCTCCAGCAAAAGATGATTTCAGCAGCAGCTGAAATGTGTGTTGTCTGGAGTCTTGAATGATGATGGCCTTTGAACACTGGAATCAAAAGGGATCTAAAAATTTCATTATGTTGATCTCCTTTTTGTGATGGTGTTCTTGTATGAGTTCTAAGACTGTGAATTTCTGCAGCTCTTTTTATTGTTGTTATTCACTTGTTGATGATGTTATTCTGTATATTCTTCTTCAGTAGTGATAAAAAAAACTGATCTTTTATTCCTTAGATCTGAATGAATATTTCTCTGTCCAAGATAGTCGTTAGCCTGTCATAAATGACTTCCTCAACTGCATTTGTCTTCTGGAGGAAAGTCCAATAAAAACATTCCTTTGAAAATTCCTTGAAACTTGCTACAGATTAATTGAAAACTGCTACAAGATCCTTGACATAAATGCTGAGAATAATTCCATAACTATCTGAATTTGAATCTTGAAAAACGTCGATCTCACCAGAAAAACATCGAACTGAGCTCCACTCTCGTTGAACTGAGCTCAGAGACTGGACTTAGACTGAAATAGAGATCGTCGATCTGAGCTCAACTATCGTCGAACTGAGCTCAGAGATAGAGAAACAAACTGGAGACAAGAACGTCGATCTGAGCTCGAAGATCGTCGAATGAAGTTCGACGACTCGTTGAAGTTGAGCTCATAGATCGTCGAATGGAGTTCGACGATTCGTCGAAGTGAGCTCAGCGATCGTCGAATGGAGTTCGATGATTCGTCGTACTGAGCTCGACGAAATGACTTAGTCTCCTGAATTGAAATATTTGGTCTTGAGGGCAGCTTTCAAACCTAAATACTAACCCTTAGACTCAATTCTAATTGACCTTTAGATCTATACAAGAAAGTCAAAACAGATTTCCTAAAAGACATAGTGATCCTTCCCCAAATCAGTAATAGGATGTTCCAACAATCTCCCCCTATTTGGGTTAGGATTACTATTTACAGATATTGAAGAAAATAGAAACATACAAAGCAGAAATATAACAAACAAGACATTGCAGAAACAGAGACATTATCTCAGATAGTTCAGAAAACAAAAATATACTGTCATCTTACAGAATCATTCTTTTTCGTTGCTCTTTATAAGAACTATTTCTCTGTTGGGATTGAGAGCTTCTTTCTTAGATCTTCTATCATCAGTTGCACCTAGAGAGGTTTGTTGCTTTGGCCTGGGTACTACAGCTTCTGGATGCAGCTTCATATAGCTTTTTGAATCAAAAACTTTACTGGAAGAGTATCTCTCAAGTTCTTTCTTTCTTTGATCTGATAAAGTAGTGATATTTGATACATCTCTTCCTTGTTCTCTAGCTTTCTTGATTTGGTCCAAAGCAGCCAATTTTTTCATTCTTGCTGTCCACGAGGTGGGGTTATTTTCTAGGTCCTCAAATGGAACAAGAGGCTCATATCTATTTGAAGGATTATCTGGAGGAGCTCTGGAAGAGACTAGTTCTTTCAGCTTATAAGGGAAGGGACCAGAAGTTGTGTCAGATGGACCTTGTCCTTCACTTGGATAAGGATGTTGCCTGGAATATCCTTTAGAGTACACTTTAAGTTCTCTCTGATTTCCTCTGTACTGTCCTCTCCTAGACTGGTAACCTCTAGATTGATTACCTCTGTACTGGGATCTACCTTGAAGTTGATATGAAGTTTGGCTTCTGGCAGAGGATTGGAAAGCAGAACTTCCACCTGCACCTGTATCAGGTGAAGGAGGAGGAGAAGGATTGAAATGTGAAGATCCTTTGTCATTCTTTCTTTTCTTTTTCATAGCCTTCAGTTGATTCCTGGAATATTGCATCCAAGGTTCTGTGATAGGGCAATCATACAGTATTTAGTAAGGAATGTCATTTGTATCTTTCACTTTTTTGGAGGAACTCTCTTCATAACCTTGCTTCTGGCTTTCCTTTTCCTTGCAATTGTAGCAGAGGAATCACCTGAGTCAGTCCTAAACTGATCACTGTCTGAGCTTGGAGGATTATCATACACTGCATCAATCCTTTTGAGATAATCTTTTTGTTGTTGAGACTGAGCAGAAGAAGCAGTAGAAACAGCAACAGTAGCAGCAGCAACAACAGGAAGTGGAGTAGAATCAACACTGGCAGAAGGAGTTATGACAGCAGATTCAGATACAACACTTTCAGAAACAGAAGCTACAGCAGTAGTAGTAGAAGCAGTAGTAACAGATGAGACTGGAAAAATAACTTCAGAAGGAGCAACAGCAGCAGTAACAGCAGGCTCAATGTCAAATGCCTCTGTCATATGCATGTCCTCAAAAACAGCACTATCAGAACTAACAGAAACATCAGTAACAGCAGTAGGAGCAGCAGCAGTAGGACTATCAACAGTGTTGAAGGAATTTATATAAGAGCTTATCAAGCTGGGGTCACATCTGGAAATAGGCACAATGGCCTTAGTAATATCTTGAGAATGCTGGACTGGAAGGTAGTTGAAGTATATAGAATCAAAAACTGATAATAGTGACCTGAGGTCCACTGTGATGAATGCAATAGATGCAACTGGAGATTGGACTGAGGATACAACAGCAGGCAATCTTTCAACTTCATAAGGCATCTCCCCCTGCCTAGATTCAGTGGCAACTGGATTAAGGCACCCATATGAAGGGATTGCCTGAGAAGGAAGAATGTAAGAAAGCCTGGTAGACAGTTCCTGAACTGTTTTTAGAAGGGGAGCCAAAGAGGTCTCCAGCAAGAGAGATAGCCTTGGAGCTATCAGCTCATATAACATATCTGCAAGGGCTGGAAGATCTACTTGCTCAAGAGGGACTTGAGTAGAGGTAGGGATGGATGAGGTAGAAATGAAGGGTGGAGCAGCAGGAGATGTTGGTGGAGAACCTGTAGATTGTGGAAATGATGGTTGGGAAATTGGAATTGTGGTATCAATTGTTAGATACCAATTGGTTAAAAATACCACACCTCAGTGGTTGCATAGGCTAACACCTGAACCCAAAGATCCCTCTAGTTAGATCTGCTTGTTTTGATTTTGTTATTAGAATTATTTCTTCACAAAACATGGCCCAAAACAAAGATTATGCTAGCAACAGACCTCCAGTGTGCAATCTATCTAAGTTTGCACTTTGGAAGGCAAGGATTAGACTGTACATGAACTCTATTGATGAGGACATTTTCAGTTCTGTTTTGACAGTGTGTCCAAGACCTCCAGATAATACAAGCACAAATGTTGTTCCACCTCCTTCAGGAACAGATGCAGAAATAAAGAAATGGAAAGTTGCAGATGCAAAGGCTATGAACATTCTAGCCCAGACTATGTCTGATGAAATATTCCAAAAGGTAGCTGAATGCAACTCAGCAAAGGACATCTGGGACAAGTTATCTGAGATAGTCTCAGGATCTACTGATGAGAGAAAAGATAGAAGATTTCATCTCATAACCCAGTATGAGAATTTCAAGAAAGGAGAAACTGAGTCAGTAGCAGACATGTATAATAGACTCAATCTTATAGTCAACGAGCTGAAAACTTTGGACAGGGAGATCTCATTGACTGAGCTAAATGATAAAATCCTAATGTGCTTCCCAAGCACTTGGGACTCAAGGATCTGGCCAATCAAGGATGCCAGAAGCCTAAATGAAATCACAACTGAAGCTCTCTTGGGCAAGCTCAAGTCTTATGAGTTGCTCATCAAGAATAGAGAAGAAGAGCAGAAGGCTGCCTCACCAGCTATAAGAAAGGAGAAATCAATAGCTTTCAAAGCCACTGAAGATCAGCCTGAAGACAAGGTCCCCAATGAAGAGCTGCTAAGCCTTCTGGCCAAAAGGTTTTACAAAATGGCCAGGAAGGATTTCAGGAAAATATCATACAGAGAGCATGACAAGCCAAGGAAAGAAAGGAGAAAAGAAAAGGACTTCAAGAAGAGCAGCAATGGTAAACCCTCCTCCAGCAAGAACAAACATACAAGGAAGGGATTTGTTGCTGAAACTTGGATTGAGACAGACGAAGAATCTGAAACTTCATCCAGCTCAAGTGATGATGAAGATGATGCTGAAGAAAAGGAATTCTGCATGATGGCTATCAATGCCTCACAACAAAATTCTGATGCAGAAGAGTCAGAATCTGAATCAGGACACCCCCCCCAGGACATAATTGCTCAACCATAGAGAGTCAGATCTAACTATACCAATTGGTATCTAACTCCTTCAGGACATAATTGCTCAACCATCCTTCACATCATCCATTTCCATTCTCCTATCTTCCATCTCCACAATTCCAATTTCCCAACCATCATTTCCACAATCCACAGGTTCTCCACCAACATCTCCTACTGCTCCACCCTTCATTTCTACCTCATCCATCCCTACCTCTACTCAAGTTCCTCTTGAGCAAGTAGATCTTCCAGCCCTTGCAGACAGGTTATATGAGCTGATAGCTCCAAGGCTATCTCTCTTGCTGGAGACCTCTTTGGCTCCCCTTCTAAAAATAGTTCAGGAAATGTCTGCCAGGCTTTCTTCCATTCTTCCTTCTCAGGCAATCCCTTCTTATGGGTGCCTTGATCCAGCTGCCACTCAATCTAGGCAGGGGGAGATGCCTTATGAAGTTGAAATATTGCATGCTGTTGTATCCTCAGTCCAAGCTCCAGTTGCATCTGTTGCATTCATCACAGTGGACCTCAGGTCACTGTTGTCAGTTTTTGATTCAGTATACTTCAACAACCTTCCAGTCCAGCATTCTGAAGACCCTGCTAAGGCCATTGTGCCTATTGCCAGATGTGACCCCAGCTTGATAAGCTCTTATATACATTCCTTTAAGGCTGTTGACACTGCTTCTACTACTGCTATTGTAGCTTCTATTTCTGAAATTGCTGTATCTCACTCTGCTGTCATAACTCCTTCTGCCAGCGTTTCTTCTACTCCACTTCCTGCTGTTGCTGCTGCTACTGTTGCTATTTTTGATATTTTTTCTGCTCAGTCTCAACAACAAAAAGATTACCTCAAAAGGATTGATGCAGTGTATGATAATCCTCCAAGCTCAGACAGTGATCTATTTAGGACTTACTCAGATTATTCCTCTCCTACAATTGCAAGGAAAAGGAAAGCCAGACGCAAGGCTATGAAGATAGTTCCTCCAGAGAAAGTAAAAGATACAAATGACATTCCATACTACATACTGCATGATTGCCCTATCACAGAACCTTGGATGCAATACTCCAGGAATCAACTGAAGGCTATGAAAAAGAAAAGAAAGTATGACAAAGGATCGTCACATTTCAATCCTCCTCCTCCTCCTCCTTCACCTGATGCAGGTGCAGGTGGAAGTTCTGCTTTCCAATCCTCTGCCAGAATCCAAACTTCATATCAACCTCAAGGTAGATCCCAGTACAGAGGTAATCAATCTAGAGGTTACCAGTACAGGAGAGGACAGTACAGAGGAAATTAGAGAGAACTTAAAGTGTACTCTAAAGGATATTCCAGGCAACATCCTTATCCAAGTGAAGGACAAGGTCCATCTGACACAACTTCTGGTCCCTTCCCTTATAAGCTGAAAGAACTAGTCTCTTCCAGAGCTCCTCCACATAATCCTTCAAATAGATATGAGCCTCCTTTTCCATTTGAGGACCCAGAAAATAACCCCACCTCATGGACAGCAAGAATGAAAGAATTGGCTGCTTTGGACCAAATCAAGAAAGCTAGAGAACAAGGAAGAGATGTATCAAATATCACTACTTTATCAGATCAAAGAAAGAAAGAACTTGAGAGATACTCTTCCAGTAATTTTTTTGATTCAGAAAGTTATATGAAGCTGCATCCAGAAGCTGTAGTACCCAGGCCAAAGCAACAAACCTCTCTAGGTGCAGCTGATGATAGAAGATCTAAGAAAGAAGCTCTCAACCCCAACAGAGAAATAGTTCTTATAAAGAGCAAGGAAAAAGAATGATTTTGTAATATGACAGTATATTTTGTTTTCTGAACTATCTGAGATAATGTCTGTGTTTCTGCAATGTCTTGTTTGTTATATCTCTGCTTTGTATGTTTTTATTTTTCCAATATCTGTAAATAGTAATGCTAACCCAAATAGGGGGAGATTGTTGGAACACCCTATTACTGATTTGGGCAAGGATCACTATGTCTTTTAGGAAATCTGTTTTGACCTTCTTGTATAGATCTAAAGGTCAATTAGAATTGAGTCTAAGGGTTAGTACTTAGGTTTGAAAGCTGCCCTCAAGACCAGATATTGCAGTTCAGGAGACTAAGTGATTTCGTCGAGCTCACTTCGACGAATCGTCGAACTCCATTCGACGATCGCTGAGCTCACTTCGACGAATCGTCGAACTCCATTCGACGATCTCTGAGCTCAACTTCAACGAGTCGTCGAACTCCATTCGACGATCTTCGAGCTCAGATCGACGTTCCTGTCTCCAGTTTATTTCTCTATCTCTGAGCTCAGTTCAACGATAGTTGAGCTCAGATCGACGATCTCTGTTTCAGTCTAAGTCCAGTCTCTGAGCTCAGTTCAACGATAGTGGAGCTCAGTTCGACGTTTTTCTGGTGAGATCGACGTTTTTCAAGATTCAAATTTAGACAGTTATGGAATTATTCTAAGCATTTATGTCAAGGATCTTGTAGCCGTTTTCAATTAATCTGGAGCAACTTTCAAGGAATTTTCAAAGGAATGTTTTTATTGGACTTTCCTCCAGAAGACAAATGCAGTTAAGGAAGTCATTTATGACAGACTAACGGCTATCTTGGACAGAGAAATATTCATTCAGATCTAAGGAATAACAGATCAGTTTTTTCTATCATTACTGCAGAAGAATAACACAGAAGAACATCATCAACAAGTGAATAACAACAAGAAAAAGAGCTGCAGAAATTCACAGTCTTAGAACTTATACAAGAACACCATCACAAAAGGAGATCAACATACTGAAATTTTTAGATCCCTTTTGATTCCAGTGTTCAAAGTCCATCATCATTCAAGACTCCAGACAACATACATTTCAGCTGCTGCTGAAATCATCTTTTGCTGGAGATCAAATTTTCTGAAGGCCTATCACCCTACTGCAAAGCTTCACTTCCTGAACAACTCAAGATCTCAGGGGGAGCTTTGACAACATCCACTATCTTCTCTCTGATTGTTGATAGAGAAGATCATCTCATCCCTCTCTCTCTCTCTACTGTAAAGGGTTTATCAAACTCCCTTCAAAAGTTTGTGCTGGTTTCTGAGACCATGTCAAAACTCAGTGGTGGCAAGACACCTGATCAAAAAATCTGGTTTGGTTTTTGAGCACCTTATCAAAAGCTCATTGGTGCCCAGGACACCTGATCAACTCATCCTGCAGTGGATTCCTACCTAGGGTGGTAGAAGAGTGGATGTACCCAGATTGATTGGGGAACCACTATAGCTCCTTGTGTCATCTGGTTGCTTACTTTCTTTTGTTTTTTGGCTGTGGTTTGTGATTGCTTTTTGTTTAGATAGTTGCTGTGTTTACTTTATTTCATTTGCTTCCTTGTTCACTTAGGAATACGACAATTGTTGTAAAAAGTTTTTATCAAGCACCATACTCTATTCACCCCCCCCCCCTCTAGAGTATATCAGATCTAACTTGCACTTTCAATTAGTATCAGAGCGAGGTTAAACATGTCAACCTGCACACTCTATTCTATTGATAGAGTGTGCAGGTTGACAGGTTCAAGTGAAGATAAGAAGCCTCCTATAGATGATACCGTCGGACGTTAGAAGTTACCGCTGAGCGGTAGCTAGAATTAAATGTACATGGCTCTCGGGACGTTATCAGAAAGCGCTAGTATTACCGCCCTGTTGAAACCAAAATTCGGTCCCTGTGGAGTTCGGGGTCCCAAAAGAGGGGTGACCGTGCATACTACCCTCAAGTAAATGATCTAGGCACAAGACAAGGAGCACAGGGGATAGACCCAAGGTCTCAGCGTGGAGGTCCCACTGCATACCCGGAAGACTAACTAATTCTTCCCCTCCCCAGCCAAAGGCTGAGATAAGACACCTTCATAGGGCTCTCTTAGTTGATCGAAACATCTAAGGAGGATCTCAAGACCAACTCTCTCATATCCAGATGTGTCTCCTTGGGTCTATGCAACATGTTCCTCTCCCGCACTACCAATGACGCAATCTCGCCGAGCAATTCTTCTCCACGTAGCCTCAATTAGACCTCCAATAACATAATATAGGCCTTCTACGGACTGCACAAGGCATCACAAGCTTTTTAATTTACAGGAATATAAATTCCATACTTCGGCATGCAGGCCGACAACATAAGCAAAATAAGCCTTCAAGGGCCAGCACAAACTTGGGCTTAATCATGCTATTCCTCGCTTGGTACTACAGCAACTGTACGCCCACGTCTCGAAAAGCGGCGGCAAGCTAAACATTAGTTGACTAAAAGCGATAAAATAATATGGTACCCACCCCTTTTCGGGGCTATCGTGCTTACTCCATGCAAATAGATAATATGCAACTTCCACTGAGTCTTCTCCGGAAACCCCAAAACATCACTAATCTGGCTCACACGTCCGGATGGGCTTCACACAACATGCCTAAATCCGTACTCACGATTATGGATACTAAATGCAATTGACTGCGGGGATGTACACATCGACCCGTCGGAGAACTTCCTTCCCCCACACGTTGGTAGAGAGGAGCTTCCATGCAAATATGATAATTGAGGTCTTCACCTGTCCAAGAAGAAACTTCATTACCCTTAACGCGTGTTTGGCAAAGCCGCAACCGAACATCTCGCAAGAGGCTCAGCATCTTGGGAGCGTTGCTGCTGTCCATGCATTGATGACGCAACGGTTCGAGCTCCAAGAATACCACTCAAGGTCTTCGCTCCTCTTGCTCGGCCAAAACCTGAGCCCCAAGGCTCTTATGCTCCAGCGATAGCTTCACCCGTTCAACACCATAGTCTTGGAAGAGTGTAGATGTTCTTCCTTGACTCCACAACATTCAGTTTCTTTTTATGTAGTCTGTTCCCTTGAGAAGAAATCCATTGTACTCGGCACCGACACCCAAGGTATGGCCCTTCAGAATCTCCCTCTTCTTGCAGCGGCCATGCCCGTAGCATGGAACAAGAATGGCGAATCTTCCGTCACCGTAACTGGAGTCGCTCTGGAATTCAGGCGCATGAGCTTCCAACTACCCAATGGACCAATAGGGATCGTCGGACTCAGACTCGGGCTGGGGAGAGAGAGGCTCGCGCTGGGGAGAGAGAGGCTCGGGCTGGGGAGAGAGATGTACTCGGGCTGCTCTTGTTGGTTGGTGACAGGAGAGAAAAATGGAGTGGGGAGAGAGGCTCAGGCTGGGGATAGAGAGGTAATCGGGCTGCTCTTATTGGCCGATGATGGGAGAGAAAAAGGGGGTGGGGAGAGAGGCTCGGGCTGGGGAGAGAGAGGTACTCGGGCTGCTCTTGTTGGCCCGCGACGGTAGAGAAAAAGGGGGTGGGGAGAGAGGCTCTGGTTGTGGAGAGAGAGGTACTTGAGCTGCTCTTGTAGGCCAGTGATGGGAGAGGAAAAGGGGGTGGGGAGAGAGGCTCGGGCTGCCCCTCCTTGCTGCGGTGCCGAGAGAGAGAGATCGGGAGAGATGGGGGAGGGGGGGTGGGGGGGGGGGGGGCTGGAATGCGGCTACTTTGACGCTTTCTTTTTAGAAAACATGATGCCCCCTCCTTATGGTTTTTCCTTTTTCTCCTTTTTATGCTTTTATTCCCCCCCCCCCCATTTTATTTCTCCTCCCCCCTCCTTCTCTATTTCCCTTTTTTCTTCTTTTCTCAAAAGCCGATCCAACCCTCTCCATTTCTCTTTATTGCCTTTTTTTCTTTATCTTTCTCACCCGATCCCCCTTTTGTCAAACTCCATCCACATATACATATATAATAAATATATATATTACAATATTAACATACATTTGTAAAAAGCCTACACGCACAAAACCTCCGCACGCTTGCACGAGTGATCGCATGTGCTCGAACGGGGCTGCACCAAATCATCGCACATAGCATATCCCAAGCACGCTACCTGGGGAGGATCCCACACGGTCGGATACGTGGTTGTACACAATCCCCACTCTTTTCGAGGTTGGCACAAGCTCGGAAAGAAATGTCCAACCCCAAGTATCTAGCGAGTGGGAGCCGACCAAAAAAAAGTTTGAGAAATCTACCTTTAGCATTCTGAACATATATAGCAATTCTCATATTGAAATAGGACGAAAAAACTCCATTGCTGCACAAATTTCCAAGGGACTTGCTCCTAATCCCATATAGATGTAAATAAAATATCGTATTTGCTTTGCGGCTTGCGTCAATTGATCACTATTAATAGCATAATACAAACATGAATAGACTATGATTTGATTTAACCATCTCCCATCGAAAAAAAGCACAGCTTGATCTTGAGCATGTTCCATTTCCCAAGTTATTAAGCTAAGTATATTGTAAGACCATTGTAAATTACGCGCTACACTATTTCTATTTAAAGTATGTGCTTTTGATTAAGTAACAGTATTTATATTCGAATGTGCTGATCGTGCACATTTGAGTGACCCATAAAATCACATTGGTATATCGTAATGAATGATGAAGCTGTAAATGAATCAAGTGTAAATGACATTCTTATTATTGATATGCTAGCAAAAGGCCCATTAAATCTAATATAATATAGTTTTTTTCGTGCAGAAACTATTAATGATGCCGCAAATGTTTTAGCAATTTCATATTGATGATTTATCATAGCACCAACTATTGCTTGATTGAGACGCATAGTACTGTGATAAAGCATAGAAGAAGCAGTACCAGTAACATCATCATGATCACGTAAATGATGTTTACACATATCAGAAATTTTACCCAACATAGGATTATTGATGTGATCATTATTATGAGTGGGAAAGGTTCGATGATATTGTTTATAATCGGTATATAATTCCTCATGACATTGTGAAACATCAAAGATATACCTTTTGTATTATCTTGTACACACGGAGGTAACCCTTTCCCACAAGGTGTGCCTACTGCCCTGCCCAGCTAATGAGAGCCTGACAGCGAGTCTACCCAGGGCCGAGCGGCACTCGGGGTTCTACAACGCATCCAAAATCTTTCCAAACTCCAAACTCTCTCCCTTACCCCCCGATGTGCCTACAGCCCTGCCAGCTAGTGAGAGCATGACAGTGAGTCTACCCGGGGCCGAACAGCACTCGGGGTATCCCTTACCCCCTAGGAGAGCCTACGGACCTGTAAGGTAGTAGGATCCAGGCAGCGGGTCTACTCGGGGCCGAGCATCACTCGGGGTTCTATAAAGTTTCCAAACTCCAAACTCTCTCCCTTACCCCCCAGGTGTGCCTACAGCCCTACCAACTAGTGAGAGCCTGACAGTGAGTCTACCCGTGGCCGAGCAGCACTCGAGGTATCCCTTACCCCCCAGGAGAGCCTACAGACCTGCCAGCTAGTTGAGCCAGGCACCGGGTCTACCCGGGGTCGAGCATCACTCAGGGTTCTCCAAAGTTTACAAACTCTTTCCAAACTCCAAACTCTCTCCCTTACCCCCCCAAGTGTGCCTACAGCCCTACCAGCTAGTGAGAGCCTGACAACGAATCTTCTTGGGCCCGAGCAGCACTCGGGGTATCCATTACCCCCTAGGAGAGCCTACTCACCTGCCAGCTAGTAGTAGCCAGGCAGTGGGTCTACCCGGGGCCGAGCATCACTTAGGGTTCTACAAAGTATCCAAACCCTTTCCAAACTCCAAACTCTCTCCCTTACCCCCCAGGTGTGCCTACAGCCATGCCAGCTAGTGAGAGCCTGGCACCAAGTTTACCCAGGGTCGAGCAGCAATCGATGTATCCCTTACCCCCCACGCGAGCATACGGACCTGCCAGCTAATTGGAGCCAGGCAGCGGGTCTACCCGGGGACGAGCATCACTCGTGGTTCTGCAAAGTATCCAAACTCTTTCCAAACTCCAAACTCTCTCCCTTAACCCCCAGGTGTGCCTACAGCCCTGCCAGCTAGTGAGAGCCTGACAGCGAGTCTACCCGGGGCCGAGCAGCACTCGTGGTATCGCTTACCACCCAGGCGAGCCTACAGACCTACCAGCTAGTACGAGCCAGGCAGCGGGTCTACCCGGGGCCGAGCATCACTCGGGGTTCTACAAAGTATCCAAAACCTTTCCTACTCCAAACTCTCTCCCTTACCCAGCTAGTGTGCCTACAGCCCTGCCAACTAGTGAGAGCCTAACAACGAGTCTACCCGTGACCGAGCAGCACTCGGTCTATCCCTTACCCCCCAGGCAAGCCTACATACCTACCAGCTAGTAGGAGCCAGGCAGCGGGTCTACCTGTTGTCGGGTACATAGGAAAATATGTACCTGATTTGTAGAAGCCTCACTTAACTCAATGATATTCATCAATGTGTATTTGATGGTGTGTTGAGTTTCAATGTGTAGGTTAAGGAATTGCAGGAAAATTTTCTAAGTACAAGTGTCGACACTTGGGAAAGACTATGTCGACACCAGAAGCCAGATTGTGTTCACACACAGGACTTGTGTCGACACACAGAAATTCTGTTGACACCAACTGTGTCAACACCAGAAGCCAGATTGTGTCGACACACAGGACTTGTGTCGATACACAGAAATTCTGTCGACAACATTTGTGTCGACAAATAGGACTTGTGTCGACACACTCTAGAATTCTGTCTAAACAACAACTATGTCAAGAAAAGAAACAATTTTGTCGACACACATGACTTATGTCGACACATTCCACAGAAGCTGTGTCAAGAAGTTAAAGAAGAGCTGTGTCGACATACAGGACTTGTGTCGACACATTCCACATAAGTTATGTCAAGAAGTTAAAGAAGAGCTGTGTCGACATTATGTGAGCTGTGTCAACATCACCAAGGATTGTGTCGACACATGGTCTATTTGTGTCGATATATTTGAAGTATTGTCTCGACACTTTTCTGCTGAGATCAAGTTCAATGAAGTATCATATGTCATGACTGGAGACTTGACAACTGTCACAACTAATAAAGCAGTTGAATCTATCAGAGCTGTCAGAAGGTCGTTAGGAACTGGATCAGCCAGTAACCTTAGACGGATCTATATAAAGACTTGTTCTATCATCATATAGAGGTAATATGGAGAAATCTAAAGAGAGACATCTAAGAAGAAAGGGACTTGACATTTTCAAGAAGGCAGACTCTGAATAAGTCTGCAAGAAGATTTCAGATATAAGTCTAGAATAGAAGAAAGAGGTTGGATTGAGGATCATCTCCAACTTCACAAGAAGATCAACCTTACTTTGTTCAGATTCAAGAAGCTTTGAAGAAACTAAGACGGGTTGTATCTTAAGCATCCAGATCAATCCAGAACTGCTAGGGTGTAGGATTAATTCTATTATCAATTTTCTCTGTTGGATCTTATATAGATCTGAGTGTAGGAGAGTTATCTCTCTGAGTTGTAATCATATATCTATAAAGGCTGAGGTAGGGCTGAGTGCCTGAGGTAGGGGATTACTTTCTCTGAGTTGTAGGCCTGGTTTAAGAGGCTGGGGTAGGGCATGATTGCCTGAGTTGTAGGAGTGTGGATTCACTCTGAGGTAGGATTCTTTGAGAGAATCGGAGTTGTAGGACTTGCTGAAGTCTGAGTTGTAGGAACCATTTTTGAGTTCTGAGTTGTATGATCTGAGAATCTGAGAAGGAAGAAGGGAGTTAGGCCGAATCTTGTATACTGCTAGATAGGTGAAGGGGAAAGTGGATGTACCCATCACTTGGGGAACCACTGTAACATCCCATTTCCAACTAGACCCCTAAGAGTGGTTTTGGTCATGACTAGGTCATGACAAAACCCTGGGAAGCCAGAAATGGGCCAAGAGATAGGAGGCCAAGGTAGGGATCACCATGGTCTGCAGATAGTAGAATTCTGAACAATAGTTTAGGATGACAATGGGGCTTCACCATGACCCCAAGACCCTATCACAACACTCCCAAACATTTTGGGAGACCCATTAGAGCCAAAAGGACCCATTAGGGCCAACCCAAGAGGCCCAGTTGACCAAGGTCAACCCTAGCCCTAAATAGGTCAACCTAGCCCACTTAGGGCCAATAGACCCACTCCTAGTCTAGAGGACCCCACCTATGCCCTCCTAACCCTAAAGTGAGGACAATGGGTCACTAAGGACACATTGGGGTCAGCCCTAGAGGCCAGGTTGACCCAGGTCAACTCAAGCCCTAATCTGGTCAAAGTACCCCTACTAAGGGTATGTGACCTCCAAAGTGCAGGGCAACCCCATATAACCCTACCTAGACCCTAAGGGAAGTCAATGGGTCACCAAGGATCCATAGGGGTGGACCCTAATGGTCATGTTGACCCAAGTCAACTCTAGCTCTAAATGGTCAAAGTGACCTTACCAAGGGTCAAGTGACCTTTAAGGTGCCAAGTCAACCCTACCCAGCCCTACATAGACCTTAGGGGAGGCCAATGAACCACCCAGGACCCAATGGGGTCAACCTAGATGGTCAAATTGGCCAAGTCAACCCTCATTGAGGGTCAAGTCAACTTAGCCCAAAAAGGGCTAACCCAAGCTCAAGCCACTTCTCCCTTAGGCTAAGCCCATTCCCATGATCATCATAATCCAGTGGGCTGCCTTTAGCTTGTGGGGTTGACTAGTCAACCAGAGGTGACTAGGAGAGAGAAAAAAAAGCTCCTCTCCATGATAATGGAGGAGAGAGAAATGAGGAAGGAGAAGGGGGAAGTAAGAGGCCGGCCAAGGGAGACTAACAGCCACCCTTTATGGCTGCAATCAACTCCTCTAGGAGAGAGGAGTTGATTCCAGCCGTTTCCCGGCCACCAAGGGGTGGGTTCAGCCCCCCTCCACACAACCCGAGCCACTCCATTAATGGAGATAATGGCCATTGAAGAACCAGCCTCTCCCCTCCCCCAATTGCCTTTTAAACACCATCAGGGAGCCGAGGGGATCATTTTGGAGCACTTACCTAGAGGAGACGAGCCCTTCCACCGTGCAGTTGCAGAAGCCGAGCGCCGCCGCCGTCGCCAATGGCATCCCGCCGCTCCTCTCGCATCCAGGCCGCCAGGAAGGTCCTCCTCCTCTCCTTAACTCGCGGGTAGATCCTAGGAATCCTTAGGCTAGAGTTTCGGGCTCAATTGAGCCCGATCGAATCCAGGATTTCTCCTGGTTTCGGCAAGGAAAAGTCTTGCTCAATCCGCCGGAAAACACCTCTCCGGCGGCGGAGCCGCCGCCTGACGACAGCCACCACCTCAACGGAGGTGTTGGTGGCGGTGGCCGGCCGGGGAAGGGGCTGGATCGCCGGCGGCAGAGCTTGGAAATCGCTCCAGGCAGAACCAATCCCAGCCGTTGGCTCGGTGGGGACGATGACCAGATGCCGTCGATCTGCGCCAAGATTCGTGCGGCATCAGATCAGATACTATAGGGTTAAATAAAATTTATTTCATTTTTGTCACACTGGATGTATTTAATGTAATTAATGTTTAAAAATACCTAGGGACCCTGGATGGAAATTTGCCCAACATGAACATTGTAGCTTAGGGTGTCTAGTTTGCAGCAAAAATTGTTGGGACCCTTTTGGGTCACTGGTTAGACCAGGGCACCCATTTTGGTGGGACATGTCCTTAGGGCTAGGCAGCCACTAAAATGAGTGCCCACTCTTCACCCCAAGCCCAAATGGGCTGAAATTTTGGCAGAGGGTCTATCCTAGGCATACCTAGGGCCTGCCCAAAAATGGGAATTTTTGGAGAAAATATTTCTATAGTTTTGGTAAAAATTTAATAATCATTAGATAAATTAAATAGGTGCCCTAAACACACCCAAACCCTCCCAAATTTTGGTGAGTGGTCCCTGGGCTCCAATTAGGTACCTGTATAAAATTTCAGTTGGTTTGGGTGAGTGTTGAATAGGTTTTGACCCAACCCTAGTTCTACCCTATGAAGGGCATTTTGGTCAAAAGTGGCACTTTTGGTTTTAAGTGACCAAATCACCTCAACAGAGGCTGAAACTTTGGCCACTGATATGATTTAACTTTTTACACTCACTCATGAAGTTTGGAGTGGATTGGGCTAGGGTAGCCCTAGAAGTGTAGGGTAGGCCCTTTAGGGTAATTCTCTAGGGTTTGAAGAAATTGGGGTCAAAAGACCTTGGATGGGCTTGAAACTTGGGAATGATGACCATAGGGTCACTATGGTCCTATGGTTAAAATTTTAGGGCATTTGGAAGATTAAAGACCCCTTAAATCCATAACCCTAGTTTAGGGCACTAGCTTTGAAACCATAAGAACTAATACCAAAACTATCTGAAAAGGGCTGAGATTTTGAATGGGTAGTTGCTTAGGGCATACATGTCTCTGGAAATTTTATAATAAATTTTGGATGAATATTTTTGGTACTTTATTCACAGAGTTATATTTTATAATTTCCACTTAAGAGTTTTTGCAGAGCACTATACTTGCTTAAACTTGATAAAACGTAGCCAAGGGGCTTATAATCATGTTACCCATCTCTGTAAATTTTTATGGAATTTTTGAAGAATGATATTTAGTTGTTGCTTCTTTAATTATTTAATTCCATGGAACCTTGGAAAATTTAATAATGACTTTTAGATTGTCTGAAAAATTCTAATTTCTTCATCATGATGTTTTTAGTTCCCTATGAAGCCCTAGTAATTTTTACATAATTATTGGAGACATATATGTGGCACTTCCTTCATTATTTTTGATTTTTGGAATTATTTTAATAAATCCTTTAGAGGTCAAGAATTATCTGGAAAATTATGAAAATTAGCATCCAATGATATTTCTCTGTTATTTAGTGAATACAAATTTTAGGAGGCCATTACCTGAGAAAATCTTATGGTTCATGTTCAAATTGACTATGGCCTAGTTTTTGAGGAAAATTCAATAAATAGTAGATTAATTGGGAAAAATATGATTTTCTGAATTTAGTCTATACTTATCATAATAGACCTCTGATAATTATCATGAGGGTACTGGATGAGTATTTCATGTACTTCCCCTTTTACGGGTCACGTAGCTTAAGTGGTCTGCATATAGCAAAACTGCAGGATTTCATTTGGATTGAATTAGGGCACGTATGATGGGTCTTGATGGTTTGCTGTAAGGACAAGTGGAAAGGGCTGCATCTTTGGAAGATGAGTGAGTAGGGTGTGGATTTGTCTAGGGTTTAAAGGCGTTCGGGCCCGACGAAAGATCGTCCTACCCAAGGAGAGTTGGAGTCAAATCACCCTAGGATTAGCGTATCGAAACATGAGAAAATAATGGGTAAGGGATCAACCAATAATAAAATAAGTACCTTGCGAAAGGGAACGCTGGGCGTAATCCCAACACAGTTCCTAGTGCCCCTTGAGAGCCCTTCACAGGGAATACCGGGGGCAGTCCTGGGTTAACGTAAACTGTTTAACAAGCTGAAAAGAGTAACTTAGTAATTAGGGTTGCACATTTCACAGGCACTGTTAGCACCAAAAGTCAGCTGGGAGCTTCGGCTCGGATGGTTAAAAGACGGACTCTTGGTCCGGGGAGCTTCGGCTCGGGTTTTGTTTACGCTAAATCTGCATGTGCATAAAAGGAAAATAAATTAAGGTGGTGGGTTTTCGGTATTGGAGGGTCGATGCACCGACGCCAATACGTTGACTCGCAAGTGTGGTTAGCACTTCGCCAACAGAAGTCCGGTGCGCCAGCCGGCAAGAGTACGCAGGAGTCCGCTTCGTGCACCAAGCGTTGAGGCGTACGATAGGTCTGACCGGTAGTGCCTTACTGGTTTAGAGGTGGGCGAGGCCCAACCCACCGCTTCCGTCTGCCACTACGGAGGTATCCTGGGAGGTTACGGCTCCAGAAAGGGGGAACTAAAGGTCTGTGTGCACAGAGTCGGGTGTGTGCGTTGCACTTGCATGTCCATCATACCCACTTGCATGTCATAGCATAATCGATTCATTTAACCCTGACACCTGATGTATAAGTGGAATGGGACGCTTATACATTAGGACCTGCAAAACGACCCCTTAGTCTATAAGCTTGTGTGGGCAAGTTTATAAATTAAGGTTAATTTTGATATATTTAGTTACTGTTGTTTGACCACCGACACCCCAACGTATAAATCGGTATGGGACTTTTTATACGATGGGAGCCTTGCAAAAGACCCCTTGGCTTATGTGTTTTTCCACATAAGTGAAGGTTACATTTCAGCTTACATTTTATTGTCTTTATATGCTATAGAACTTGCTAGAATAGGACCGCTGCCATCTGCTTTGATATTCTCCACCTTCAAGTCCTCCCCTTTCTTCCTCTCCGCTCGGTGCCTAGGAGCCGTGGGGGAAGGGGTGGGGGATGATAGGACTTAGTCTTTTAGACTAACGGTTTTCGAACCGCATCATTTAGGGGATCGTGGAGACCAGCATGGAGGAGCAGCCCCAGAGACCGGTGCGCTTGGAGATGGGGCAGTCTAGCTCCGGAGTTCATACAGCCGGGACTGTGAGTCTCGACCCTGAGTAGTTTTTCAGCTTTGCTTCCGCATGAGTGACTTTGTAGTGAGGATATGTTGTACCGGGCATAAGCCCGTATTTTTGCTACTCTGATGTTATCTTCTGTGGACACTCCCTTCGTGGAGTTATATTTATATATGTCATGTGATTCTCTGTGGACAGACAGTTTTCATTTTACTTCATTACGCTACTTTTATGTGATCGAATTGGCCGGCAGAATCGGCGCTTTGTGGTGATGACCCTTCAGGGCGTGAAGGAGTCACCGCAAAACGGCGGATCTGGGCCTAAGACCCCGTGGTCAAAAAGAAAAAAAAAAGGGGGGTCTTACAACCACTATAAATCTATGTGTATACTCTGTTGACTGTGCTTGTATTATTCTATGTTGTGATAGATGTTGCTTAGGTTGTCTAACTTGATAAATTTATCTGCCTAAATAATAAAAAAGAATTGAACCTATTCACCCCCCCCCCCCTCTAGGTGTTTAAGACATCTTAAACCAATTCTTTCAAGTGGTATCAGAGGGAGGTTGCTCAAAAAATAGGCTTAACAGTCTGAGTTGATCTCCAAGGTAGTTTTCAGTTAGACAAAATGGGTTCAGGTGAGAATCAGAAGGAACTTGGATCCATGAAACTTCCTATCTATAGGAAAGAGAATTTTGGCATATGGAAAGAGAGGGTCAGATTATTCATGCAAGCATCTGATCCATGAATTTACATCAGAGTTCTAGAAGGGCCATTTATACCTATGAACATATCAGTTCCTGATGCTAACCTCAAGCCTCCAAAAAGGTTATTCAGAAATGACTAAGGAAGAGATCATCCTAGCGACCTTAGATAAGAGGGCACAGAACATAATTGTGAGTGTCATAGATGACTCTACATTCCAGAATCTGGTCCATTACAAAACCTCCAAGGAGATGTGGGACACCTTGATTATCTACATGGAGGGAACAGAAGAAGTGAGAGAGGATAGGAAGTCAATGTTAAATCAAGAATATGAAAGCTTTAGACAAGCTAAGACAGATAACATTGTTAAAATTCAACAACCCCGCAGAGGCCTCCTCGGATACCCTGTTGAAACTCAACAAACCGGAGGAGAACACCCCACTTATATTGTGAAAGTTATCCCGGATCGTGGAGTTAGCAGGGGTTATCTCAACAATGCAGTAACAACCAGCAACACATGCAACACAAGCTTCTTATTGATCAAGAGCAAACTTCTTTACAAGGCGAGAAAAACATGGCGAGACATGCTTCACCAAAACCCAAAACCAGGAGAGCAGAGACAGTTACAAAGACAAGAAACAAAAACCAAGCCGCGCGGACTCAACTACCAAGCCGCCGGTCTACTGCTGTGGAGTCTGCTCAGTCCGCCAGGTCGCCAAACCGCAACCCAAACCGCGCGAACTACCCCTTATTCCAATGCTTAGCTCTTCACCGCTGATCTGCAGGCCGCCTGACCGCGAGGTCGCCTAGCTGCCAGACCGCACAAGCTGTGTCACCGAATGGAACAGTTCGCCTGAAGCAGGCGACTTCCTGAACCCCGAACCAAGTTGCCAAAGAGGAGACCGCCTGGTCGCTATCCGCGACCTGTTGTTTACCGCCTGTTGCTTAACCGCAGAGTCCGCACTGTCCCTGACTGCAATCAAAGCCAAGTCCTGGTTTTCCAGCGCTATCCGCACAACCTGCACAGCAAAACCGGGTCAACTCTCTACCCGCGCGGACACCAAAGTCCAGACCGCAGCAACTTACGCGAGCTCAATTACTGTTCACTTACTTCGGTTCAGGTTGCATACTCCTGATGTGACATGGGTCCTATTTATAGCCACGATGATGAGTATGGTCACCGCCCTAGCCGATAGGAACACCGCCACATCCCGCAGGAAGAACAAGTATGTCCGCCAGCCCGCGGACACACATTCCAGTTCACCGCTCCTGTGCAGATAGCCAGTCCGCCCCAGCTTCTCCAAGGTCGGACTCCAATATCCAGCCTGCCTTGCCGCCAGAGGCCAAGCCAGGACCACCACAACCGGACTCCACAACAGCTATGTCCGCCAATCCGCGGACACAGCACTAGTCCGCATAACCAGAGCCCGCAGCCTCGCCATCAAGGCACCTGCCGGACTCAGCAGACACTCGGCTTCCGTCCGCACTTCCCGAGTCCATTGCCTCAATCTCCAAGGCACCGCCGGACTCAGCGGACACGCCGATTCAGTCTGCTTTTGCAGCAAACTCCAGTCCGCATTCCTGAGTTCATAACCTCATCACAAGGCTAAACCGAACTCAGCGGACTCCAGCTCCAGTCCGCACGCTCTTGCCCAGGAAATCCTCCAGTCTGCATACCCCCAAGCTAGCAAACAAGGCAACAGCATTTCTACTAGGCTTGGCGGACTGAGAAAGCAGCCCGCGCTCCACTACGCGATCTCCCCGGACTGAGCCATCCTGGACTTGGTTCAGATCACACCAAGTCCAGTCCACTGGCCATGAGGGCCAGTCCGCACTTACTGGCGGACACTGGATCTAGCCCGCCATACCGGGCGACCTCCAGCTTCTGTCCGCACTAACCAGCGGTCTCCGCGGCTTCCACTTGCCGCTTCACTAGAGCAAGACCAAGACAACTGCCAAACCGGTCTGCCGAGCTCCAGTTCATCAGTCTGCTTCATGCCAGACTCCGCGGATAGGATTTCTATCTGCCTGGTTACTTCCGGGGAACCAACTGCCTGCTGAGTAATCCCCGGCCTGACAGACCGCCGCTGTTGTCCACGTAGTCCGCGCGAACAGACCGCCCAGGCCGCCACAGAGCAATCCGCCTGCAACATCCCTGCCAACTTAGTAGTCCGCAAACCCTGTCCGCGTAGTCCGCGCGGATAGGTTGCCCAAGCCTTCCATTCACCCACTTTCACTTTACAAGTTTCAACACTCCCCCTTGAAGTGAGAAGTGGTGAATAACTCCAGCAGCTCCCGTAACCTTGCACCTGGTCCCTCCGATAGCATCTACGAAGAGATGTCCAAGACATAGTCCTCGCCCTGCATATCATGGACCATGAGGGAGCCCTCCAGCATCTCCCGAAAGGAGCCATGCTTCCCTCTGCCTTCTTCAGCTTCAACCTCCACTCATGCATCATAGGAGTATCACCAACTTCCTTGGGCACAAAAGCCCAAGCCTTATTACCTCTGAGAGAAGTCACCTCTTCAGCCTTGGTGTCAACCACCTCCTTGATTCTAGTGGGGTTATCACAGCCAGAAGTACCTTGCTCTACTTGAGGGCTAACAATGAAGCACGGGACCAAGTCCGTCGTGTTCCCTTCGCTATATCGAGCTGGTGGCTTACTGATCCTCTTCGATCTCCGAAGAACCTGATCATGGCTAACCACCTCCGCTGCTTCTGAACCAGCTCCATTCCCGGGCAAACCCGGAAGAATGCTCCCCTTGCTTCCTGAACAAGATGCCTCCTCACTAGAACCAAGAGCACCTGGAGCAACGCTCCCCCTGCTACCTGAACCAGAAGACTCCCCTCTTGAACAAGAACTACCTGGAACATCGCTCCCCTTGCTTCCTGAACCGGAAGCCTCCGCCTTCGAGCCAAAAGATCCGGGAGCATCGCTCCCCCTTCTTCTCGACTCTGACGCCTTTGCCCCGGAGCTAGAACAACCTAGAACACCTGGTGACTCAGGTAACTCCACTTCCTTAGCAGCAGCCTCCTTCAGCCCACCATCTGATCTGCTTATCTCTAGCTCCACATGAGAGCTACTCCAAAATGGAGTCAACTCATCGAAGACAATGTCTCTCGACACTATGAGTTTCTTCGTCACAGGATCCATACACCTCCATCTTCTTCTCTGCTCATCATACCCAACAAAGACTAGCTTTATCTTGAGAGCACCCGGAGAGTGTATATAGCAGGTAGATCCAAACACCCGAAGGTGCTTCATTGAGGGCTTCACTCCGAACATCAGCTCATAAGGAGTCTTCACTATGATCGGACTAAGAGGCATCCAGTTGATGACATGAGCAGCACATGCCATCCCTTCCGCCCAAAGGGCCTTTGGAGCACCTTTACTCTGAAGCCAACACTTGCAGGTCTCCGTTAACCAACGGATCATCCGAGCTGCAATACTACCTTGTTGTGAAGTATGTCCACAAGAAAGCTCCTTCCGGATCCCTTGCTTCCTGCAAAAGTGTGAAAACACGGTTGAGCCAAACTCACCACCGATACTTGTCCTCAACACCTTGATCCTCCGGCCAAGCGGGCCTTCCACAAGCTTCTTGAACTCCACAAACAAGCGTACCATGTTGGACTTCTTCTTCATGAAGTATACCCATGTATACCTAGAATAGTCATCAACCAATATCAGCATGAACCTGCTGCCTCCAAGACTGGCCGTGACGGTCGGTCCCACCAGAGCACAATGGACAACCGCCAATGGTGCTTTACATCTGGATTGTGATTTATCAACCATGAAGCGATAGGCTCCACTTTCCTGACATCCCGCACACCCCCGACCATCGACATAGGATGACAATCTAGGCAAGCCTCTTACGAGTCTTCTTTCCGCCATTGCTTTCAGCTTGTCCATCCCTACATGCCCCAGTCTTTCATGCCAGATAGCAGCACTATCACTGGCATTCCTCCGATCAGATCCAGAACTTGTTGATAACCCAACAAGGTTCTTCTCCTTCCGCCCTACCTGAGCAACGTTCGCCGGGAGCAAGACAACCTTGCACTCCTTCCGAAGATGACCTTGCTGCTTGCATTTATAGCACCGTGGTCCTTCCTTCCTCTTCCTATCACGCCTATGAGAAACACTCCTTTCTTCCTGATATGAAGTAGACAGACCATCTTCAGCAGCAACCTTCACCTTCTTCCTGAACAACCCATCAAGGGAAGTCCAAACCTCCGCAGCTGACCGACATCCACTGATGTGGTCCAAGAGATCCGATGAGATCACCTGCTTGAGAATAGACTCCGCTTTCGCATTTGTCTCCTTCCAAGTTCTCATTGCCTCAGCATTTCCAGCAGTATCCTCTTGTCTTCCTGCTCCGCATACAACCTCCCAAAGGTCCTCGCCAAGAAGAAAGCTCTTCATACAGGACTTCCACCTTTCAAAGTTCGTCTTTGTAAGGAGATCAATTCCAAGACAACTTGCATCCTCCACTGTCATGGTTCTACCACTGGTTTCCTCTACAGAAGACAACTACTTCCGTTGAGCACTTCTTGACCACTCCAACAACCTCCCTCTGATACCATGTTAAAATTAAACAACCCCGCAGAGGCCTCCTCGGATACCCTGTTGAAACTCAACAAACCGGAGGAGAATACCCCACTTATATTGTTGAAAGTTATCCCGGATCGTGGAGTTAGCAGGGGTTATCTCAACAAGGCAGTAATAACCAGCAACACATGCAGCACAAGCTTCTTATTGATCAAGAGCAAACTTCTTTACAAGGCGAGAAAAACATGGCGAGACATGCTTCACCAAAACCCAAAACTAGGAGAGCAGAGACAGTTACAAAGACAAGAAACAAAAACCAAGCCACGCAGACTCAACTACCAAGCCGCCGGTCTACTGCTGTGGAGTCCGCTCAGTCCGCCAGGTCGCCAGACCGCAACCCAAACCGCGCGGACTACCCCTTATTCCAATGCTTAGCTCTTCACCGCCGATCTGCAGGCCGCCTGACCGCGAGGTCTCCTAGCCGCCAGACCGCACAAGCTGCGTCACCGAATGGAACAGTCCGCCTGAAGCAGGTGACTTCCTGAACCCCGAACCAAGTTGCCAAAGAGGAGACCACCTGGTCGCTATCCGCGACGTGCTGTTTACCGCCTGTTGCTTAACCGCAGAGTCCGCACTATCCCTGACCGCAATCAGAGCCAAGTCCTGGCTTTCCAGCGCTATCCGCACTACCTACACAGCACAACCGGGTCAAGTCTCTACCCGCCCGGACACCAAAGTCCAGACCGCAGCAACTTACGCGAGCTCAATTACTGTTCACTTACTTCGATTCAGGTTGCATACTCCTGATGTGACATGGGTCCTATTTATAGGCACGATGATGAGTATGGTCACCGCCCTAGCCGATAGGAACACCGCCACATCCCGCAGCAAGAACAAGTGTGTCCGCCAGCCCGCGGACACACATTCCAGTTCGCCGCTCCTGTGCAGATAGCCAGTCCGCCCAAGCTTCTCCAAGGCTGGACTTCAATATCCAGCCCGCCTTACCGTCAGAGGCCAAGCCAGGACCACCACAGCCGGACTCCACAACAGCTATGTCTGCCAATCCGCGGACACAACACCAGTCCGCATAACCCGAGCTCGCAGCCTCGCCATCAAAGCACCTACCGGACTCAGCGGACACTCGGCTTCCGTCCGCACTTCCCGAGTCCATTGCCTCAATATCCAAGGCACCGCCGGAGTCAGCGGACACGCCGATTCAGTATGCTTTCGCAGCAAACTCCAGTCCGCATTCCTGAGTTCATAACCTCATCACAAGGCTAAACCGAACTCAGCGGACTCCAGCTCCAGTCCGCACGCTCTTGCACAGGCAATCCTCCAGTCTGCATACCCCCAAGCTAGCAAACAAGGTAACAACACTTCTACTAGGCTTGGCGGACTGAGAAGCAGCCCGCGCTCCACTGCGTGATCTCCCCGGACTGAGCTATCCTGGACTTGGTTCAGATCACACCAAGTCCAGTCCACTGGCCACGAGGGCAAGTCCGCACTTACTGGCGGACACTGGATCTAGCCCGCCATACCGGGCGACCTCCAGCTTCTGTCCGCACTGACCAGCGGTCTCCACGGCTTTCACTTGCCGTTTCACTAGAGCAAGACCAAGGCAACTGCCAAACCGGTCTGCCGAGCTCCAGTTCATCAGTCCGCTTCATGCCGGACTCCGCGGATAGGATTTCTATCCGCCCGGTTACTTCCTGGGAACCAACTGCCTGCTGAGTAATCCCCGGCCTGACAGACCGCTGCTACTGTCCGCGTAGTCCGCGCGAACAGACCGCCCAGGCCGCCACAGAGCAAACCGCCTGCAACATCCCTGCCGACTTAGCAGTCCGCAAACCCTGTCCGCGTAGTCCGCGCGGATAGGTTGCCCTAGCCTTCCATTCACCCACTTTCACTTCACAAGTTTCAACAAACATAGTTGAATGCTATAAGAAATTCTTTAGAATTGTTAATGAGCTAATGACCTTGTTGGATCCCTAGTTTGATTTGGGCTAGATTCATTAAGTTAGGATCTTTTGACCCAACTTGTATAGTCAGGGTTATAGTTGTGTCCTAGAGTCTAGGCGAAGTCCTTAGAATCAACACTACAAGGACCAGCCATCAACACTGCCAAAGACTCAAGACTTAGACAGATTTCATTCTAAGTAAAATAAGTTCGACGTTCGTCGAACGTAGTTTAACGAAAGTCTTGCTCAGCTCGACGATCTCAGAGAAAATTCTCTGAGCTGAGCTCGATGGACTTGATGCTCATGTCGACGAACTTTGGACACTACACTTCAACTTCTTATAGCCAAAAGCTTCTCTATTTCTCTAAGTCCAGAATCATCTCCAGTCGACGAACTCAGGATTCTCAGCTCGACGAACTCCATACACAGAAAAGGAAAAGTTTCTAGAGAATATAGTTCTGCTCTCTACTTGACGATCTTGGAACTCAGCTCGACGAACTGTGAACTCAGCTCGATGATTTCTGTAATTAGTTCGACGAATCCAGACTTAGTTATTTTCCATCATTCTGTTCCCTTCTTACTGCAATAATTCCTGAGTAATTAATGCTCAAATATTCTCTGTAATATAACCGTTGGACAGAGCATTGATTATGGTCTTCTCCAGGATTATTGCTTGCCATTTTTTATGGGACAGTTAGGGAAATAATTCAATGTCGTTTATTCTCAAGGCCGTCAACATTGATTGCAGAGGATTTCAAATTTCTAAAGAGAATTTTTGACAGGAAATATAAAAGAAGTTTTATCTCCTTTCCTGACAGACATAGTAGACAAGAGATAGACAGACAACATACACACAATCAGTCTGCAACAAGAAAATCTCTGCTCTCTCTCTTTCTGAATTCTGATACAGCAACTCAACAAGCCCTAGACCTGAAGATCATCAGCTATCTGAAGAAGAAGAACACCAAATCAAAATCAAGAGTCTTCTGTCTTCAACACTGCAGGACACTTCAAAGGACAACTACATCTTTATCTGTCAAAGAAGTTCCTGAACAGCTGTTGATCAAGGCTGAACTACTGTAGGCCTATCACCCTGCAGCAAGGATCCATCTCTCTGAACCATTCTATACCTCAGGGGGAGACTTTGCTAAAATCAATAACCATAATTCTTCTCAGTTGTATATTGAGAAAGAGAATACAATATCATCTCTCATCCCCACTGTACAAAGGGTTATAACTCCCTTCAAAAGTTATTCCTGCTTGCAAGTCACCTGATAAAAAGACTTGAGAATTAGTTTTTGAGCACCTGATCTAAAGCTCATTGGTGGCAGGCACCTGATCAAAAATTTGAGTGGATTCCTACCAGGGTGGTAGAAGAGTGGATGTACCCAAGTTTATGGGAACCACTATAAATTCTTGTGTTGTCTAGATTGCCCTTTTATTTTGTTTCTTGTGATATGGTTGTTTGATTAGGATTGTTGTTTTAATTTTGTTCTTACACTAGATTACATCAGAAGAAAATTTTATAAACCCTGAATGCTCTATTCACCCCCCCCTCTAGAGTATTCCTGATCTAACAGCTCACTTTCAATTGGTATCAGAGGGAGGTTACTTGGTGCACAAGCTAACCCTTGACCAAAGATCCTGTGTTAGATCAGGTTTCTTCTTTTATCTTTACTTTTATTTAGATTATATACACAACAATGGCACAAAACAAAGACTATGCAAGCACCAGACCTCCAGTTTCCAACCTAAATAGGTTTGCCATCTGGAAGGAAAGAATCAAATTATATATGAACTCTATTGATGAAGATATCTACAATTTCATCTTGACAGGTCCTCCTCAAGCCACTCCCTCTACATCTACAATAGCCTCAAGCACAAATGCAGTTCCACCACCTAAGTGGATTGAGGCTCAGAAGAAGGCCAAGGTTGCTGATGCCAAGGCAATGAACATACTGACACAAACTATGTCAGATGATATCTTCCAAAAGGTTGCTGAATGAACTTCAGCCAAAGCCATCTGAGATTCCCTAAACCAAATGGTGGATGGATCAGTAGACGAAAGAAAGGATATGAGATCCAACCTCATATCCTTATATGAGAATTTTAAGAAAGAGGAAGCTGAGTCAGTAGCTGAAATGTATAATAGGTTAAGCTTAATCATCAATGAGCTAAAAACCTTGGACAAGGACATCACCCTCACTGAGGTGAATGACAAGATCCTAATGTGCTTCCCAAGCTCATGGGATTCAAGGATCTGGCCTATCAAAGAAGACAAAAGCCTAAATGAGATATCCACAGAATCTCTATTAGGCAAACTTAAGTCCTATGAACAGCTGATTAAATCTAGGGAGGCAGCTGAGCAGAGAACACCCCCTCCAGCAAGAAAAGAGCATAACATTACTTTCAAGCAGCTGAAGAGACAGAGACTCCATCAACAAATGAAGAACTCATGAGTCTTTTTGCCAAAAGATTCTATAAGATGACAAGAAAAGATTTCTGGAGGAAGTCATCCAGACAGGATGACAAACTAAGGTATGATAAAACACCAACTAAAGAAGTGGTATGCTTTGGTTGCAGGAAAGCTGGACACTTCATCTCCGAGTGTCCAGAGAATCAGAAGAAAGAAAAGAGAAGAGAGAAAGATACCAGGAGACAGCACAGCATCAGACCTTCTTCCAGCAAATACAAGAAGAAGGAGAAGGGTTTTATGGCTGAAACCTGGAGTGCGACTGAAGAAGAATCAACATCTTCTAGCTCTAGTGAAGATGAGGAAGAGGCAAGGGCCAAGGAGGTTTGCCTCATGGCAATTGATGCTTCAAAGAGCCATTCAGAAGAAGAGAACTCAGATAATGAAGAGGTTTCAGATTCTGAAGATGACAAGGTATTCTCTTCCTTTGATTACAGTTTTGATTCTTTTAAATTTGAATTTAAAACAATGTGTATAGACTTAATAAACTCAGAAAAGGAGATTAAAACTCTTAGGGAAAAATTAGGAAACCTAGAGAATGTCAACTTTGAAAATAATAGGTTAAAAGATGAATTAACCTTAGCTAATGGACAAATAATAATGTTAAAGACTGAGCTTTGTGAGGCTAAGCAACTTGAGGAAACTCTTAATGAAAGAAGCCTCAAGTTGATGGACATCACCAGCACTGTAAATGCCAGACTCAATGGCAAGCTAGGCTTGGGTGCATCATCAAGTTTGCCCCCCATCCTCAAGAAAAATATTCTGACTACCCCTATTAAATTTGTCTCTGCAAATGGGAAAGAGAAAATAAACAATAAACCAACTTTAGATCAAATCCCAAAATCAATAAGTCAGAACAACAAAAATCAAAAACTATTAAAAATAAGGTTCAACAGAATTCGTCGAACTCAGATCGACGAAATGTTGCCAGTTCGTCGAACCCCACTCGAAGAACGCTGATGTCACAACCCGCATTTTCTCAACGGTAAAAATCGTATCAGAGTAGGAGAAAACACGCGCCGTGATGCCATGTCGTGCAGGGGATAACTGCACACGCTCAGGCAAAACTTCAAACGTTAGATTTTAAGGAAAAATGGTTAATTAAGTATGAAAGAAAATCAGTTATGTTGAATGGCCGTATCCCTCGGCTCGGTGGATCAGCTAGTCCACATTAAAAACTAAATTTATACACAGCAGAAAATACTTTGGTTCAATTAAGTGACACCCTAAATGAGCATAAGTGTCCCCGGGGGACGACTTATGCGTGCACGACTCTAAGGTGAGTATAGTAGGTATGAAAAATAGTGTTTTACGCTGAGAAAAATTAGTGTCTTGGATTTCGAAACATGCTATGCATGGGGTACATATAATAATGCTTTTAGGTTTTAAAATATCTAACATGCAACCTAGCATAAATCCTTCCCAGAGGCAAGTAACTAACCTCAAATAGGCAAAAACAGCAGTTTAAATTCATATTCAGCATCACAAAAAGCCATCAGTGGGCGCCAACAACCTGACACGAACCCACTGCCGAGTATGTATGTCTATACAGAAGAGTAAAGAACTACCTCACAACAAACGGGGATCAGCAATCTCAGCTACCCTAGAGGCCACCAACAAGCCCCTCCAAAAGAACTAGCCGTTGAACTGGCTACAATCTAGACCTGAGGCATTCAAGAAAATAACACCTCAGCAAGGAAACAATCAAAAAGTAAATAGAGCAATAGGTTAATTAGCAAATTAAGAAGAAGGGTTTACCAACCCGGCAACAAACTGCAATAAGCAAAAGAAAAGGGGATGACATTAAGAAAAGAATGCTGTCAAAAACACCACAAAGCACACCAAGTGCGAGCAATACAACCAAATGCCTTACCAAGAGAGAGCCTGCAGCAGCAAGACATATATATATGCCAAATGAACAGAAAACATAAACAGGAAAGGGACTAACAGTCCTAACACGTGGGTAAGTGGCAGTGGTCAAAACATGGGTCTGAATTCATAACCAAAATCAGACTCAAAAGGGCTAAGGGGTCAAACCGTGGCAGCTTTAGGGTCCCACACACACCAACCCAAACCGGGGCAAAAGGTGGTGGCCACAGCTCTCCACATAAAACCACCCCTCTAGAGGCCACCAAAACTCCACCACCTGCCACAACCCAAGAGTCGGCATGCAGAATTAAGCCGAACACCCAAAGCCTCCCCTAGGGAAAAAGTCACTCTAACAATCCTAAGAAACACACGAACCCAAGACAAAAACGTCGGGTCCAGCCGACGCGGCCTTGCACGCCTAACCCGAACCAACCCCGAGTCTACCTGACCCCAAAAACAAGCACATCGCCACTGTCGACATGATGTGTCGACACCACGACAAGCCGGTGTCGACACAAGGTGTCGACACAACCGCGGCCGGTGTCGACACCAAGTGTCGACACCACAGCGGACGGTGTCGACACAAGGTGTCGACACTGCCGCGGCTGGTGTCGACACCAAGTGTCGACACCACTGCAGCCGGTGTCAACACATGTTGTCGACACTGCTGCTGCTGGTGTCGACACCAAGTGTCGACACCACTGCGGCCGGTGTCGACACATGGTGTCGACACTGCCGCTGCTGGTGTCGACACCAAGTGTCGACACTACTGCGGCCGGTGTCGACACATGGTGTCGACACTGCCGCTGCTGGTGTCGACACCAAGTGTCGACACCAAGTGTCGACACCACTGCGGCCGGTGTCGACACATGGTGTCGACATATGGTGTCGACACTGCCGCTGCTAGTGTCGACACCAAGTGTCGACACCACTGCGGCCGGTGTCGATACATGGTGTCGACGCTGCAGCTGCTGGTGTCGACACCAAGTGTCGACACCACTGCGGTCGGTGTCGACACATGGGGTCGACACTGCCGCTGCTGGTGTCGACACCAAGTGTCGACACCACTGCGGCCGGTGTCGACACATGGTGTCGACACTGCCGCTGCTGGTGTCGACACCATGTGTCGACACCACTGTGGCCGGTGTCGACACATGGTGTCGACACTGCCGCTGCTGGTGTCGACACCAAGGGTCGACACCACTGCGGCCGGTGTCGACACATGGTGTCGACACTGCCGCTGCTGGTGTCGACACCAAGTGTCGACACCACTGCGGCCGGTGTCGACACATGGTGTCGACACTACCGCTGCTGGTGTCGACACCAAGTGTCGACACCACGACTGGCCGGTGTCGACACCAAGTGTCGACAACAAGACTGGCCGGTGTCGACACAACAGTGTCGACACACCAGCTGGCTACAGGAGCCAGATCCAGCAAACTACCAAGAAACGAGAACGGGGATCCTCTCTCTCTCGAGTACAACCTCCGTCGGCGATGGTATCTACTCGACCTAGACCGAACAAAATTTGCCCCCTAATAGACACAATCCCTCAGGAAAACTGAGATTTAACTGGATCTTTCTACACTAACCACGGTATGATCGGGATCAAGCCCTAGCTTACACCTAAGATCCAAACAAGAAAGAGATAAAAATTAAATCGAAAGAAAGACAAAGATCAGCTTTGGCAAGGATGAGGGGACATCACTTGCCTAAATACCAGAAAACTTGATCGGCGGCCTCCCCCGCTCACGGATCTGACCACAGAGCAGCAAGCTGAGGAGCAGAAAGAATGCAGATCTCGGCGAGGGCAGTCCAGATCCACTCTCAAAACCGAAATCCGACGCTAAATCTCCAGGAATCGGCGTCCGAAGGCTAGGGGAGACCGGCGATTCTCTTCTTCACGCACAGGCGGCGGCTTCCAACAAGCAGAGACACAGGAAAACAAAAAAAAGAACCCAGCCCTAGTTCTACCCAAGACTACATATATCAGTTAATAATAAACAATCCACATAATAATTACTATTTACACCCAATATCAAAACAACCCGAAACCCGAAACTTCTCGGAAAAAGACGAAATTTACGCCACAGCTAAAAACCCACGCTACGAACGCAACTGCGAAGTCGAAACTAGCATTCGACGAACAAAACCCGGGATAACACCTCCCGAAGCCAAAACACAAGCATTCCCTAAGAGGCCCAACCGAGTCATCAAACGGACTCCGGCTAGCTGGGGAATCTTGCTAACAGGCTACAAACAGGCTACACAGGGAACCCCTAAGAGCTAAGACCACGCTCTACAACGGCAAAAAGCCGGAAATACGCCATCGTAACGCCAGCCAAAGATCAAACAAAGCACAGAAAAACCGGGGGCGTTACAGCCACTCCCCATAAAAGAAAGTTTCGCCTCAAAACTTTACTCACAACACTCCTATAAAGTAGGAGAGAGAAAGAGCCAGGAAAGAGCCACAAATAAATAAGGACAAAACAGAGCATACCAGGCACAAGATCAGGGAAACAGATGAGGGTGAGCCTCCCTCATAGCTGACTCCAACTCCCAAGTCGCGCTTTCCACTTCTTGATTCCTCCATAAAACCTTAACCATCAGAATAGTCTTCTTCCGCAACGCCCGAACTTGAGTATCCAGAATGCGAACATGCACCTCCACAAAAGAAAGATTCGGCTCCAACTGAGGCACATAATCCAATACCTGCCTGCCATTTATCACACATTTACGCAGCTGACTGACGTGAAAGACATCATGCACGCTAGGGAAATTTGCGGGCAAAGCCAGCCTGTAGGCTGATACCCCAATCCGCTCAACAATCGGAAATGGCCCCACGTACCTCGGGTCCAACTTCCTATTCTTGCCAAACCGCTTGACTCCAATCAACGGGGAGACCTTTAAGAACACTGAGTCCCCCACAGCAAATTCCAAGTCCGATCTACGCCGATTGGCGTTCTTCTCATATCTCTCCTAGGCTATCCGAAGCTTTTCCCGAATAAGCTTCACAGCGGTTTCCATCTCCTCAAGCGCTTCTGGTCCCAACAAAGGTCCCTCGCCAAGCTCAGCCCAAAACAAGGGAGTCCTGCAGCACCTCCCATACAAAGCTTCAAAGGGAGCCATTTGCAAGCTTTCTTGATAACTGTTGTTATATGCGAACTCCATAAGTCGCAAGCGCTCGTCCCACACTCCTCCGTGGTCCAGAATATAGCATCGGATCATATCTTACACAATCTGATTCACTCGCTCTGTCTGTCCATTGGTCTGCGGATGATAAGCCGTGGAATATCTCAAATCTGTACCCAACCATTCTTGAAGGCTCTTCCAAAAATGAGACGTGAACCTGGAGTCTCGATCTGATATGATACTTACGGGTACTCCATGCAATCTGATAACCTCTTCCAAATACAGCTCGGCTATCTTCCTCATCGGATAATCGATCTTAAATGGCACGAAATGAGCGCTCTTCGTCAATCTGTCAACAATTACCCAAACTGAATCATGCCCCTTAGGAGATCTCGGTAAGCCGGTAATGAAATCCATCGAGATACTCTCCCACTTCCACATCGAAATCTCCAAGGGAGTCAGCTTGCCACCAGGCCTCCCATGGTCTGCTTTCACACGCCTGCAAGTGAAACAATCTGAAACAAATCTGGCTATGTCCTTCCTCATCCCGTACCACCAGGAAATCTGTTTTAAATCATGATACATCTTGGTAGACCCTGGATGGTAGGCAACACTAGATCCGTGGGCGTCTCTGCACACCATATCCCGGATATCTCCAACTGCGGGGATGCAAAACCTGCCACGGTACTTCAAGGTGCCCGCATCATCTAAAGAGAAATCTGGTAATTCACCCTTCTCAGCTCGAAGATACAAATGCAGAAGATCAGGATCGTCCTTCTGATGCAGTCTCGTAAGCGTGATCCACGAAGGTTCTGCTACTGCTATGCTACTCTGCGAATCACAGCATCCCACAGAAATGTCCATCAACAGAAACTCTTCCACTAGACGCTCGGCGGAAAGATTAAAAATCTTACCTGACTTCCGACTCAGGGCATCAGCCACCACATTTGCCTTGCCTGGATGATACTGAATTTCGACATCATAGTCGGCCACGTACTCCAACCACCGCCGCTGGCGCAGATTCAATTCTTTCTGAGTGAAGACATACTTCAGGCTCTTATGATCCGTGAAAATCTTGCACTGCGCACCATATAGCAAATGCCTCCACAATTTCAACGCATAGATCACAGCTACAAACTCCAAGTCATGCGTAGGGTAGTTCCTCTCGTGAGTTTTTAGCTGCCTCGACCCGTACGCAATCACCTTTCCTCCCTGCATCAAAACGCAGCCCAGACCGACATGCGACGCATCCACATATATATCATACTCACTACCCTCCGTAGGAAAAGACAAAATTGGAGCCGAACATAGCCTTCTTTTTAGTTCCTCAAAAGCCTTCTCACACTTGTCATCCCATATAAAGGCTACATTCTTCTGCGTCAACTTGGTCAACGGCGCGGACAAGGTAGAGAAACCTTCTACAAATCTTCTATAATAACCAGCCAAACCCAAGAAGCTTCTAATCTCTTTGGGGGTAACAGGTCTCGCCCATTTCATAACAGCAGCAATCTTTTCTGGGTCCACTGATATTCCCTCCTTATTGATCACGTGGCCTAGAAAAGAAACTTGAGGCAACCAAAATTCACATTTGCTAAGCTTGGCATATAGCTTATGGTCTCTCAGAGTCGCCAAGACCAGCCGCAAATGTCGATCATGCTCCTCTGCATCCTTAGAATACACCAAAACATCGTCTATAAAGACAATCACGAACTTATCTAGAAAATCCATGAAAACTCTGTTCATCAAATCCATAAAAGCTGAGGGCGCATTAGTCAAACCAAATGACATAACCAAAAACTCAAAATGCCCATGACGAGAGCGGAATGCCGTCCGCGGAACATCCGACTCCCGAATCCTCAAATGGTGATAGCCCGAACGAAGATCTATCTTGGAAAACACGGCACTACCACGCAGTTGGTCAAACAAATCGTCGATTCGCGGCAAAGGGTACCTGTTATTAATAGTAACCTTGTTCAGCTCTCTATAGTCGATGCATAACCTCATTGCCCCATCCTTCTTTTTTACGAACAACACTGGCGCACCCCAAGGCGAAGAACTCGGCCTTATAAAGCCTTTTGCCAATAACTCATCCTGCTGAATGCACAACTCTTCCAGCTCTCGCGGGGCCATCCGGTACGGCGCCTTTACGATAGGACTCGTGCCCGGCTCCAAATCTATGGCAAACTCGACATCTCGTTCGGGTGGAAGACCGGGAAGATCGTCTGGAAACACATCAGAAAAGTCACACACCACAGGAATCTCATCCAAACGGGGCTCACTAACAATCAACCCTACCAGGGAAACCACACAGGCAAAACAGCCAGAAACAAGCAACTTCCGAGCACGCACCGTAGAAATGATTGGAGACTCCTGGAGAGAATAACCAAAAACGCTCCCTGGCTGACCGTTGTCCTTGACGAAGTCCAAGCGCTTACCCTTGCACTGGATCACAGCATCGTACCTTGACAACCAGTCCATGCCTAAAATAATGTCGAAGTCCTCCAGGTCAATCACCTTCAAGTCTGCCTTGGCTAGAAAATCTCCCAACAAAATCGGACAATCTAGGACACCCAGGTCCGTAATCACAGAGTCACCGGAGGGGAACTTAACGCAGAAGGCACCACCAACACGATCTAGGCCCAAACTGAACCGCTCCATGAAGGCTCTAGCCACAAACGAGTGGGTAGCGCCGGAATCGAAGAGAACGCGCGCCCAGCGGTTCTTTACCTTAAATCGTCCTACGAATTGCACACGCATCTAAGGCAACAAGCGCTAAAAAGAAATCTACAATCAAAGAAGAAACGTAACGAAACGACTGGGGAGGAGTCGAACCTGAGATAACCTGGGTCGAGGTCTGCACTTCGTCTGCCGAAAGCACATTCAGCTTCCCCTCTCCTTTATCCATTCGTTGAGGCGGTGGCAGAGCCTGGAGGGGAACTGGCTGCAGAATAGATTGGGTCTGAGGGCACCTTGTCTTGAGATAACCCTTCTGACCGCACTGAAAACAGACCTTATCTTTAAGCCAACAACGGGCAGCCTCATTCCCCTTCCTTCCACACAAGGCACACACCAAGTCTCCCCTGGAAGTACCCTGAATCGCGTGCACCTATTCCTTCTTCTGCTCTCCCAACCTTTTGAAACACTTCTCGAAGGGGTGGGCTGGCTGGCCACAAAAGCTACAAATCTCTTTGACCTTCTTTCTCGAGACAGCATCAGGTTCCTGAGGGCTCTTTCCTCCGCCGGACTTCCGCTTATCCTTCCTTAACTGCTGGCCTCTATTCTTGGCATTCTCAATGGCCTCAACTCTCAAAGCAGCTTCAACCGCGCTGGCATAACTGACTGCTCCATAGGCATTCGCTAACTGCTGAATGTCGTTTCTTAGTCCACCCAGAAATCGCTTAACTCGGTCTGCCTCAACACTCACTAGACCCGGAGCAAACCGACTCAACTTACTAAACTCGATCTCATACTCACTAACTGTGAGTTTCCTCTGCTTTAAGTGAAGAAAGTCGTTCATTAGCCGGTCCCGTTCGACTGAAGGCAGAAACTTACTTAACAACATCACCTTAAATGACTCCCAAGTGCAACCTTCCACTAAGCTCTCTTTCTCCCTCAGCCACCAGTTCTTTGCCAAGCCCTTGAGCTGGTAAGCAGTGAGCATCACTCTCTGATCGTCCATAATCCCTGAGTACGAGAACATCTCCTCAATGGTAATCAGCCAATCATCCAGAATCATGAAATCTGCCTGCCCATCATAGGTAGGGGGTCTCAGCCGCTGAAACTGGGATATGAACGCCATCTCCGGAGGCACCACAACCAAAGGCACGGGAGGAGCAGGAGGGGTAGGGACAGCTACACCCTCTGCGGGGTTCTGAGCTCTCGGGGGCTGTCCCGCCACCAGTGCTACAAGGGACTGAATCTGAGCCTGCATAGCCACTACCTGCCTCGATAGCTCCTCATTACTCTGCCGCAAGATTTCTACCAACGCATCGCTCTGCGCTCCTGACGTCTCACCCTCGGATTGGGGGGTCGATCTCATCGCAGGACGTCTCGCCATCCTAAAATCGCACAAGCTTTTAGACAAATCCTAGCCCATCAGCTAGAACGAAACTACCCGGTACGGACAAATACACTTAAATATGAACTTCAACTGCAAAACTTGCTCTGGGAGTTGTTTTTACCATGATGATGTTATGCTTATCCTAAGATGGTTCACCACCATCATACCAACTCATGTGCCTAAACCATGAATGCATGTATCTGTATTCCTTTTGACTCAAAACCATGTGTGTACATATGTCATCTTGCAATTCTTTAGCTTGGCACGTTGTGCTTATGAAATGTTATGCTATGCATGATGTGCTATGCATTCTAAAAACACCTTAGTGCATGCCATGGGCGGCGTACACATGAAAATATTATGCATCCCATACTACATAACATTCCCATGTAACGAGAAAAGAAAACGTGCTAGCCGCATTCATGCGGTGAGGTTATGCATCCCATACTACATAACCCTCACATGTTGCCTCCTATGGTGGATCCATATACAAACACATATTATGCATCCCATACTACATAATATGCCATGTATACTTCTTATGCTCATGAGTGTAGTGTTCGTGCTTCAGCCAAGACGTGCTGATGACATATCGGTGTGTGAATGGTATGATGCTAAACAGTAATGCAGACAAGGGAAAGGTTGCCCCACCATTTGTCAAGCAACCTCCCTCTGATACCAACTGTCACAACCCGCATTTTCTCAACGGTAAAAATCGTATCAGAGTAGGAGAAAACACGCGCCGTGATGCCACGTCATGCATGGGATAACTGCACACGCTCAGGCAAAACTTCAAACGTTATATTTTAAGGAAAAATGGTTAATTAAGTATGAAAGAAAATCAGTTATGTTGAATGGCCGTATCCCTCGGCTCGGTGGATCAGCTAGTCCAAAGTAAAAACTAAATTTATACACAGCAGAAAATACTTTGGTTCAATTAAGTGACACCCTAAATGAGCATAAGTCTCCCCGGGGGACAACTTATGCGTGCACGACTCTAAGGTGAGTATAGTAGGTATGGAAAATAGTGTTTTACGCTGAGGAAAATTAGTGTCTTGGATTTAGAAACATGCTATGCATGGGGTACATATAATAATGCTTTTAGGTTTTAAAATATCTAACATGCAACCTAGCATAAATCCTTCCCAGAGGCAAGTAACCAACCTCAAATAGGCAAAAATAGCAGTTTAAATTCATATTCAGCATCACAAAAAGCCACCAGTGGGCGCCAACAACCTGACACGAACCCACTACCGAGTATGTATGTCTATACAGAAGAGTAAAGAACTACCTCACAACAAACGGGGATCAGCAATCTCAGCTACCCTAGAGGCCACCAACAAGCCCCTCCAAAAGAACTAGCCGCTGAACTGGCTACAACCTGGACCTGAGGCATTCAAGAAAAGAACACCTCAGCAAGGAAACAATCAAAAAGTAAATAGAGCAATAGGTTAATTAGCAAATTAAGAAGAAGGGTTTACCAACCCGGCAACAAACTACAATAAGCAAAAGAAAATGGGATGACATTAAGAAAAGAATGCTGTCAAAAACACCACAGAGCACACCAAGTGCGAGCAATACAACCAAATGCCTTACCAAGAGAGAGCCTGCAGCAGCAAGACATATACATATGCTAAATGAACAGAAAACATAAACAGGAAAGGGACTAACAGTCCTAACACGTGGGTAAGTGGCAGTGGTCAAAACATGGGTCTGAATTCATAACCAAAATCAGACCCAAAAGGGCTAAGGGGTCAAACCGTGGCAGCTTTAGGGTCCCACACACACCAACCCAAACCGGGGCAAAAGATGGTGGCCACAGCTCTCCACATAAAACCACCCCTCAAGAGGCCACCAAAACTCCACCACCTGCCACAACCCAAGAGTCGGCATGCAGAATTAAGCCGAACACCCAAAGCCTCCCCTAGGGAAAAAGTCACTCTAACAATCCTAAGAAACACACGAACCCAAGACAAAAATATCGGGTCCAGCCGACGCGGCCTTGCACGCCTAACCCGAACCAACCCTGAGTCTACCTGACCCCAAAAACAAGCGCATCGCCACTGTCGACACGATGTGTCGACACCACGACAAGCCGGTGTCGACACAAGGTGTCGACACAACCGCGGCCGGTGTAGACACCAAGTGTCGACACCACAGCGGCCGGTGTCGACACAAGGTGTCGACACTGCCGCGGCTGGTATCGACACCAAGTGTCGACACCACTACGGCCGGTGTCGACACATGGTGTCGACACGGCCGCTGCTGGTGTCGACACCAAGTGTCGACACCGCTGCGGCCAGTGTCGACACATGGTGTCGACACTGCCGCTGTGGTGTCGACACCACTGCGGCCGGTGTCGACACATGGTGTCGACACTGCCGCTGCTGGTGTCGACACCAAGTGTCGACACCACTGCGGCCGGTGTCGACACATGGTGTCGACACTGCCGCTGCTGGTGTCGACACCAAGTGTCGACACCACTGCGGCCGGTGTCGACACATGGTGTCGACACTGCCGCTGCTGGTGTCGACACCAAGTGTCGACACCACTGCGGCCGGTGTCGACATATGGTGTCGACACTGCCGCTGCTGGTGTCGACACCAAGTGTCGACACCACGACTGGCCGGTGTTGACACCAAGTGTCGACACCAAGACTGGTCGGTGTCGACACAACAGTGTCGACACCCCAGCTGGCTACAGGAGCCAGATCCAGCAAACTACCAAGAAACGAGAATGGGGATCCTCTCTCTCTCTCTCGAGTACAACCTCCGTCGGTGATGGTAACTACTCGACCTAGACCGAACCAAATCTGCCCCCTAATAGACACAATCCCTCAGGAAAACTGAGATTTAACTGGATCTTTCTACAATAACCCCGGTATGATCGGGATCAAGCCCTAGCTTACACCTAAGATCCAAACAAGAAAGAGATAAAAATTAAATCGAAAGAAAGACAAAGATCAGCTTTGGCAAGGATGAGGGGACATCACTTGCCTAAATACCAGAAAACTTGATCGACGGCCTCCCCCGCTCACGGATCTGACCACAGAGCAGCAAGCTGAGGAGCAGAAAGAATGCAGATCCCGGCGAGGGCAGTCCAGATCCACTCTCGAAACCGAAATCCGACCGCTAAATCTCCAGGAATCGGCGTCCGAAGGCTAGGGTAGACCGGCGGTTCTCTTCCTCATGCACAGGCGGCGGCTTCCAACAAGCAGAGACACAGGAAAACAAAAAAAAGAACCCAGCCCTAGTTCTACCCAAGACTACATATATCAGTTAATAATAAACAATCCACATAATAATTACTATTTACACCCAATATCAAAACAACCCGAAACCCGAAACTTCTCGGAAAAAGACAAAATTTACGCCGCAGCTAAAAACCCACGCTACGAACGCAACTACGAAGTCGAAACTAGCATTCGACGAACAAAACCCGGGATAACACCTCCCGAAGCCAAAACACAAGCATTCCCTAAGAGGCCCAACCGAGTCATCAAACGGACTCCGACTAGCTGGGGAATCTTGCTAACAGGCTACAAACAGGCTACACAGGGAACCCCTAAGAGCTAAGACCACGCTCTACAACGGCAAAAAGCCGGAAATACGCCATCGTAACGCCAGCCAAAGATCAAACAAAGCACAGAAAAACCGGGGGCGTTACAGCTGACCACAAACTATAGCTATAATTATTCGTCTAACTGCGATCAACGAACTCTGTATGGTTCGTCGAGCAGAGGTCGACGAACATGGGGCACAGAAAATGAATATGTTCATTCTCTGGGCAGAGATCCACAATCTCAACCCAATTCGTCGAACTCTGGTCGACGAACTCACAGAAATTCATCGAACCCAAAAAGTCTTAACCAAAACAGTAATTTTAACAGGAACTCTAACAATTCTAGAAAACCATTTAATCTTGTAACTGATTGGGTTATACCACCTAGGAGAAATCACCCTTTAGGACACAAATCCCAACTAGAATTTTTTGTCATTTCCAGTTTTTCTTATCAACAATACAAAGGACCCAAGATAACCTGGCAGAACAACTAACTGTTTTTCATTGCAGGTGAAGAGCTGTCCAGTAAATAATCAAACATGGTACCAGGACAGTGGATGCTCCAAGTATATGACTGACAGCAAGGACATCTTGACCAACTACAAGTCCAAGCTAGGACCAAAGATATTCTTTGGTGATTCCAAATGTGGCCAGTCAGAAGGTTTTGGAGAAGTGAAGATTGGAGCTGTTACTTTTAAGAAAGTAACTTATGTCAGAGGACTCAAGCATAACCTCATCTCTATAAGTCAGTTATGTGATGAAGGTTATCAGGTACACTTCAACTCATCTTCTTGCACTATTTCTAATAAAGAAAAACAAAATGTTTTAATTGGGAATAGACAAGGTAACATATATTTAGTTGATTTTCTTTCTGCCAATTCTGATATCCGCTTACTCAATTTGATTAGTAACCAGAATAATTTATGGCACAAAAGGCTAGCTCATGTAAACTTAAAAAATATTATAGGCTATCAAAATACCACCTTGTTAGAGGTTTACCTTCTAGTCCCTACAAGAAGGAAGGCCTTTGTAGGGCTTGTCAATTAGGCAAGCAAACTAAATCTAGTTTTAAATCTGTTGATAAAAGTGATTCACCTAGGATTTTGTATTTGCTACATATGGATCTCTTTGGACCCATTATTGTACAAAGCCTAGGAGGGAAATCCTACACCTTAGTTATTGTGGATGACTTCTCCAAGTTCACTTGGGTATCCTTTCTGAGATCTAAGTCAGATACCTTCAAGGTTCTTGCAGATTTTCTCGGGACCATACAGATTGAGTTCTCTACTCATGTTGCATTGATCAGAAGTGTTCATGGCACAGTGTTTGAGTCTCTTCTTATGCATGAGTTCTGTGAGAAGGAAGGTATCAGACATTGTTTCTCATCTCCTAGAACTCCTCAACAAAATGGGGTAGCTGAAAGGAAAAATAGGACACTCATTAAAGCTGCAGGTATATTGCTTGCAGATGCTTACATGCCCCTAACCTTTTGGGCAGAGGCTGTGAGCACAACAAATTATGTTCTGAACAGGAGTTTAATTCACAAACTAAAAAATAGGACTCCCTATGAATTACTTAAAGGGAAGAAACATAAAATCAACAATTTTAAAGTATTTGAATGTATATGTTATATTCACAATAACAACAAAAGATATATTAGAAAGTTTGAGGCTAAGGCTGAAGAGGGAATCTTTCTAGGATATTCCTAAGTAAGCGAAGCCTATAGGGTTTTTAATAAATTATCTCTAAAAATTGAATAGTTTATTCATGTTACATTTGATGAAGCTAATATGTCCTGCAAGGAGAAAGAGATTTCTGCCAATAGCCCTTTGTAGGTACCTCACTTGTGTGAGAATTTGGATGGACTAAACCTCACCCAAGAGATTCCAACACATCCTTCTCCACAAGTAATTGAAGAAAGTGAAGATGAAGGCACTGAAGTAATTGATCTTCCCTCAACAGCAAACATAATTCCACAAGAGGAATTAGTTCCTAATGTTGTTGTAGAACCAACTCCACCCACTGATTTTGTCACACTAAGGGATCACCCCATATCTCAAGTGATTGGAGTCATATCAATAGGTGTACAGACCAGGCATCAGCTCAACCAAGACTTGATGCATGCCTATTTTCTCTCTCAGGCTGAACCTCTATCCATCCATGATGCAGAGCAAGATCCCCACTGGATCATTGCAATGCAGGAGGAATTAAACCAATTTTAGAGATGTAGAGTTTGGGATTTGGTTCCAAGACCCCAAGACTATCCAGTCATTGGAACCAAATGGGTATACAGAAATAAATTGGATGCCCAAGGTACAATAGTGAGGAACAAGGCTAGGCTTGTTGCTTAAGGATATAGGCAAGGGGAAGGAATAGATTATGACCAAACCTTTGCACCCGTGGCAAGGTTAGAGGCAATCATAATATTCCTTGCCTATGCAGCCTTCAAGAAATTCAAGGTCTATCAAATGGATGTGAAGAGTGCTTTTCTAAATGGAATATTAAAAGAAGAGGTTTATGATGAACAACCTCCAGGTTTTGTCTCTCAAACTCACCCCTCTTATGTTTTTAAATTGCATAAAACTCTTTATGGTCTAAAGCAAGATCCAAGAGCTTGGTATGAGACTTTAGCTAGCTTTTTGATAGAGCATAAGTTCATTAGAGGCATAGTATATAAGACACTTTTCACTAGATATCATAAGAACCAAATTTTATTAGTATAAATTTATGTGGATGACATCATATTTGGGTATACTGATTCCAAATTATGCAAGAGGTTCTCTAACCTCATGCATTCAAAATTTGAAATGAGTAGCATGGGTGAGCTCTCCTACTTCCTTGGTCTCTAAGTGAAGCATCTCCCTGATGACATCTTCAGTTCCCAAGATAAATATGCAAAAGAGCTTATCAAAAAGTTTAGGATGGCTGATGCCTCAGCAAAGACAACACCAATGGCTATAAATGCTGTAATTGACTCTGATCCACATGGGAAACCTGTTGACCAGAAATTATATAGGGGCATTGTTGGGTCCCTACTATATCTTACAACAAGTAGACCTGATATCATATTTGTCACATGCCTTTGTGCTAGGTTCCAAGTGAACTCAAAATAATCTCACCTAGTTTTCTTAAAAAGGATTTTGAGATATATAAAGAGTTGTCCTAGTCTAGGCCTATGGTATCGCACTAAATCAGAATTTGAGTTAACTGGATACTCAGATGCTGATTTTGCTAGATCCAGGGTTGACAGGAAAAGTACTTCAGGAACCTACCAGTTCCTAGGTATGAGATTAGTGTCCTGGTTTTGTAAGAAACAGTCATTTGTGTCTACCTCAACTACTGAGGCAGAATATATTGCAGCTTGCAGCTATTGTTCCCAGATGCTGTGGATTCAAAATCAATTACTAGACTATGGTCTCAACTTAAATAATTCAACTCTACTTTGTGATAATACCAGTGCTAAAGCCATAGCACAGAATCCAGTCCATCACAGTAGGACCAAGCATATAGACATTAGGTATCATTTCATAAGAGAGTGTGTAGACAAAAACAAAATTAAACTTGTCTATATCTCCACTGATTTACAAAGAGCTGATATATTCACCAAACCTCTGGATGAGAGAAATCACATATTCTTTATAAATCAGCTTGGAATGATTAATGGAGAAGATTTGGTTTAGTTTCTGTCTGCCCTCGATGAATTTTCCAGAGTTCGTCGAACGGAGCTCGACGAACTAGGGAAAGTTTAGGAGATATTCGTCGAATCGAGGTCGATGAACCCTCTGTGAGTGAATTTGTTTTCGTCGAACGGAGGTCGACGAATCCACTTCAGAAAACTTTCGTCGAATGGAGCTCGACGAAATGTCTTCAATTCTTCAGACTGAGCTCGATGAATTATTTAACTCTAAATTATTTCGTCGAACCCAGATCGAAGACTATTTTAACTTTCGTGGAACAGAGTTTGTCGATTCATATTCCTGAAAACCCTATATTTAGGTTTTCTTCGACCTCCGTCCCGCGCTTTCTGTTCCCTTTGCACTTGATCGCTGTTTTTCTCTCTTGTAGGTGATTTCATGGCGATTACAGCGGGAACCTTTGCTGCGATGAAGTTCGACACCGGATTTGATATTGACTTTGATTCATTTCAGAATTCAGATCTGATATTTCTGAACATTCTACAACTTATAGAAGAGCAACAACTAAAAAATTTGATGACAACAAGTATAAAATTATCTGGAACTGAGACAAGAGAATGGGTCTATACATCATCGACAACAGAAGAAAATACAATGATTGGAACAATTGCAGGTAATGCTTTCTCCCTCTCTCCTGCCATATTAACTGAAATATTTGGTTTGGATACTGGAAAAGAAGAACTGGAAATAGATTCTGAAGAATATGATATGATGTTAAGTTTGATGGGTTACACTGGAGATAACCCCAATAAGTTGTTGAAGAAACATTTATCTGCAGAGTACAAATTTCTGGCTGATATTGTTGGGAAAGTCTTGCTAGGCAAGCACACTGCACATGGCTATATTACCAGACATTAGTTTTTGGTCATGTGTGCAGTGGTTAACAAGAAGAAGGAGAACTGGGCAAAGATCATTTTTGATCTTATTAAGAAAAAGTGTAATAAAAAGGAAGTGTGCTTTGGAAGGATCCTAGGGATCATTTTGAAAGAAAAGGCTACTGAATCACTGATCTCCCCGACCATATTCATTAATGCCAGCAAGAGGCTCACATGTGCCTTATTTGGAAGGTGGGAGAGGACCATATCCAAGCCTTCCAAGGCTTCAACCTCTTCCACCCCAGTTTCTGAAAGCACAAGGGCTGTTAGGGCCACTTCCCACCCTGCTAAAGAGATCATCCCCACACCTCCATCCCTTACAGTAACTCAATAACAATCACCCTCCACAGTTCATACTCCCTCTCCTCAACCACATCCACAACTCCAACAAGTTCATGTTCCTACTACACCTACATTACCTGACACCTCTCCACCACTAGACCTTACTGACTTCCCTTCCTCACCCATCCAGGAATACCATCAACCCAATCCACCTCAATCACCACAATCCCCCCATGATATACCAGCCCCAACACCACCTTAATCTCCTCTTCCACCACACTTATCCTCCATACCATCCTTCAATCTCCTGATATCTCCTCCCAATACTCCTCCTCATCTAAATCAATCCATCTAGGATGACCAAATGCAAGATGCCATCCCACCATCCTCACAAACATCTACCATCCCCCCAAATGTTTCCACCTCCACACCATCTGCCACTCCATTACTGGATCCCTCCACCATCACATCTATCATTACTCTCATCACACCGCTACTCAAAGCTCTAATAGCAGAGGCCATTACAACTCTTGCTACTTCCATTTCCTCTCTATCTGCCTAGATTTCTACCCTTTCTGCTGCCCCCTCTTCATTTAGGGGCCTGGCTCCAGTTATTACTAAAACCAGGCAGGGGGAGATGTGTGATGAAGAAGCTGCAGCAGCTCTAGAAGTAGTAGTAATTTCAGTTTCAGTTTCAGCAGCTCCAGCTCCAGCAGATGCTGAGGCAGCAACAACAGAAGATATAAATACAGATTTAATTGATTTAATTCAGTTTATTGAGACTGACGTGGATATGGAAGATGCAGTCAAAGAAGAGTCAATTACTACTGGTGATTTCATTTTAAATCTCACAGTAGATTTGGTTAATTTTTAAGCATTTTTGATACTGCATACTTGAGATTCTTTCCAGCAGAGTATACTAAGCCATCTTTTGGCTATTATCCCATACACCTATCCAATAAGCCCTAAAGTGGCTAAGCAGCGTAAGGACAACTTTGCTTCTCAAGAGGTTCCTACTTCACCTCTTCCTAAAGTTGTTTCCCCAATTTTCTCTTCCCCTTCAGTCCCAACTTTTGTAATGGATGACTCACCCTTACCTGATCTAGATGAGTTAATCAGGGATGGCATTGAAGAAGAAATTAATGCAGCTGCTGAAAGCACTGTCACAGTTAGTTATCCAGCCCCTCTTGAAAGTTCTCTTCCAGCTCCAGCTCCAGCATCTACTCCAACTCCATAACAAGTTGAGAAACCCATTATATCTGATGAAACACTGAAAAAGCTAGATGCCTTATATGATAATCCATAGGATAACAGTGATGATGATGATGATGATAAGGATGATGAGGATTCTGATGAGGATGATAAGAGAAAGAAGAATCCAGTATCTAAAAAGAGAAAAGCTCCTCCTCCTCTTGCTCCTAAGCTAAACCCAGCCAATGACACTCCCTACTATATTATCCAAAAGATAACTCCATATAAAGGGATGCCAGCTTGGATGTGGTTATCTAAAAATCAACAGAAAGAGAGGAAGAGAAGCAGAAGATACTCCCCTCCTCCATCTCAGAAATACAAAAAAGATCCACCTCCTACTCCTCCTCTAGTTGCTGGTGCTTCAGGCACAACTTCCCAAAGATCTACCCAATTCCAAACATATCAGAGACATCAAGGGAGATCTTCTTCTGGAAGTAGCCAGCATAGGCATTACTCTTCAGGCAAGCAACATCAATTTCAACATCAACCATAGCAGCAACATCAAAAACAGCTATCAATCCGTGCAGATCAGAAAGCTGAAAGTCCTAAAAGACCAAATTCTCCTCCTGTTCCTTTTGAAGATCCTGAAACAGCTAATACAGCTAGAATGGCCAGGTTCTAAGAACTTGTAGGCCTTTCTATGATTAACAAGGCCAAAGCTAAAGGAAAGAAGGATCCTTCTGAGTATTCCACTATGTCTAAGTACAGGAAAGAAGACATTAAGAGATTTGAGAAAGCAAACAAGTTTTTCAATATTGATGACTACATGAAGTTGCACCTAGAAGCAGTTGTCCCCAAACCAACATCTTTGAAGATTATACGGGCTACTGACATGACCATGACTAAAGTGCAAGCTTCTGATCCTAACAGAGAGATTGACTTCACTAAGCCAGGAGACAAGAGCAAAGAAGAAAAGCCAAAGGAAAAGAAGCAAAAGAAATAAGTTCTGGTCTGTTTTATTTTTGTTATGTTTTTAAAACCGTTTTCTATTTCTGAACAAAGCTTATCTGTATATATATATATCTGTTGCATGTGTTATTGATATCTGCCAGATATATGCTTTCTTGCTTTGTTTATTTTCAGTACTATTCTGAGTCTGTAATTAGTGAATTCACCCAAATAGGGGGAGATTGTTGGATCCCTAGTTTGATTTGGGCTAGATTCACTAAGTTAGGATCTTTTGACCCAACATGTATAGTCAGCATCATAGTTGTGTCCTAGAGTCTAGGCCAAGTCCTTAGAATCAAAACTGCAAGGACCAGCCATCAACACTGTCAGAGACTCAAGACTTAGATAGATTTCATTCGAAGTAAAATAAGTTTGACGAAAGTCTTGCTCAGCTCGACGATCTCAGAGTAAATTCTCTGAGCTGAGCTTGACGAACTTGGTGCTCAGGTCGATGAACTTTGGACACTACACTTCAACTTCTTATAGCTAGAAGCTTCTCTATTTCTCTAAGTCCAGAATCATTTCTAGCCGACGAACTCAAGATTCTCAGTTCGACGAATGTCATACACAAAAAAGGCAAAGTTTCTATAGAATATAGTTTTGCTCTCTACTTGACGATCTTGGAACTCAGCTCGACGAACAGAATTACTCTGGTCGACGAACTCAGCAACCTAGCTCGACGAACTGTGAACTCAGCTCGATGATTTCTGTAATCAGTTCGATGAATCCAGACTTAGTTATTTTCCATCCTTCTGTCCCCTTTCTACTGCATTAATTCCTGAGTAATTAATGCTTAAATATTCTCTGGAATATAACCGTTAGACAGAGCATTGATTATGGTCTTCTCCAGGATTATTTCTTGCCGTTTTTCCATGGGACAGTTATGGAAATAATTCAATGCCATTTATTCTCAAGGCCGTCAGTATTGATTGCAGAGGATTTCAAATTTCGAAAGAGAATTTTTGACAGGAAATATAAAAGAAGTTTTCTCTGTTTTCCTGACATACATAGTAGATAAGAGATAGACAAACAACATACACACAATCAATCTGCAAAAAGAAAATCTCTGCTTTCTCTCTTTCTGAATTCTGATACAGTAACTCAAGAGGCCCTAAACCTGAAGATCATCAGCTATCCGAAGAAAAAGAACACCAAATCAAAATCAAGAGTCTTCTGTCTTCAACACTCCAGGACACTTCAAAGGACAACTACAACTTTATCTGTCAAAGAAGTTCCTGAACAGCTGTTGATCAAGGCTGAACTACTGAAGGCCTATCACCCTACAACAAGGCTCCATCTCTCTGAACCATTCTATACCTCAGGGGGAGCCTTTGCTAAAATCAATATCTACAAGTCTTCTCAGTTGTATTTTGAGAAAAAGAAGACAATATCATCTCTCACCCCTACTATACAAAGGGTTATAACTCCCTTCAAAAGTTATTCCTGGTTGCAAGTCACCTGATCAAAAGACTTGAGGATTGGTTTTTTGAGCACCTGATCAAAAGCTCATTGGTGTCAGGCACCTGATCAAAAATCTGAGTGGATTCCTACCAGGGTGGTAGAAGAGTGGATGTACCCAAGTTTAGGGGAACCACTATAAATTCTTTTGTTATCTAGATTGCCCTTTTCTTTTGTTTCTTGCGCTGTGGCTGTTTGATTAGGATTGATGTTTTAATTTTGTTCTTACACTAGATTACATTAGAAGAAAATTTTATAAATCCTGAATACTCTATTCACCCCCCCCCCTCTAGAGTATTCCTAATCTAACAGCTCACTTTCAGACCTATGGAAGAGTCTTTAGCACTTATGAATTAAATGACACGTTTCTCAGATCACTAACCAAATATGTGCCATCAGAGAGGTGGCCAGGCTTGCAGATACACCTCCACCAACCTTATTTGGAAAACTGTTATCCTATGAGATGCAGTTCACTGCCAGAAAGGAGGAGGAGAAAAGTAATAAGTCTGAATATAGAGAAAAGTCAGTTGCCTTCAAGGCTGAAGCCACAAGAAAGGGTAGGAGAAAGTCACCTTCACCTCCCAGGAGAATGGCTGAAGTTGAATCTGAAAATACTGACATCAACACTTCAGACAGTCACAACTCTGTTGAAGACTTTGCTACCTTTACAAGGCAATTTCAAAGGTTCATGAAGAAGAAGAAATAGAGATCAAAGCCATCTTCATCCTTCTCCAAGGATGACTATTACAAAAAGAAGAAAATATCTAAGGATGACAGCTATGGCTCTAATCCCTGTAAACAAACTTCTTCTAAAAATGTTTGTTATTATTACAACAGGCTAGGATATGTCATGGCTGATTGTCCTGATAAAAGAAAGGAATCTAAAGATAAAAAGAAGCAACAAAATAAGGGCAAGAAAGAGAGATCCTTTATTGTAAAAAAGTAGAAAAGATGGACTGACTACTCATCATCAGATTCTGAAGCTGAAGCATATATTGGACTGTTCACAACTGAAGAGGATTCAAAAGAGACAGAATTCTTGCAAATGCTGGACTCTATCAATGGGATTGAAGATCATCATTGCAAAGGGCTGATGGCTATGTCTGAGGAAGATCAGTGTCAGGATCAGCCTGGTCCTAGTAAGGTAAACAACCTTTCATCAGTGTCTGATTATTACACTGGATCAGAATCAGAAGCATCTGCATCAATAGATGTGGATGGATCTGAATCTGAAGGGTATGTTCATCAACTTATTGATGAGTATGGTGATCTGTTTCATGAACTTAAGAGAAGCAGAAACCTTGTCAAAAACCAAGCTAAGGAAATTGCATCTCTTAAATTGGCTGCATCAGATTCAGTAAAAATGCTAGATTTGAAGTTGAATGAAGTTGTCAAAATGAAAAATATAACTTTTATTCAGATGGGTACAATTACATTCAAAATTGATCAAATCAAGAGTCTGGAAGTCAGACTTCAGAGAGAGAAGGATCTTGTGGCTAAATTCTCAAAGCCAAAATCAGTCTTACACTTAATTAATGACTCATCCTCCAAAAGGGTAAGACAGGATTAGGCTTCAAAGGAAGTACTAGGGCAGCTAATTCCAAAAGAAAAGGCAAAGCCCCAGTTCAACCACTAGCCTTCAAACCCTCTATTTCTTTCAGGAAAGTGATGCAGCCAACTAACATATATGATCATGACATCACACATGGTCACACTAAGCGTAGTGATCAGAATGACAATGGTGCAAATGCTAATAAGACAGCCCATGAATAAACACACTATGTTCTTCATGAAACATCAGTGTTTGATGCACCAGCCCCAACACTCAATAAAAGGGCTGCTGACAGCAATGCAGTTAAGGCTGTATTTAAAAGAAGTTATAACAGATATGAGTGCTGGTGCTATGGCAAAGTGGGTCATTATGCCATTGATTGTGGGCACAACACTACTGTCAGGAAGAATACCAGCTTACCTGTCAGAAAGGCTGTAGGCAAGTATGACAAGTTTCAGTCTAACCTGAACCTAGAACACAATAATTATTGGGGTTCTAAGATTAAGTAATTTTATTTGATGCAGGTGAGTCCAAGTGACCATACCCCAATATGGTACTTGGATAGTGGATGTTCCAGGAACATGACTGGAACAAGAAGGATGTTGGAGGACTACTCTCCCATAGAGAATGGACCCAAAGTGATCTTTGGTGGATCTGAAAAGGGGTCATGAAAGGGTTTGGTAATATTTCCAATAGTTCTATCACTATCACCCAAGTGGCTTATGTGAAAGGTCTAAAAGATAACCTAATAAGCATAAGACAACTAAGTGATCTTGGTTATGACACTTCTTTTATAAAGAATGGGTGTCAGATTAAAAGGACAAGTGATCAAGAGGACATCTTGTCAGGTTATAGAAAAGGAAATGTTTATTGTCTAAATTTTGTATGTGAGAATAAAGAGTCTCCTGTTTGCCTAGTTGCAGATGAGAAAGCTCCTCATTGTGTCAAATGGCACAAGAGGCTTGCTCAACTTAACTATAAGACTATAGGTCAACTCTTTACTAACGAGTTAGTGAGGAATGGTCCTCAGTTCAAGTGTATTATAGAGGGTGTATGTTCAGCTTGACAAAAGGGCAAACAGACCAAGACATCCTTTCACAGTCTTGATGCCAAAGATTCAGTGAGGTGTTTGTACCTCCTGTATATGGATCTATTTGGTCCTATGTCAGTTCATAGTCTAGGTAGGGAAGTCTATACACTTGTGGTTGTGGATGACTATTCTAGATTTACATGGGTTTTCTTCCTAAGGCAGAAATCTGAAACCCCTACTGTCTTCCACAATTTTGTTAGGCAAATTCAGAATGAACTTAACAATTCAGTGGTCAAAATCAGACGTGACCAAGGGACGGAATTTCAGTCTGAATGAATGACAAGATTTTGTGAAGAACTATGGATTCATCAAAAGTTCTCCTCACCTAGAACTCCCCAGCAAAATGGTATTGTAGAAAGAAAGAATAGGACTCTTATTGAGGCTGGTAGAACACTACTAAGTGACACTTCTCTCCCAGAATATTTCTGGGCTGAGGTAGTAAACACTGTATGTCATGTTCTCAATAGAGCTTCCATCACCAAAAGCCACAAGAAGACACCCTATGAGATTATGAAAGGCAGAAAATCAAATATATCTTATTTCAGGATCTTTGGTAGCAAGTGTTATGTACTTAACAATGGCAAGCACTATTTAACCAAATTTGCTGCCAAATCCCAGGAAGGGATATTTGTTGGGTACGGAAACATCAGTACGACATACAGGGTATACAACTGACTACTCAAGTTGTAGAAGAGTTTGTTCATGTAGTCTTTGATGAAACTAAACTAATCAACTGTGAGCAGTCTACTATTTCTTGTAGCTCTACAGGTTTGAAGGAAAAGATGGACAAGCTAACCATTAATGAAGACCAACCTGCAAGACAGGATGAAGAAAATGATGGATGCTGTCCAGGAGGAGTACAAGACCCATAAGCTGATGATGAAGACAATAAAGTATAGCATGGTGGGGAGATTGGAGAAAATCAAGGTGTAGATAGATTACCACCAGTAATAAGACATCTAAAGGATCATCCAGCACACCAAATTATTGGTGATCCAAGACATAGTGTTCAAACCAGAAGCAAGAACATGAACACAGTCTTTTGCTTAAGTTTCCTGTCCCAGATGGAACCCAAGAAATTTGAAGAGGCCATACAAGACCCAAACTGGATTGATGCCATACAGGAGGAGCTGAATCAATTCAGAAGATGCAAAGTCTGGAAGTTGGTTCCTAAACCAAAGAATCACAATGTCATAGGGACTAAGTGGATCTACAGGAACAAGCTAGATGAAAATGACATTATAGTCAAGAACAAAGCAAGACTGGTAGCCAAAGGCTACATACAGGAAGAAGGAATAGACTTTGATCAGACATTTGCCCTAGTGGCAAGGTTGGAAGCAATAAGGCTATTTCTTGCTTATACAGCTTATCAAGGGTTCAAGGTATTCCAAATGGATGTCAAGTCAGCATTTCTGAATGGTGACTCAAAAGAGAAAGTCTATGTTGAACAACCCTCAGGTTTTGTAGATCCTCTTTATTCTAATCATGTTTATAGGCTTAAAAAAGCTCTATATGGACTGAAACAAGCCCCTAGGGCTTGGTATGAAACATTGTCTACATTCCTCATTGAGAACAAATTCTCAAGGGGGAAAATTGACAAAACTCTATTCCTAAGGGAATCAAAAGGCAAGATCATCCTAGTCCAGATATATGTTGATGACATTATCTTTGGATCAACTGAAAACAACCTTTGTAGGAAGTTTGCCAAACTTATGCAAGGGAAGTATGAGATGAGCAGCATGGGTGAGCTAAAATTCTTCTTGGGACTCCAAGTTAGACAGACTGATGATGGCTTGTCCATATCCCAGTCTAAGTTCACCAAGGAGTTAATTAAGAAATATGGTATGGAGTCATCCTCCACCATGAGAACTCCAATGGGGTCAAGTATGCATATAGGCAAAGATGATGCAGCAAAACCTGTAGATGAGTCTTTGCATAGAGAGATAATTGGCTCCCTTATATACTTAACTACTAGTAGACCAGACATCATGTATGCTACATGTGTCTGTGCTAGGTATCAAGCAAGCCCTAAAGAATCTCATTATACTACAGTTAAAAGAATTCTGAGATATCTTAAGGGAACACCAAATCTTGGCCTTTGGTACCCTAAGAATAGAGATTTTCTACTAACATGTTATTCAGATGCAGACTTTGCAGGATGCAAAGAAGATAGGAAAAGTACCACTGGTACATGTCAGTTTCTAGGTGGAAGATTCGTTTCATGGAGTAGCAAAAAGCAAACAAGTGTGGCTATATCCACTGCTGAGTCAGAATATGTAGCTGCAGGCAGTTCCTGTGCTCAGCTGTGATGAATACAATATCAACTTGAAGACTATGACATCAAGGTAAGTAGAACTCCATTGTATTGTGATTCAACTCGTGCCATTTTTATTACTAAAAATCTTGTTTCACATAGCAGAACTAAGCACATAGAAATCAGGTTTCACTTCATTAGAGATCATGTTGAAAAAGAGGACATAAATTTGGAATTTATTAACACTAATAATCAAGTTGCTGATATGTTCACTAAACCACTGGATGAAACTAAATTTAATCATTTTAAAATTGAATTAGGCATGCTAAACCTAGAATAAACTAGTAAATATGACTAAGTAATTATGTGTCGACACAAAAAGAAATCTGTGTTGACACCTAGTAGTTGGTGTCGACACAAGGTAAATTGTGTCGACACATCAAGAAAGTTGTGTTGACACTCAGAATTTTGGGTCAACACATAGTATTTCTGACTCTTAGATATTGGTGTCGACACATACAGTCATCTGTGTCGACACGCAGAAATCAGTGTCGACTCTTAAGGATGTCTGTGTCGACACATCACAATTGATGTCGACACATAGTCTTGAAATTCTCTGTCGAGACTTTAGTAACCTGTGTCGACACCATCTCAACTATGTCGACACATTAAGCAAATTTCCACCTGCCTTTTTACCTTCTTTATTTAGAAACATATAAATAGGTCCAAACAAAACTCTGTCAACTACGCTCTCAGAATTCTTGAGACCAAACCTTTGTGTCGACAAGCCTTCATCTTCCTTCCTCTCTTTCTTACTCTCTCTCATCATTAATGGTGCCAAAACTGTAAGACAACATCAACGAGGGCTATGAACTCGTTCGCGATGTGTTTGAAAGTGCAACCCCAAAAATCAAGGTCGTGATTACCCTAATCACAGAGAATGGATTGAAATACTTGGTCTAAGAACCTACCAAGATCTGGAAGAAGGAGGTTCTTGCATTCTACTAAGCATCATCAATGGATTCAATAGGCCTGAAAATTAAGTCAAAAGTTCAAGGAATCAAGGTCAAACTCACCCAGAAGAGTTTAAGGAAGACACTACAACTTCCCAGGATTACAGAAGAATATGAAATAACATCTTCCATGACAAGAGAAGCTCTCCAATGGTGTGGACTGGATCCCACTACCAAGATTAGATCTTCAATGCATAGAAAGGGAATGAATTCGCAGGGAAACTTTCTTTCTAAAATTATGGAAAAAGTTATTCTGTGCAAATAAGGAGGACATGATAGGATGTCTGTCTATATGTTCAATCTAATGACCAGAGTTATATTCAAGATGAAAACAAATTTGTCTGCTGTTGTTTTTGATAAGATCAAAGAAGCAATCAAGAAACCTAATCTGGGGAGAATACTGAGCTTATATCTGGTTGTGAATATTACAGAAGTACGGAATATGACTGCAGGATCTAAGATTCATCATATGAGAAGAATGAATTTGATAATCCTGCCCAGATGGGAAAGGGTGTTGACCAAGGAAGTTTCTACAGCTCAAAAAAATGTTCAAAAGAAGCAAACAGTCCCCAAGACAACTGAATCATCCAGTGATTCAGAAGAAGAAGTGGTGTTCAACTCAGATAGAGAAGGACCTGAGAATGCTAGGAAATCACCTGCTCTAGAGACTGTAAAAGATGGACAGGTGCAAGGGGAGCAGATTCCTGAAAGCACCATCCAAGTGGATGCAATCCAGGGGGAGCCTCTTCCAGCTCCTGCTCCACTAGTACCATCAACTTCAGTGGGTGCTAATGAGGAAGAGCCATCTACTTTAGAGAGTGAAGCAGCCACTTAATGAATATATGAGGATAACCAATTCTTACAAGACAATGTGCTTGCACATGACATTACAATAGAGGACACTTTTGAATTTGATAAAGCTACGTCTACTGCACAAGAGAAAGATATTCCTTCTGTTCAAATGCAGCAAGAGGTAATTCTAGAGGAGTTATTTTCTGATTTATTAGATGCAAGAACTGAGGGGGAGCTGCCCAGAACAGAAAAAGAAATGCCCATCATTACCTCCAGTCCAAAAGACACTGTGGACATAAAAAGTTCATCTGATTCCTCAGAACATGAAGAAGCTTCCAGGGCAAAGAAGAGAAAGTTTGTGGAACTAAGGAAAAGAATCTCTGTCTATAAGAAAGCCTTACAAACTATCCCACCAACACCAGCTCCAATAGTAGACTTCAGTCCACTTCTAGTGCAACTGTAAGTCAAGATGGATGAGCAAAGAGCAGCACTTGAAAAATATGTTGATGAGAGTCATAAAAAACTACAATCTACCTTGGCCCAAGATATAAAATAAATCAGATTTGAGGTAAATCTGCATAAAAAGGAGATGACAGATTGCTTCCATAAGGGAGGTAATGCTGTAGTATACTTGGCCAAACAACAACAAGAGGCTAAAACTCAGATAGATGATATAGCAGTGAAACAAGGCTATATTCTGGAAAATCAGATAAGAATGAATGACAATCTTACAGAATCTCATAATGTGATTGTTACAGAACTCAAAAATCAATCCACTGCTGTCACAGACCGCATGGTTCAGGCAAAGTCAGAGTTTGATAAACAACTCAAAGCAGATCTGGCTAATGTTCACACTGTTATTCAGGCCTCACAAACGATAATTTCTGATCAATTGCTTAAATTCAGATCTTTTTATAAAGAAGGCACAAATTATTTAGCTGATCATATCAGATTTCAGAAATATGATCTCAGGGACCATATTGAAAGAGAAGTCATAAAGGGGGAGAGATTATTAGTCACTGCAGGCTCTGATCATGCTAAATGGATAACTAATGCTATCAGAGCAACTCTTGGATATCCACCCCTGTGTGATGATGATAACACTGCTGAGTCAGACATTCAATCTGCTTACAATGAAGGGGCTCAGTAGGAAGTAGCTCAAATCATTTATCCCCATTCTGATTTTGAGGGAATTCAGCAGGTGTGTTGGGTACATTGGTCAAATGTACCTGATTTGAAGAAGCCTCACCCAACTCAATGATATACATCATAATGTATTTGATGTATGTTGAGTTTACTTGTGCAGGTTAAGAAATCACTGGACTGAAGCAAAAAAAGTTTCTAAGTCCATGTGTCGACACCCAGAGGGAAAGTGTCGACACTTAAGAAGACTTGTGTCGACACCCAGACAAGTAGTGTCGACACTTGGAGTCATTATGTCGACACCTGGGATGCAGAGTCGACACCAGACAGAAAGTGTCGACACTTGGAGCTGTGTCGACACTCAGTGAAGAAAAGTGCAGACAGCAAGTGTCGACACAAGGAGCTGTGTCGACACCCAGTGAAGCTGAGTCTACACCAGAAAGTGTCGACACTTGGAGCTGTGTCGACACTCAGCAAAAGTCTGCAGAGACTAAGTATAAGTGTTGACACTCAACACAATATGTCGACACTAAGCAGAAGAGTCAGCATTTGAAGTAAGTGTCGACACCCAGCACAATGTGTCGACACACACCAGAAGAGTCAACATATGAAGTAAGTGTCGACACCCAGCACAATGTGTCGACACTCAGCTAAAGACTCTACACTTGAAGAACGTGTCGACACAAGGAGCTATGTCGACACTTAGCAAAGATCAGAAAGTTCAACAAATATATTCTAAGTACAAGTGTCGACACTAAGGGAATGTGTCGACACTTAGCTGAAGTCTCAGCAAGAAGAAGGTGTGTCGACACAAGGAGCTGTGTCGACACTTAGCAAGTAACGACAATGAAGACTATGTGTCGACACCAAGAAGCAGTGTCGACACTTGACAGATTCAACACAAGAAGTTGTGTCGACACAAAGGAGATGTGTCGACACTTAGAAGAATTCAGCAAAAGCTAGAAGAACAAGTACTTGTGTCGACACTCAATTTCAGTGTCGACACATGCAGAAGAAACTGTGTCGAGACATACAAGGAGTTGTGTCGACACCTTGTAGACTTGTGTCGACACTTACAATGCATGTGTCGACACTTGGTCTATAAGTGTCGACACTTAAAGGCAGAAAGTCTCGACACTTTCAGACAGTTAGAGAATTTCAAGAAATGACTGGATGATTTGACAGATGCCGTTCCAGCCGGTCTACAGCACCTATCAGAGATATCAGAAGTCAGTTATGGACCGGTCCAGCCGGTTACCATGAAGAAAGCCTATAAATAGGCACCTACAGTTTACAGAAATGGTGGTTCAAAAATTGAAGAGTTGTTCAGTGATTCAGATTGTTGTTCAAGTGGATCACATTGTTGAAGAACAAGTTATCAAATCAAGAAGATCTTGCACTCCAAGTGTAGATCTAAGAAGTTGGAGAGAGAGGGCTCCTTCCAAGAAATCAGCCTCTGGAAATAGGCTGAGAAGAAGGATTCAGATACAATTCTGGATCTTAAGTAGCAGAGGTGAAGGAACTACTGCAGGAGGATTCAGTCTTATTCAGTTCTACTCAAGAAGGTTTCAAGAAAGCTAAGTCAGAGTGAATCCAGCTGAGTTCTTCCAAGAACTCATCAAGAAACTCTCAACTCCCCTCTTTTATTTCTGAGTTGTAGAGTCAATATTTGTAAAACATTTTTATCTTGTAGGATCCATTGGATCTGAGTGATTTGTAAGCCTGTATTTATAAAGGCTGAGGGTAGGGCTTGTTAGCCTGAGTGTAGGAGATAGAGATCTTTGAGTGTAGGCCTTGTTGGCTGAGTGTAGGCCTTGGTTGGCTGAGTGTAGGCCTTGATTGGCTGAGTGTAGGCTTTGAGATAAAGCTGAGTTGTAAGGCTTTGGGCCTGAGGTGTAGGAACCAATTTGGGTTCTGAGACAGTGGAGGAGTTTGGCCGAATCTAGTACACTGCTAGATAGGCGAAGGGGGAAAGTGGATGTACCCATATCTTGGGGAACCACTATAAACCACTGTGTTGTGCTGTGATTGTGTTGTGTATGCTGTGAATACTTTGTGATTGCTGTGCAAAAGTTAAAAATTTGTGATAATAAACTGTTTGCTGCCAGTATAGTAAGAAAAGGATTAGGTCACCTATTCACCCCCCCCCCCCTCTAGGTGTTTAGGTACCATATCTTTCAAGGTGGTTCAATAAATGTATAGTCCTCCAAAGGAGGTTCAGAATGTTTTTATTGAAAAAGTTGAAATGTATGATGCAGCCTTGAAAAGAGAGAAAAAAGCTCAACTTTCTAAGAAAAGGTTTAGAGAGCAGGCTGAATTAAAGCCTGATTTTGAAAAATGGAGTCCCACTTCCAGAAACATCATTCTCACTGCCTGACAAGCTGTTAAAGATAACATACATGATAGAGGTAAGTGATATTCTGAACAACAGTGGAGCAAGTATCCGAAGCGACAAGATGCCATCTATCAGTTTAGGAGAGATATCAAAGCTTGAAAAATACCTGCTAATTTTGTGGAGCCAAGCAAGTATTTTCCAAAGCCTTATCATTATTTTGAACTGTAAAAGACCAAGGCTGAAGAGCTCAATAAAAAAGATCTTAAAGGGAAGAAGCCAGCTGAAAACATAGATGCTAGTGTACAAGCAATGATTCAGTCTCGCAAAGGCATTGTAATCAAGGAGCCTAATCAGTCTTAGGATAGATTGACTAGATTTTAGAACTGTGTAATCTTTTATTTTAAAATATATGTAATCTTTTGTTTTAAAAAATTCTTGTAATTCAACAAAACACTGATTCATGTTGACCACATTTTTTCATATTTTGTGATGATATAATATGCTGGTTTGGGTTATGTGTTACCTTGTCTAAGCAATGCTTTTATGCATCATAATCTGTGTTTTATTATAAGTGATGTATATCATTGACTAAGGGTTATGACTTCTCCAAATAGGGGAGATTGTTGGGTACATTGGAAAATATGTACCTGATTTGGAGAAGCCTCACTTAACTCAATGATATTCATCAATGTGTATTTGATGGTGTGTTGAGTTTCAATGTGCAGGTTAAGGAATTGCAGGAAATTTTTCTAAGTACAAGTGCCGACACTTGGGAAAGACTGTGTCTACACCAGAAGACAGATTGTGTCGACACACACGACTTGTGTCGACACACAGAAATTCTTTCGACACCAACTGTGTCGACACCAAAAGCCATATTGTGTCAACACACAGGACTTGTGTCGACACACAAAAATTCTGTCGACAATATTTATGTCGACACACAGGACTTGTGTCAACATACTCCAAAATTCTATCTAAACAACAACTATGTCAAGACAAGAAGCAATTATGTCGACACACAGGACTTGTGCCGACACATTCCACAGAAGCTGTGTCAAGAAGTTAAAGAAGAGTTGTGTCGACACACAGGACTTGTGTCGACACATTCCATAGAAGGTGTATCAAGAAGTTAAAGAAGAGTTGTGTCGACATTATGTGAGCTGTGTCGACATCACCAAGGATTGTGTCGACACATGATCTATTTGTGTCGACACATTTGAAGTATTGTCTCGACACTTTACTGCTGAGATCAAGTTCAATGAATTATCAGATGTCATGACTGGAGACTTGACAGCTGTCCCAACTAAGAAAGCAGTTGCATCTGTTAGAAGGTTGTTAGGAACCGGATCAACCGGTAACCTCAGACGAATCTATATAAAGACTTGTTCTATCATCATAGAGAGGTAATCTGGAGAAATCTGAAGAGAGACATCTAAGAAGAAAGGGACTTGACATTTTCAAGAAGGCAGACTCTGAACAAGTCTGCAAGAAGATTTCAGATCTAAGTCTGGAATAGAAGAAAGAGGCTGGATAGAGGATCATCTCCAACTTCACAAGAAGATCAACCTTACTTTGTTCAAATTCAAGAAGATTTGAAGAAGCTAAGACAAGTTGTATCTTAAGCAGTCAGATCAATCCAAAACTGCTCAAGAAGCCTTCACCCTTTTCTATCTCTACCTGGGTGTAGGATTAATTCTACTATCAATTTTCTCTGTAGGATCTTATATAGATCTGAGTGTAGGAGAGTTATCTCTCTGAGTTGTAAGCCTATATCTATAAAAGCTGAGGTAGGGCTGAGTGCTTGAGGTAGGGGATTACTTTCTCTGTGTTGTAGGCCTGGTGGAAGAGGCTGAGGTAGGGCTTGATTTCTTGAGTTGTAGGAGTGTGGATTCACTCTGAGGTAGGATTCTTTGAGAGAATTTGAGTTGTAGGACTTGTTGAAGTCTGAGTTTTAGGAAGCATTTTTTAGTTCTGAGTTGTAAGATTTGAGGATCTGAGAAGGAAGAAGGGAGTTAGGCCGAATCTAGTATACTGCTAGATAGACGAAGGGGGAAAGTGGATGTACCCATCACTTGGGGAACCACTATAAATCTGTGTGTATACTGTGTTGACTGTGCTTGTATTATTCTGTGATGTGATAAATATTGCTTAGGTTGTCTAACTTGATAAATTTATCTGCCTAAATAATAAAAAGGAATTGAACCTATTCACCCCCTCTAGGTGTTTAGGATATATTGAAACCAATTCTTTCACCTGTGGCCGAGCATCACTTGGGGTTCTGCAAAGTATCCAAACCCTTTCCAAACTATAAACTCTCTCCCTTACCCCCCCAGGTGTGGCTACAGTCCTTCCAGCTAGTGAGAGCCTGACAGCGAGTCTACTCGTGGCAGAGCAGTACTCGGGGTATCCCTTACCCCCCAGGCGAGCCTACGGACCTGCCAGCTAGTAGAAGCCAGGCAGCGGGTCTACACGGGGTCGAGCATCACTCGGGGTTCTACAAAGTATCCAAACTCTGTCCAAACTCCAAACTCTTTCCCTTATAACAGAGGTGTGCCTACATCCCTGCCAGCTAGTGAGAACCTGACAACGAGTCTACCTAGGGCTGAGCAGCACTCGGGGTATCACTTACCCCCTATGAGAGCCTACGTAGCTGCCAGCTTGTAGGAGCCAGTCAGCGGGTCTACCTGGGGCCGAGCATCACTCGGGATTCTGCAAAGTATCCAAACTCCCCATTGGCTTTAAGATATACAAAATAAAAACGAATCAGTGAATTCATTATAATAGAACTTAGATTTGAATATATAATTTTAATCCCCTACTATCAGGGAGAGAAATGCTTCAAATAGGTGAAAATCCTATCCCAAATGCTTCGGGATTCCAACAACAACTATAGGATGGGACAACTCCGAGTATGAAGACCTTACTTACAAAGTGTCAGCGCATGATCCTGGTCGTCACTTGGTTTCTCTTCTATAGCCATGACATTTACCAGATATTTTCTATGCTGGTCACTCTCCACGCTCATTGCACCAAAATGTTGAAACCGAAATTCGGTCTTTGTGGAGTTCGGGGTTCCAAAAGAGGGGTGACCGCACACCTACTACCCTAAAGCGAACGATCTAGGCACAAGACTTGGAACACAAGGGACAGACCCAAGGTCTCAGCATGGAGGTCCCACCGCATACCCGTAAGACTAACTAATTCTTCCCCTCCCCAGCCAAAGGATGAGACAAGACACCTTCAGAGGGCTATCTTGGCCGACCAAAACATCTAAGGAGGATCTCAAGACAAACTCTCTCCTATCTAGATATGTCTCCTTGGGTCTATGTAAAATGTTCCTCACCCACCCTACCAATGACACAATCTCGCCGAGCAATTTTTCTTTACGTAGCCTCAATTAGGCCGCCAACAATGTAATATAGGCCTTCTAGGGCCTGCACAAGGCATCACGAGCATTTTAATTTATAGGAATATAAATTCCATACTTCGGCACGCAGGCCGACAACATAAGAAAAATAGGCCTTTGAGGGCGAGCACAAACTTGGGCTTAAGCACGCTATTCCATGCTTGGTGCTGCAGCAACTATACGCTGACATCTCGACAAGCGGCGGCAAGCTAAACATTGGTTGACTAAAAGCGATCCAATAATATTGCACCCACCCCTTTTTTGGGGCTATAGTGCTTACTCCATGCAAATAGATAATATGCAACTTCCTCAAAATCTTCTCCGGGAACCCCAGAACATCACTAATTCGGCTCACATGTCCGGATGGACTTCACACAGCATGCCTAAATCTGTACTCACGGTTTCGGATACCAAATGCAATTGACTGCGGGGATGTACACATCGACCCGTCAGAGTACTTCCTTCACCCCACGTTGGTAGAGAGGAGCTTCCATGCAAATATGATAATTGAAGGCTTCACCTGCCTAAGAAGAAACTTTGTGACCGTTGACGCGTGTTTGGCGGAGCCGCAACCGAACATCTCGCAAGAGGCTCAGCATCTAGGAACCTTTCCTGCTGTCCACGCATTGATGATGTAACGGTTCAAGCTCCAAGAAGACCACTCAAGATCTCCCCTCCTCTTGGTCGGCCAAAACGTGAGCCCCAATGCTTTTATGCTCCACCGATATCTTCACCCGTTCAACACCATAGCCTTGGAAGAGTGTAGATGTTCGTCCTTGACTCCGCAACATTTTGTTTCTTTCTATTTAGTCTGTTCCTTTGAGAAGAAATCCATTATACTTGGCGCCGACACCCAAGGCATGGCCCTTCAGAATCTCCCTCTTCTCGCAGCGGCCACGCCTGTAGCATGGAACAAGAACGACGAAGCTTCCCTCGCCATCACTGGCATCGCTCTGGAATTCAGGCGCATGAGGTTCCAACCACCCAATGGACCAATCAGGATCGTCGGACTCGGACTCGCACTGGGGAGAGAGAGGCTCGGGCTGGGGAGAGAGATGTACTCGGGCTGCTCTTATTGGCCGGTGATGAGAGAGAAAAAGGCGGTGGGGAGAGATGCTCGGGCTGGGGAGAGAGAGGTACTCGGGCTACTCTTAGTGGCCGACAATGGGAGAGAAAAAGGGGGTGGGGAGAGAGGCTCGGGCTGAGGAGAGAGAGGTACTTGGGCTGCTCTTGTTGGCCGACGATGGGAGAGAAAAAGGGGGTGTGGAGAGAGGCTCGGGCTGGGGAGAGAGAGGTACTCGGGCTGCTCTTGTTGGCCGGCGACGGGAGAGGAAAAGGGGGTGGGGAGAGAGGCTCAGGCTGCCCCTCCTTACTACAGCGCTGAGAGAGAGAGAGAGAGAGAGAGAGAGAGAGGGAGAGAGAGATCGGGAGAGATGGGGGGGGGGGGGCTGGAATGCGGCTGCCTTGCAGCTTTCTTTTTATAAAACCTGCTCCCCCTCCTTAGGGTTTTTTCCTTTTTCTCCTGTTATGCTTTTATTTCACCCCCCCCCCCCCCCCATTTTATTTCTCCTCCCCCTCCTTCTCTATTTCCCGTTTTTCTTCTTTTACCAAAACCCGATCCAGCCCTCTCCATTTCTCTCTATTGCCTTTTTTTTCTTTGTCTTTCTAACCCGGGCCCCCTTTTGTCAAACTCCATCCACATATACATATATAATAAATATATATTACAATATTAACATACATTTGTAAAAAAATCCTACATGCAGAAAACCTCCGCACGCGTGCACGAGTGCTCGCATGTCCTCAAACGGGGCTACACCAAATCATCGTCCATAGTATATCCCGAGCCCGCTACCTGGGGAGGATCCCACTAAACCAGATACGTGGTTGAATACGCCCCGTTTTAGCTCACTCAACACCGAGTCGAGAGCGTTGAGAATAAAAGTGTTAAGTGGGTCGAGACAGTGGCGTTGAGTGGCTGCTAATAAAAAGCGCTACCAGTTACCGCACATCAGTAGCCTTCTCGACGAACGCATGGGTTCTCGAAATAAAAGTTTCTCCATGTGGTAGTGCTAACACGCCATGCTAGGTGCTCGACGAACGACATATGGGCACACCTTTGCTTCCGCAAAGTCAGTTTGTCCCCAAACTGACTAATCGAACGGGGGTGATACCATTGTTGAATGACTTCTTTAGTTCAGGATCGTAGCAAGCTGATACCATTTGTAAGACCCCACACGGCATGAGGGGAGACTTATACCTAGAACAGCCACCTTGCGGTGACACCAATGCACTTGTTGGTCTGGACCACAAGCCTCTTATTCTGTCGGCCATAAACAATATCATCCAATGCCAACCCAACCAAGAATATAAAATAGAAGTCAATCCACACAAAAGTAAAATAGTCCAAAAGTACATCAAGATTAAGAAGCTACAACAAGCTTCTAAAGTATCAGAGTACGAGTACAACTTGTAATACCCCCTATCCATCGCATAGCATATAGCAGTAGGTCCGGCCGGGGCCCGACGCTATATACCACAGACAGGCCGGGTGGTTACTCATGGAAACCATCCAACCAATCATAACGTCCTACACAAAGCATTCTAGCCGAAGCGATTTAATAAGTTGCAATAAAGAACCCAGCACAAAAGCATGAATATCCACTAATACCAAATAGGAATGTTGTACATACACAAGTACGGGCCTTAAGGCCTCACAAAAATTGTTCACTTAATATTACATGATTTACAAACCACGGCACGCAGGTCGGTCATACATGAATAAAGCAGTAAACACTTCAATTAGGCCTTCGAGGGTCGGCTTCGCAATTTGGGCTTTAGCTCGCTATTGACCTCTTGGTCCAGCTGCACCTGCAAGCAACAACAAAACCACCGCACGGTGGCAAACAAGGCAACGGTCAGCAATGCTGACCAAATTATAACGATCTCGCCCCCAACTCGGGGCGGCGATGCTCCTTCCCTGCATTTCATTAGCATAAGCGAGCAATATAGTATTGTCACAACATCACAGGCGTAGGCTTGCACGACCACACACCCTGTGCACTCAGGGCACATTCTCGGTGAACCGGCCAATGTCATGTCAATTGAAGCCATAGACATTCCGGACTCACCACCGCCACTTTGACGGCCAAACATATGAGCAATTTGTCTTCTTGGCCTGGGTCACGACAATTTAAGCCATTGACCGCCGAAGACCCTAATCTATGCCAACGGCAAGTGCCACGTACCCTTAGGTCTCTTTAACCGAACGACATAGAACGGGTACGGTTCCACCTAACCCGTGCTCACATCGCAACGACAGTTTAAGCCATATGCGCGGGTCAAACTTCTCCCGAGTCCCATTTCCATCACAATTCACATAACCCTGTTATGTTCAAGTTGGCTCTCAGGCCACCAAGTTGGCAAGATCACGCATCTGCCCAGTTTTCCGGGTGCACCTTTGGGTTAATCCCCATGGCTCCCTGTTGCAATCTACCACGTAGAAAACCTGAAAAACAACCAATCGTACGGAGTCTTCTCCGGCATTTATGCAATGCAACATCACCGATCCAGACCAACATGTCCGGATAGGCTTCACACATCATGCCTATATTCGTTCTCGCTTACAAACTCTACACAACGGGGACTTTACATATTTACCCGAAGGAATGCCTCCAACTCACCGCAAACTCGCGAGAGCGGGCTTCCGCTGCAAAGAAAGAGAGCTACACATGCTCAAGAAGAGAATCGTTACCCTAGCGCTCCTCTTTAGCGCCATGGAAAAGTAAGCGGATGAAAAGCACCGCACTCTCTTTGCCTCCGTAAATCCGAAGTCGGCTCGCGATTTGGAGCTTCGAAGCTCCTCCAATGGTCGGATCTAGCTCCTTCTTCCTCCCTTGGCTCTCCTCTCTCTCTATACCTTAGAAAGATAACCACTCAAAAGAAATGAGGGTTTCAAGGGTCCAATCCCGTGTATATCCCCTCAGGAACAACCCCAAGCTGTTGGATCTCAGATTAAAGAAACGAACAGCTTGATTCGGGCCTGAAAAGTACAATCTGAACCGAATACGGCCTGGCACACGCCCGTGTCCAGGGTCGTGTCCCTCATTCGCCGTCAAAATCGATGCGCCTGGAACAACACACGGGCATCGAACACGCCCGTGTTCAACCTGACACGCCCGTGTTCCAACTGACACGGCCGTGTGGTCGGCCGTGTGCCCCCATCGATTTATCACGAAAACAACCCGAGAACAACACGGGTTCCTGGACATGCCCGTGTCCTAACCCGTGTCCACTCGAACACGCCTGAGCTCCAGGCCGTGTTCACGGTCTCGACACTCGACACTTCGTCGAGCGCACTTCGTCGAGCTCACGACACGGCCTTGGACACGCCCGTGTCCGAGGCCGTGTGCCTTGTCTCGACACATCGTCGAGCAAAATTCGTCCACTCCCCGGGACGAGTGTCGACACGGGTCAACACGCCCTGCGACACGCCCGTGTCGCAGGCCGTGTGCCATGTCTCGACACTTCGTCGAGCGCAAAATGTCGACTTCGCGGGCTGAGTGTCGACACGGGCTCGACACGCCTTGAGACACGCCCGTGTCTCAGGCCGTGTGCCCTGTCTCGACACAACGTCGAGCGAAATTCGTCAACCTCTCGACCAAATCGTCGACATAATACTGACATGCCCTGGGACACGCCCGTGTCCCAGGCCGTGTGCCTACTACTAGATCCCAAATCTGGCCCAAAACGTCCCCCGTCGCTCTTTTGAGTTTCGAGGCGTTACACAACTTGCCCAAAAGGGCTACATCAAAAATCTCTCAAACTCACTTCGGTGACTGACGGTAGCGACGACACCGTCCCTTCAGGCCCTGTTGTCCTGGCCTGGCTGTCCTGCTGCAAAATCCACGGTTGCTCCGACTGCTGGGATTCCTCCTAAAAGGAATATGTAGCAACCATTAGTTATAAAGACTAAGTGGCTATCACATCCACTCTCCCGGCGACTACTCGGCACCGGGAGGAGAAAGGATCAAGGGTACAATATATATAAGTAGGACATATGTACAAACATGTGGTATAAAATGAATAATATCAATGTATATAAGCAACACAATAAATGAGTAAACCATCTACTCTAACAGTTCTATCATCTACAGTAGTTTAAAAATATAGAGGTACAACAGAAAGTAACTCAACTTATATGAATGCCCATACAAACACATAAGTTGAGGATCGGCTTAACAAAATATTAACTCATTGTATAAGAGTGCCCATACAAACTTATACGATAAGGATCTTGTGTATGCAATGTAATGTAATGATATGAATGCAATGCAATGACTCACCCATGATCAAGCACATGAAATTGATTTGTCGACATAGACTTGCAGCTCAGTTGGTGATGATGAGTGGTTTGAAAACTCCTTATCAAGGAGGTCTCGGGTTCGATCCCCGGCCTCAACAACCCGCTTGTGGATGGAGAGGGATTTGGGTGTATGGTCTGCAGATCTGGTTAGGCTGAACACTTTTGAGCGTGGTGCTGGGGGTGCATGCGGTCGTCCTTGCGAGCGTGGTGCTGGGGAGGCTGTTATATCAAAAATGTCCAACCTCATTCACTGACTCGAACTCCAAGACAAATCAATTACTTGGGTGCCCTTAGAAAAACTATAAAAGGTCCCTAGGTTTGATTTGAAGACAAAGAAACAAGAAGAAAAGAGAGAGCTCTGGAGTTTTTTGGTTAAGACTCAAAATTCTTCTTGTTCTTCGGCTTAAGCATTCAATCCCGCTCAAGTGTTCACTCAGCTCGCTCGCTCGCTCAAGTGTGAACTTAGCTTCCCAAAATAACTTATTTAGTGTCTTCTCATGTGTGGACTTTGCTTTCCACAGTGCCTGCTCTTGTGCACGCTCTAGTGCCTGCTACATACTCTTCATGCGACCGAACAACATAATTGGATTTAAACCCTATGTCAATTCCAACATGCATTGGTATTTGATTGAAAGCCAATTCTTTAAAACCAATATATTTCAAACAGATCCTAAGAGATCATGTTGATATATGAGCAATCAAATTTAGTAAATAATTTAATATTTCATCTTTCAAAATAATCACTAAGAGAAATTTCCCTAAGTGTCAACATTTTCATATCCTAGACACAGATATGCGTCCGGGGTTTGGACCCAAAATTTCTCCGTGGTAACACATTAATTGAAAGTTAATTTATAATTGACGGGGTTCCCCTAAATCAGCTTCGAGTCAAGCTAATTTTATCTAAATCGAGGGTTTGATCTGGTCGTCAAAGTGGGTTGAGGCAACCAAGCAAAAACACCCATAAGCAAAGAACCCAGAACAAGCGCAATCGGAGGTCGCACACACGCCCGCCTTCCGCGAGCGCATCACGTTCCCCACACTCGCACCCCAGACACGCCGACACCCGTCATCGCCGTCCAGCCGCTGTCGTCATCTCTGTCCTCTTCGACGAGCATACCTAGACCGCTCGGGGGCATCAACATCATTTTCCATAAATTGATGATCTAGGTGACAAAAAACGTGCAACCTCATTCGCCGACTCAAACTCCAAGACATATCAATTAGCAGGGCGCCCCTCATAAAAACTCTAAAATGCCCCTAAGTTTCATTTGATGTCAAAGAAACAAGAAGATAAGAGAGAGTTCTGAAATTTTTTCGATTAAGGCTTGAAACTCTACTTGTTCTCCGTCTCAAGCTTTCAATTCCGCTCAAGTGTTCAATCAGCTCGCTCCCTCGCTCAAGTGTGTACCTAGCTTTCCACGACGCCTTTTTCAGTGCCTTCTCAGGTATGGATTTTGCTCTCCACAGTGCTAGCTCCTACGCACGCTCTAGCACCTGCTCCCGTGCTTGCTCTAGCGTATACTCCTGTGTCTGCTCCAGTCCCTACTCTAGAAGCCGCTCCTGTGAGCACCAAGGAAGACTTAACTTCTTCTCCACATTCAAGCACTCGTGAACGGAGGGGTGACTTATCACCGTCTCAAAAATTCTCACATTTGTAAACTCAAGCAAATTAGTGGATTTGATCAGCACCAAACTGACACAATGATGTTTTTTTGTCGTCTCTACTGCTGGTACACATTTGACTGTATGCACGCATAACTCACTCTCGAGTTAAGGCGGTTCGATGTTTTCGAACCGGGAGAGTACTGTGCTTCCCACAATAAGTATAAATAAATAAATTCGAATTAAAGAAGACGATTGTTAACCGCAACCCGGTTTTGACTGTTCGTACCCCATTGTTAGCCGCAACCCAAAAATATAACCGCACCCCGAAATTTTTTTTGACTCACCAAAAAATATCCCCTAGTGTTGTACGTGAGACGATTAATAGAATAGTATTGGACGATGATTACTCTTAAGTATTATACTTTTAGAGTACCCAAAAATATCTGCATAGGGCTGATATCGAGTCGACTTCAGCCCCCCATATTGCAGGTGATTGCTCTCTTGTTCACCGGTTTATCAGCAGATTTCACGTATCTCCTCTCCAACCAAAGTAAAACTTTCATCTTCTCCCGTGTTTCACTATATTTCTGGTTTGGGTTGTTCACCAATCTCTTATTTCCTTTGATCTGCCTTCTGTGATGTAATAATTGGATACAATGCTTTGGTTAATTTTAGGCCATTGTTATATATAGACAATGCATGGCTATATACAAACCATGGTTATATACAAACCATATTACTTCAAAACCTGCTATATGTAAACCAGGTTGTTATATGCAGACCAATGAAAAATTAAAAAAAGAATCAAACTTAATTTTCTTATAAGCGTAATTTAATATTATATTAGAAGAACATGTAGGACATCTTATATTAGCAAACATTACAAAAAATAGATAATTCAAGACATAAAACTGTTAAATCATTCAAAAAACCATGGCGTTCGCCTTGCTTCGCCAAGTGAAGCGAACCTGCAATCAATGAATAAATTTTAGATATCTGATTGAATCAAACTATTTGTTACATAAGAATTTAAACTTCAAAAAGCTAAAAAATAAGGTCATTTATACCTTAGAAGACACTCAAATCTACTACCTCGCATGTTGTCAGAATTTAATATCGTTACAACATAACATAGACTCCTTCTAACCTTACGTGCTCACTCAATCAAATCTTCCTTAGACGTAAACACCATGTTTGTTTGAAAAAACAAAGTCACATCTACATGAGAAATTTAACAACAATGCGGGATAACTACTTGGAGCGCAAGCAATACAATATACATGATTGAACATTTTCGAATATAATACAATACCATATTCCGGCATAGACGAAGGAATCACCACATTAACCAACTCCATTGTTCTAAGTGCTAATGATTGATCCTGCAACAATATAAAAAAAGTGTCGTTGCTTGAAGAACCACACAATCTCAAACACAAACATGCATACAACAGGAACCCTTTACCAGGTTTTTCTCCCCTCACTCAGCCTTCCAATGAAGGCAACAGGTAAAGAAATAAAAATCTGTCGGCTAAATGAGTTCATACATTCAAATTTTAAAATAAATGAGATTTTAATTGTCAAACACACGAATTTATCTCCTCTTATGAGTAGAGAACAGTGGTCATCAAGGTACCAAACATGATTAACTAGGATGACATTAACCCCTTTACTAAATCAACTCCCACAGTCGCACTTCCCAATATAAGCAGAAACTGATTTCCCTAAAAAAAATGAAAAAGAGAGGAACTTACAGTGAGGAGGAAGAAGTGTCCGGTCAGAGAAGGATCGGAGAAGTAGGCCGGAGAAAGCCACTTACAGATATGCACGTGGTTTACAGACAAAGCAAAAACGAAGTCGAATCGCGGATCAAGGGCAATAAAGCTTACAGATATGGAAGTAGGCGCTGATTGGCGTCGTCGATCCCGACAAGGTGCGCGTGAGAGATGGTCGCCGACCTCGCCGACCTCGCAACCCGGTTTTGACTATTCGCACCCCATTGTTAGCCGCAACCCAAAAATATAACCGCACTCCATTTTTTTTCTTGCCGCACCCCAAAATTTTTCTTGACTCACCCAAAAAATATCCCGTAGTGTTGTACGTGAGACTGTTAATAGAATAGTGTTGGGCGATAATTACTCTTAAGTATTATACTTGAGTACTGAAAAATATCCGCATATGGCTGATATCGAGTCGACTTCAGCCCCCCATATTGCAGGTGATTGCTCTCTTGTTCACCGGTTTATCAGCAGATTTCACGCATCTTCTCTCCAACCAAGGTAAAACTTTCATCTTCTCCCGTGTTTCAGTGTATTTCTGGTTTGGGTTGTTCCCCAATCTCTCATTTCCTTTGATCGGTCTGTTGTGCTGTAATAATTGGATACAATGTTTCAGTTGATTCTATGACGGTGAAAGTACACTTGATTCATCGAATTAGAAAATCTGGAACGGAAAAGCTTTTGATATATTTTCTCTGTTTTTAGGTTACCATTCCCTTAAAGAATTAGCCCTGTTAGCCTTTATAATGCGAGCGAATTTCCTTCTCTCTACCATTTCAGCGATCACAATCGCGCCGCAACATTCCCTCCTGGAAGCCGTATTCTTCTAGCCCGAGACTTCGCCATGGACGCCAGCACCTTCATCTCCCTTTCTGTTCGCTCCCCTACATTCTACCACAGACCCCCTCCACTTCGAGGAGGTGAGCTCTCGATCGACAAATCCCCGTTCCCCAAACCCTACTGCTTTCAATCTTAAAAACGTGATAAAATATGAGATAAATGGGTGGAAGTGCTAAACATTACTCGCTGATTCATCAGGTCACGGTTTATTGTGCCGTGGATTTCACCCTCGCCGGCGGCAAACATCCCTGTTTGCTAACCCCTCCTCGCCGCACTTATTTCTGCGGACCCATGTGCGATGTTTTAGCCGGTCGCCGGAGAAGTATATAAATGCCGATTCAGTGGGAGTTGAGCCGCCACATACCGGAACTCTCACAGGTTCAAGAGGCGAAGTGATTTCATTGTTGACGCCTGAAGAGGAATTGACAGTTTCCAAGACTGTGAGGTACAGAAATCGATTTCTAAATTTTCTCCGTCTTGGAAGTGTTGTGGATAACATGGCCGATTCCTTCTTCAAGAGCGAGATCAGGCGAAGGTTGTTCGCGACCGCCCTGCTGATTGTGATCAGCAGGGTCGGTAACTTTATCCCTCTCCCTGGATTTGATAGGAGATTGATGCCTCAGGACAACCTGTGCTTTGCTTCTGGATCAACTGGTTTGTTCTTATTTTCAACAAATTCTCAGCATAATACATGACTTATCGTTTGTCAACATATTATACTAATATTTAAATAAAATTTATAAGGAATTATTTTAAATAAGTCATGTACTTGATACAAGGTGTATATATGTTAAATAATTCCCGGAGCTCTTTTGGAGTATTTATGTTTTGGTGAAGACTAGAGAACACTCCATGAACTCATACTTTTTTAAATATAGCATATTCGTTGCAAGAGTCCTTCGTATATTTCACTGAATGTATCAGGGATAAGACAAGAGTAGCACCAATTGCAGAGAAGATGCTAGAAGATCGACTAAGATGGTTGTGAGAGTCTAGTCACTAGGCATGTTAAATGAGGGAGGGGTAGAGCAATAAAAACTTGGATGAAACCATAAGAAAAGACATGATGTACTTGAGCATTAATTTGATTATGACTAAAAATAGGGCACAATGACGTCAAAGGATCCATATAGCCTCCCCCACTATATTGATTGTTATTGTTGTTATAACATATTCGTTGTGAATTTTTACAATCAAGATCTCTAATGGTAAAGATTCAAGCAAACTATTGAAGATGCCAACAAAGAATGATTTGTTGTACTATCTTACAATTACCTATACAAAGAGATTGTACTTGATAAATGATAACTAAGGATTTTGATTAGCATCTATTATGTTTTCATTGTAACTTCATATATTTCGATCTTCAATGTTTCGGGCATTTGTACTCAAGGAACTCTAGTTGTTTGAATTATATATTTTGCAGGTTCTTAAGCTTTGTTTAGTAGCTCATGTTTTGGGAATTTATTCTTTCAAGCATTCAAAATTGATATTGATCACTTGTCTTTTTTTTGAAATTTTCCAGATGAACTTGGTGACTTTTCAGCTGAGCTAAAACTATCACTCTTCCAGTTGGGAATTAGTCCTCAGATCGCGGCCTCCATTGTGATGCAGGTTCCAGTTTTCTTACTTTTCATAAGTATTAGTAATTCCCGTCTTACTGAGATGGTTGTGTATTGAATCGCGGCAAGGGAATAACATGTGATGTTTTGTATATTTAGCTCATTTGACGAGTATTGTTGAAACCAAAAATTGACCTCTGTGGAGTTCAGGCTGCCTCTACTGGCCGGCGACGGAAGAGGAAAAGAGCGGGAGGGCATTTCCTTGCTACGGCGCCGAGAGAGAGAGAGAGAGAGAGATCGGGAGAGTGAGATCTGGATCGGGTTTTTCCACGCCTTCTGCCTTCGCCCCGTTAGAAAGAGAGGCAAAATCGGGGCTCCACTGAGACCCGGCTGTTAGTTTTAGAGTTTAAATAAAACTTTATATATCTATATAAATATATGTATATCAAATATTTATAAAAAACATCCATCGGGGCTGGAGGGCCTCTCCTTGCTGCGGGTCCTTAATCATATCAAATATTCAATATATAAAAATTTATATATTTATGTTTAAATATATAAAAAACATCCATCGACCGTGACTGCACCAAATCGCCGCTCATAGCACGCCTCGAGCCCGCTACATGGGGAGGATCCCACTTGGCTGGATACGGGGTTGTATACAATCCCCCCTCTTTTCGAGCGAGTATCACGCTCGGAAAGAAGTGTTCAACCCCGAGTATCCGGCGAGTGGGAGCCGACCTCAAAAAAAAGTTTGAGAAAATTTCTCACTTGGAGATAAATGGAGCGAAACTGAACGTGCGAAAGACAAAACATAACATGGTATAATGTGTTATTCAGGTTTCTTATCTGAAACATCATTACCACCTGCAATTGAAGTCAATATGGCTGATTTTGAAAGATCTAATTTTAGACATTTAGCAGAAGGTGAAATCGTTGTACTAAAAGTTCCAAATGCAATATGCACAGTTTTAATGAGTAGAACTGATAAACGCTTATCTCAATTTGAACGCAGACATCATATGACTGAATGGATATTATATGATAGCAGTATAGCTTTGAAATTATCAGATAGTTTAGCACCGAAATTCATATTTAATTTAAGCAAGATTATTAAAACATGCAAGTTTGAAACTAATAGTGGCACAGACTCTTTCTTTATACGATTCTCTGATCCATGGGTAAATTCTGATAGAGCATGTTTGAAATATAATCCAAATAGTTCATATGTTTCTGAATTTATAAAAGTATTTGAAAACATGAATGTTTCTTACAATGATTACATATCTAAAGCATTATCATCATCTACAAATGATATGAGAAAATTTCATAGTGATTGTTACAGTAGATCAATACAACCTAAAGGAGCTTTAGGTGTGAGAAATAAAATACAAACAATATTAAAAGATGCTTCTATGGTTAGAGATGCTTTGATATGCACTTCTCGAATATCTTTGCTACAGGTTAATAATAAGAATACCATAGTGAGAGTGAAGCAGAGTACAGGAATTTCTGTCGATACTGAACGCTTTATGACAAAATCAAACTAACTTATCATTGAATGTCACTGTTAATGACAGAACATGTTTTGAAATTCAAGAAGCTAAATATAACTGATGTAGAACACTTCACAAGCATCATTTCTTTGTTACTTCAAAAACACTTTATGTTATAGCCAAATCTCAACTTGAAGAAACTAGAGCTGCTAAAGATTGGTCTATGCGTGTTCACAATTATATTAATACAATAATGAGATTCAGAACATGACAGGAATATGTGGTACCACCTGAAACTAGGAACGGAAAAAGTACAGACAACGTATCTTTCCATGTTATGAAAGATGATGATATTTTTGATTTGGTAGATTTTCCAAATGATCTTTTTCTTAAGGCATGAATCAAGTAGAGTATTAATACTAGTCTGTTCTGTTCATCAAAATGAAACTGTTGATCTCAACTATGTCTTAAACTATGATTATCCACATTTTGAAGAAGCATTGCGCATTTTCCGGTTTTTCTATAAGTATATATATTTATATTTCAATATATAAAAAGCTTTCATCTATTATAGATATACGTTTATTCCAAACCCTTTTCAAACTCTTTCCCTTGCACCCCAAGTGTGCCTACAGCCCTGCCCAGCTAATGAGAGCCTGCGCAGCGGGTCTACCTGGGTCCGAGCCAGGCTCGGGGTCCCTTACCCCCACAGGCGAGCCTACGGACCTGCCAGCTTGATGAGAGCCTGGTCAGCGGGTCTGCTTGGGGTCTCCTCTCCAAACAACCTCCAACCACCGAGTGAGCCTACAGCTATGGCAGCTTGATGAGAGTCTGGTCAGCGAGTCTGCTCGGGGTCTCCTCTCCCAACAACCTCCAACCATCGAATGAGCCTACAGCCCTGCCAGCTTGATGATAGCCTGGTCAGTGGGTCTGCTCAGCGTCCCCTCTCCAAACAACCTCCAACCACCGAGTGAGCCTACAGCCCTGCCGGCTTGATGATAGCCTGGTCAGCGGGTCTGCTCGGGGTCTCCTCTCCAAACAACCTCCATCCACCGAGTGAGCCTACAACCATGCCAGCTTGATGAGAGCCTAGTCAGCGGGTCTGCTTGGGGTCTCCTCTCCAAAGAACCTCCAAACACCGAGCGAGCCTACAGCTCTGTCAGCTTGATGAGAGTCTGGTCAGCAGGTCTGCTCGGGGTCTCCTCTCCAAACAACCTCCAACCACCGAGTGAGTCTACAACCCTGCCAGCTTGATGATAGCCTGGTCAGTGGGTCTGCTCGGGGTCTCCTCTCCAAACAACCTCCAACCACCGAGTGAGCCTACAAGCATGCCAGCTTGATGATAGTCTGCTCAGCAGGTCTGCTCGGGGTCTCCTCTCCAAACAACCTCCAACCACCGAGTGAGCCTACAACACTGCCAACTTGATGAGAGTCTGGTCAGCGGGTCTTCTCGGGGTCTCCTCTCTAAACAACCTCCAACCACCGAGTGAGCCTACAGCCCTGCCAGCTTGATGATAGCCTGGTCAGCGGTTCTGCTCGAGGTCTCCTCTCCAAACAACCTCCAACCACTGAGTGAGCCTACAGCCCTGTCAGCTTGATGATAGCCTGGTCAGCGGGTCTACTTGGGGTCTCCTCTTCAAACAACCTCCAAGCACCGAGTGAGCCTACAAGCCTCCCAGCTTGATGAGAGCCTGGTCAGCGGGTCTGCTCAGGGTCTCCTCTCTAAACAACCTCCAACCACTGAGTGAGCCGACAACCCTACCAGCTTGATGAGAGCCTGCTCAGCAGGTCTGCTTGGGGTCTCCTCTCCAAACAACCTCCAACCACCGAGTGAGCCTACAGCCATGCCAGCTTGATGATAGCCTGGTCAGCGGGTCTGCTCGGGGTCTCCTCTCCAAACAACCTCCAAACACCGAGTGAGCCTACAGCCCTTCCAGATTGATGAGAGCCTGGTCAGCGGGTCTGCTCGGAGTCTCCTCTACAAACAACCTCCAACCACCGAGTGAGCCTACAACACTGCCAGTTTGATGAGAGTCTGGTCAGCGGGTCTACTCGGGGTCTCCTCTCCAAACAATCTCCAACCACCGAGTGAGCCTACAACCCTGCCAGCTTGATGATAGCCTGGTCAGCGGGTCTGGTCGGGGTCTCCTCGCCAAACAACCTCCAACCACCGAGTGAGCCTACAGCCCTGCCAGCTTGATGAGATCCTGTTCAGCGGGTCTACTCAGGGTCTCCTCTCCAAACAATCTCCAACCACCGAGTGAGCCTACAGTACTGCCAGCTTGATGAGAGCCTGGTCAGCGGGTCTGCTCGGGGTCTCCTCTTCATACAACCTCCAACCACCGAGTAAGCCTACAACCCTGCCATCTTGATGATAGCCTAGTCATCGGGTCTGCTCGGGGTCTCCTCTCCAAACAACCTCCAAAGACCGAGTGAGCCTACAGCCCTGCCAGCTTGATGAGAGCCTGGTCAGCGGGACTGATTGGGGTCTCCTCTCCAAACAACCTCCAACCACCGAGTGAGCCTTCACCCATGCTAGTTTGATGAGAGCCTGGTCAGCGGGTCTACTCTGGGTCTCCTCTACAAACAATCTCCAACCACCGAGTGAGCATACAGTCCTGCCAGCTTGATGATAGCCTGGTCAGGGGGTCTGCTCGGTGTCTCCTCTCCAAACAATCTCCAACCACTGAGTGAGCCTACAGTCCTGTCAGCTTGATGAGAGCCTGGTCAGCAGGTCTGCTCGGGGTCTCCTCTCCAAACAACCTCCAACCACCTAGTGAGCCTACAGCCCTGCCAGCTTGATGATAGCCTGGTTAGCGGGTCTGCTCGTGGTCTCCTCTCCAAACAACCTCCAAGCACCGAGTGGGCCTACAGCCCTGCCAGCTTGATGATAGCTGGTCAGCGGGTCTGCTCGGGGTCTCCTCTCCAAACAACCTCCAACCACTGAGTGAGCCTACAGCCCTGCCAGCTTGATGAGAGCCTGGTCTGCGGGTCTGCTTGGGGTCTCCTCTCCAAACAACCTCCAAACACCGAGTGAGCCTACAACTCTGCCAGCTTGATGAGAGCCTGGTCAGCGGGTCTGCTCGGAGTCTCCTCTCCAAACAACCTTCAACCACCGAGTGAGCCTACAGCCCTGTCAGCTTGATGATAGCCTCGTCAGCGGGTTTGCTCGGGGTCTCCTCTCCAAACAACCTCCAACCACCGAGTGAGCTTATAGCCCTGCCGGCTTGATAAGAGCCTGGTCTGCGGGTCTGCTTGGGGTCACCTATGCAAACCCTCTCCAACATTCGTCCAGTCCCTGAATTCTGCGTCTAATTGCTCAAGGATTGTTGTCCAAACTCAGAAATAGTACCTTCCCGCACTCCTATTGCTTATGTAGCTTATTGTTGTGTATTTGGTGAAAATTTTAGATATTGTTTTGTTGGTGTTTGTCATGAATCGTTCTACTTGCAAGATTTATACATTTAAAGTTTAATTGAAGCACTCAACCAACATTCAGCATTGTTAAACACATAGTGCACTAATCTAATGATGAGTGAATGTTGACTTATTTATTAAGTTCAGCATTTATTATCAAATAAACTGCAAATAATTGTTTGTGCACTGCAACATTGTTAAACACCTACAACACATCACTAACACTTGTTCACTAGAGTTCTTTAGGGCATGATTACACTCCCTACATTCATCCCACGTCAAATAGTCTCAAGGTTGAACATGTTGATGAGTTGGAGAAGAGAATGGTTGCACCCTCAACCAGGATGAATTGGTACGAACAGATAATGTTGAACATTAGCATAAATAAGGCTAGCCGCTCCACATTCCCAATCCAGATAAGCGGGGCTTTGCGGCCAACCGTCTCGGGGCAAATAATAACGTCACTAAGCATTCTCTTCTACTCTTCACCGCCCTCCAATCATCTGACACTCTTCACTAATGACTCCAAGTTCAAGTATTTGAAGGCGTGGACCCCATTTGATGGATCACACAAAAAGACCAATATTTTGAGCTCCATCACAACGATGTCTCAGAAGGTCCAATTCACCAAAATCCCCATAGAAGGACCAACATTCCACTAGATGCAATGGCTTTGGCTCACCAACCTGAGCCTTTCACGGCCCTACCTCACCCAACACCTCATATAACGTTATGATGAATGAGTATGGAAAGTATATGAGTGTTTGTTTGTCGTTCAGCAGTTCAACATGGCTGATATATCAACGAATTTGTCAAACCACTAACACATACACAAACTTACTGTCGATAATTTTTTGGGATACTTCATCCATGGACACCAACAGGCATTGTGAGCACGAGTAAGTCCTAGACCCGAAATGTAACACCCCAAAACCCAAAATTGGGTTCAGGTCGGGTTACACGCCGTGTGACACGGGCGTGTCACAGGCCGTGTCCTGCTCGGGTGAGCAGCCCGACGTCTGTTCGACGAAATGCGCTCGACGAAAATTTTGAGTGTACACGCCCTATGACACGGGCGTGTCAGTGAGCGTGTCAGGGGCGTGTCCTGCCCAAACGACTACTCGAGTGATTGTCTCGAGTAGGTCTCGAGTGGGTCTCGAGTATTGGTGACACGGGCGTGCCATCCTTTGGACACGGGCGTGTCCTGTTCTATGTTGATGACTCGTGTAGATCTCGAGGAAATGTCTCGAGTGGATAGAAATGTCTCGAGTACCTAAGGAACATGGGCGTGTCGGTCATGTGACACGGGCGTGTCATTATTAAATAATCGAGTAGTCCTCTCGAGTAGGTCTCGAGTATGGCTCAAGTGAGGTACACGTCCTATGTCACGGGCGTGACTGGGCCGACACGGGCGTGTACCCTGGCCGTGACCTGTTTTGGATAAGTCGGTTCGTATAACGCTTAAGGTACACACCCTGTGACACGGGCGTGCCAGACCCGAAAAGACAATTTTAGAGAATTTTGTGGCCGTTCATCTCCTTCTTCTGGGATCTGATGGTCCATGTGTCTCCTTGCTGCTTTAAGGCCGAGAATGAGAAGAGAAAGCTCACTTCTTACTTAGCCATTATCTTTCTAAAAGCTTAAGAGAGAGGAGAGCAAGGAGGAGGAGGAGGAAGAGAAGAGATCCGTCCGTTGGAGGAGCTTGAGAATTCCAATCTGAGATCTGAGGCCATATTTGTGGAGGCAATTCTGCTGCGGTGCCTTCCAACCGGCTAGAATTCCATGGCGCCAAAACGATCGTCAAGGGTAACGACCTTTCTTCCCAGACATGTGAAGACTTCCTTTTTGGCATATGCATAAGATTCCCCCACCAGATGGTGGCTTGTTGCGGGAGTCCCTTGGGTTGATTCATGGAATCTCCAATCATTTGGCATATAGATCCCGAAATGGAGTACGGAATAGGCATGCTGTGTGAAGCCCATCTGGACAGGTTGGTCTGGATTGGTGATGTTGCATATACGCACCGGAGAAGACTCCGTGATGAAACGTGTAGTTGAGGAGTCGATGGGGTAAACCTGTGAAGGGAAGTAGCACGAAGTATGGGAGTGGTAGTCCAGGAAAATACCCTTGTGATGCTTGTGCTATTGAGTTATACCTGTGAAGGGCAGTAGTAGGAAGTACTGGATTGGAAGTCCAGGAAATACCCTTGTAATGCTTGATGTTCATGGGTGGTCCCTGTGAAGGGTAGTAGCAGGAAGTACTGGCGTGGTAAGTCAGGAAAATACCCTTGATACTTGCAATGTTTGCCGAGTTGTACCTGTGAAGGGTAGTAGCAGAAAGTACTGGTACGGAAGTCTAGGAAAGACCCTCTGATGCTTGTAATACTTAATGGGTTGTGCCTGTGAAGGGGAGTAGCAGGAAGTACTGGTGTGCCCCGGAAAAAACCCAGGCTTTATGCAAAAACAGGAAAGGTGAAACCGACCAGCGCCTTTTATTTAGCCGCGAGTACATTGGTATTCGGTGATGGCAAGGCGACTTGAGCAACGAGGTGTGGCTGATCCGACATGCGTTATGTCCGTCCGACTTGAAGACCAGAAAGTGCGGTCTGTTGGAGCGCATAACAAGAATCTTAGGACTGCGCGCCATGACATAATGGGGGGCTACAGGCCAATCCCGGGTCATTAAGACTAAAGTCTCCGGCTGCACGCCATAGAGCAAAATGCTCAAATTTTACCGTTGGGTTGCGACCCTGATACGGTGATGGCACCCTGGTTCGCCGGTACACCAAGAATGTGCCCTGAGTGTACGGATTGTCTGGCCGCGTGGCTGACGGTTGTGTTGGAATGTATGTGCGTGAGTGCACAATGGATGATATATATATATATATATATATATATATATATATATATATATATATATATATATATATATATATATATATATATGCCTGTGAAATGCTATGGCTGCAGGGAAGAAATACCACTGCCCCGGGAAAGGGCTAGGGTCGTTATAAAATTGGTCTGCTGAATACTGACCGTTGCCTTGTTTGCTACCGTTGGGTGGGTTGTCCCTGTGCAGGTGTTGGAGAACCAAGCGGGACACAAAAAGGCTAAAGTCCCTGCTGCTGCTGTTGCTGCTGCTGCCGCTAGCCCTCGAAGGCTAAACTTGAAATGCTATGCTTGTTTATATGTGGTCGGCCTGCGCGCCAATGTTTATAGCCACTGTTGTACAAGGACTTGTAAGGCCTTAATGCCAACTGTTTTGTATTTGATGAACATTCCTGTGATATATAAATATGGTTCTTTATATGGTGGACATTCATGTGTGGAGTTCCGTGTCGTGTTATAAGCTTCTGCTAGAATGTTTTGAGTTAGGACGCGCAACTCTGGTATCACTCTGTGACGTCACCGCCTGTTTTGTGGTATATGTTGTAGGGCCCCAGCCGGACCTTCTAGTATATATTATATGAACGGATGGAGTCGTTACATTTTTGGTATCAGCTGTATTGGTCTTTCCCTTTCGAATTCGTGGTCGAATTCTTTTGTGGGGTGGCGAGCACGTGTTTGTGCGAACCATGTTAACACTAATGAACTCGTGAATGTCCACTTTGGGAACGCAAATACATGTGTTTAAGGAATCTGCACATTCCTATCTTGTTGTTTTGCTTGTGTGTGGTCGCTAATGTGTGTGTCTTGTTCACCTATAGGTGACCCGGAGTGGTGCTGGGCAATCGAAGCCCCAGCGTTCTGATGAAAGTACGACACCAGCTAAGGTGCCTACACCTCCGCCTTCTGCAGAAACTGTGAGATTAGTTGCTGAGGCCTTGCTTGCCATGATTCAAGCACAGCCAATTGGGCAGGCGCAGCCGGCATTGAGCACAGAACAGGTTGCGGCGAGGCCAGAACCTATTGCGGCTGTGGATCCTCGAGCAGCTGAGAAGCAGTTGAAGCATTTCATGATCTTTAACCCGCCTACGTTTTCGGGAGTGGGATCTCCTATGCAGGCTGAGGATTGGTTGTCGCGCGTCAAGATGATAATGATGGCGATTAGGACGGAGGATGATCAGAAGGTGACCTTAGCCACCTTCTTACTGGAAGGCGAAGCTTGGTTGTGGTGGGACGAGATAGAGTTACATCACTTAGCGGGAAGGCCGTTAACACAAGTGTCGATTGAGGAATTCTCCCGACTCTTCCTGGCAAAGCACCTCCCGGCGGCACAGCGCATTGCCATGGAGAACGAGTTCCAACGGCTGACGCAAGGTGAAGGCCGTGTTGAAGCTTACCTGCATGAGTTCACGAGGTTGGGACGATATGCGGGTTCAATCTTTGCTGATGAGCAAAGAAAGACTAATAGGTTCGACAAAGGATTGCGGGACGAGTTGCGGTTCCTGCTCTCTAGTTCAGTGAATCAAGTATTCCAAGCGTTGGTTGACACTGCGTGCGCGCTGGAGAAGGACATGAAGCGGGTGCAAGGGAAGAGGGTCTTGGCTGTGACAAAGCCGGAGTTCAAGGTTCCCCAACCTGAAAAATCTTATTACAAAAAGAGACGGGGCAAGAGGTCTAAGTCAGCTGGACAAGCTCCTTCTACAATTGCATCAGGAGCAACGTCGGGGGCCTCTTTAAGGCCGAAGACCCGTACGTGCTTTACGTGTGGACGGGTGCGGCATATAGCCCGTGATTGTCGGGTGGTACCGCCAAAGAGTAAAAAGAAGGCGGGAGCGTCGTATGCGAAGAAAGGAAAGACAGTGGTGGAGTCCTCTGCCTCCCAGGCGCAGCCTCGAGTCTACAATCTTGGCCTGCAAGAGGCCATTAAGCAGAGTGACGTCGTCACAGGTACGAGTTAAGTTATTTATTGCTTTGCTTATTGCATGCTTTGTTTATTGCATATTTGTATGCAGCTTGTGTGTGTGACATGGTTGCCACAGACTTTGTGATGATTTGAAACATGTTGGCGCGAGCACTGTTTGATACGGGTGCTTCACATTCTTTTCTGTCGAAAGACTTCATAGCTCGACTTGGGATACCTAGTCGTGCGAAGACAGATATCGTCAGGGTGGTGTTACCGAAAGGTTGTATGATGCTTGCTGATAAGGCTTGCGATGTGGCGGTGCAAATAGGAAGTCGGGATTTCTGTCTGACTGCATCTGTATTGCCGATATCAGAATTTGACGTGATCTTTGATATGGATTGGCTCGCGGAGCAACATGCCTTTATTGATTGTAATGCCAAAGAGATCACACTGGGCCAGAATACTGAGCATGAGACTAAGTTCGCGGGTATGCGAGGAGTGGGTAGGACTCTGATGTCTGCACTCCAAGTAGTCAAAGCTATTCGGAAGGGCGCAGAGTTATATTTCACGCTGATTCAGGCTGTTGAGCCTAAGGCCAGTGTGTGATGTTCCGATCGTATCGGAGTTTGCAGATGTGTTTCCTAAGGATCTCCCTGGGCTACCACCCAGGCGAGAGATTGACTTCACGATCGAGTTGGTGCCAGGTGCGAAACCTGTGGCCCGCTCGCATATCGCGTTGCGCCAAAGGAAACGACGGAGTTGAAAATCCAATTGCAAGAGTTGCTGGAGCAGGGATATATATGCCCAAGCATGTCACCTTGGAGTGCGCCTGTTCTGTTTGTGAAAAAGAAAGACGGTGGTTTGCGGTTATGTATTGACTACCGTGAACTGAACAAGCTGACAAAGAAGAACAAGCATCTGATTCCACAGATTGATGAGTTGTTCGATCAGTTGGTGGGATCAACCGTCTGCTCCAAGTTGGATTTGAAGTCTGGTTTTTAGCAGTTGAGAATTCGGGAAGGTGACATTCCCAGGACCGCATTTGGAACACGTTACGGGCATTATGAGTTCACAGTAATGTCGTTTGGACTGTGCAATGCGCCATCGGTGTTCATGGACCTGATGCACCGAACGTTCCGAGAGTACCTGGACTTGTTCGTGATTGTGTTCATTGATGATATCCTGGTGTACTCGCAATCGGAAGCCGATCATGAATACCACTTGCGGTTGGTGTTGCAGACGTTGAGGAAGAATAAGCTCTATGCCAAGTTGTCGAAGTGCGAGTTTTGGCTATCGTCGGTGGCTTTTCCGGGCCATGTGGTAAGTGGAGAGGGCATAGCAGTTGATCCGGCAAAGATAAGGGCCATACAGGAGTGGTCAGTGTTGTCTTCGGTGGCTGAAGTCATGAGCTTCCTTGGACTAGCGGGCTACTATAGACGGTTTGTGGAAAACTTTTCGCGGATTGCTTTGCCTCTAACCACACTAACAAGAAAGGATCAGAAGTTCGTTTGGACGCCGGAGTGCGCGCAAGCTTTTGAAGAGCTAAAGTGTAGGTTCACCACGACGCCTGTGTTGACATCAGCATGTGGTACTGACGGATTTGAAATCTACAGTGATGCTTCAGAGAGCGGCTTAGGCTGCGTTCTTCTGCAAAATGGGAAAGTGATTGCTTATGGCTCACGCCAGCTGAAAGTGCATGAGCGAAATTATCCCGTCCACGACCTAAAGTTGGCGGCAGTGATCTTTGCACTGAAGTTATGGCGGCATTACCTGTATGGCGTTAAAGTAGAAATCTATACAAACCACAATAGCCTAAAGTACTTATTGGAGCAGAAGGATCTGAATATGCGACAACGAAGGTGGTTGGAGTTCCTTAGAGACTACACCTTTGAGATTCATTATACTCCTGGGAAGGGAAATGTGGTCGCTGATGCCTTGAGTCGACGAACTCCGACAAGGGCTAATTGGTTGCAAAAGCACGATGAACATCTAATCCAGGAGTTGGAAGCATTAGAGATTTCTTGTGTTGACAAGAATTCCACAGCCAATGCATGTCTGAACTGGATGGAGGTGCAATATGATCTTGCAGACAGGATTCGACGAGCAACGGAGCGGGATGAAAGTCTCCAACGCTATGGAAAGGATGAGCCAGAGGGCAAGTTCTCCTGGGATGACGGCCTTTTGCAGAAAGAGGGTCGTTTGTGCGTCCCGAGTTTGGGTAAGTTGAGGGAAGATCTGATGTATGAGGCGCGCTATACGAAGTTCTCAATTCACCCTGGGAGCACAAAGATGTTCAGGGACATGAAGAAGATGTTCTGGTGGCCAGGACTAAAGAATGATGTCGCTTATTATGTGGCCAAATGCCAAACTTGTGCTTTAGTGAAGGCGGAATGCCATAAGCCTGGCGGTTTCTTGAAGTCATTGCCAATTCCGGAATGGAAGTTCGATGATATTTCTATGAATTTCGTGCACGGGTTGCCGAGATCTCAGCGCGGGAATGATTCAATCTCTGTGATAGTAGACCGGTTGACGAAAGTGACACACTTCCTTCCGAACAAACGAGATGATTCTGTGGAAAGTTTGCAAAGCTTTATGTTGAACAGATTGTACGACTACACGGTGTTCCTCGAAGCATCGTGAGCGATCGCGATGGGCGCTTTACTTCGAATGATTGGAGGCTAGTCCATCAGCTGTTGGGCACAAAATTGACATTTAGTACGGCCTTTCATCCCCAGACGGATGGCCAGACTGAGAGAACCAACAGAACCATGGAGGATATGCTCCGAATGTGTGCCCTGGACTTTGCAAAGAGATGGGAAGATCATCTCTATCTGGTGGAGTTTGCCTACAACAACAGCTACCAAGCGAGCATCGGTATGACACCGTTTGAAGCTCTGTATGGTCAGAAATGCCGTACACCGTTGGCTTGGGCAGAAGCAGGCGAATCCAAAGTGCATAGACGTAACGAAGTCGAGGAAGTGAACTCGACCATACACACTATTTGAGAGAGGCTACTGATAGCCCAGGATCGTCAAGCAAAATACTACAACACCAAGCACCGGAATATGGAGTTCGTGGTGGGCGACTGGGTATACTTGTAGATCAAACCCTTCAAAGGCGTGTCCAGGATCCGACGACTGAAAAAGTTGAGTCCGAGGTATCTTGGTCCGTTTGAAGTGGTGGAGCGAATTGGGAAAGCTGCATATCGGCTAGCTCTTTCGACAGACTTGGGTGGATTACATGATGTGTTTCACATCTCGGTGCTTCGGAAAGCCATCAAAGATCTAACTCAAGTGATCGAGAATGATCGTGTGCCGGTGGAGTATGAGCTAACGACGAAGGTTCGGCCCATTCGGATCGAGGATCATGCCGATAAACAGTTGCGGAACAAGACGATCGGGATGGTCAAATTCCGGTGGGACAATTGCGGCCGTGAAGAGCTAACATGGGAGCGAGAGCAGACCATGCGAGCTGAATTTCCCGAACTCTTTGTGTAACTGTTATGCAGTGTGTGTCACATTGTATTAAACGATTCTAGAATAGAACATCTTGTGGTTGATTACCTTCCTGTGTGCAAATTTCGGGGACGAAATTTATTATAAGGAGGGGAGTGTTGTAACACCCCAAAACCCAAAATTGGGTTCAGGTCGGGTTACACGCCCTGTGATACGGGCGTGTCACAGGCCATGTTCTGCTTGAGTGAGCAGCCCGGCGTCTAGTCGACGAAATGAGCTCGACGAAAATTTTGAGTGTACACGCCCTATGACACGAGCGTGTCAGGGGGCGTGTCAGGGGCGTGTCCTGCCCAAACGACTACTCGAGTGATTGTCTCGAGTAGGTCTCGAGTGGGTCTCAAGTACTGGTGACACGGGCGTGTCATTCTTTGGACACGGGCGTGTCCTGTTCTTTGTAGATGACTCGAGTAGATCTCGAGGAAATGTCTCGAGTGGGTAGAAATGTCTCGAGTATCTAAGGAACACGGGCGTGTCGTTCATGTGACACAGACGTGTCATGATTAAATACTCGAGTAGTCCTCTCGAGTAGGTCTCGAGTATGACCCGAGTGAGGTACACGCCCTATGTCACGGGCGTGACTGGGCCAACACGGGCGTGTACTCTCGCCGTGACCTGTTTTGGATAAGTCGGTTCGTGTACCGCTTAAGGTACACGCCCTGTGACACGGGCGTGTCACAGGGCGTGTCAGACCCGAAAAGACAATTTTATAGAATTTTGTGGCTGTTCATCTCCTTCTTCTGGAATCTGATGGTCCATGTGTCTCCTTGCTTCTTTAAGGCCGAGAATTAGAAGAGAAAGCTCACTTCTTACTTAGCCATTATCTTTCTAAAAGCTTAAGAGAGAGGAGAGCAAGGAGGAGGAGGAGGAGGAAGAGAAGAGATCCGTCCGTTGGAGGAGCTTGAGAATTCCGATCTGAGATCTGAGGCCATATTTGTGGAGGCAAAGCTGCTGCAGTGCCTTCCAAACGGCTAGAATTTCATGACGCCAAAACGATCGTCAAGGGTAACGACCTTTTTTTCTAGCCATGTGAAGGCTTTCTTTTTTGCATATGCATAAGATTCCCCCACCAGAGGGTGGCTTGTTGCGGGAGTCCCTTGGGTTGATTCATGGAATCCCCAATCATTTGGCATATAGATCCGGAAATGGAGTACGAAATATGCATGTTGTGTGAAGCCCATCTGGACAGGTTGGTCTGGATTGGTAATGTTGCATATACGCACCGGAGAAGACTCCGTGATGAAACGTGTAGTTGAGGAGTCGATGGGGTAAACCTGTGAAGGGAAGTAGCAGGAAGTACATGAGTGGCAGTATAGGAAAATACCCTTGTGATGCTTGTGCTATTGAGTTATACCTGTGAAGGGAAGTAGCAGGAAGTACTGGATTTGATGTCCAGGAAATACCCTTGTAATGCTTGATGTTCATGGGTGGTCCCTGTGAAGGGTAGTAGCAGGAAGTACTGACGTGGTAAGCCAGGAAAATACCCTTGATACTTGCATTGTTTGCCGGGTTGTACCTGTGAAGGGTAGTAGCAGGAAGTACTGGTACGGAAGTCTAGGAAAGACCCTCTGATGCTTTTAATACTTAATGGGTTGTGCCTGTGAAGGGGAGTAGCAGGAAGTTCTGGTGTGTCCATGAAAACACCCAGGCTTTATGCCAAAACAGGAAAGATGAAACTGACCCGCGCCTTTTATTTAGCCGCGAGTACATTGGTATTCGGTGATGGCAAGGCGACTTGAGCAACGGGGGGTGGCTGATCCGACCTGCGTTATGTCCGTCCGACTTGAAGACCAGAAAGTGTGGTCTGTTGGAGCGCATAGCGAGAGTTTTAGGCCTGCGCGGCATGACACAATGGGGGGCTACAGGCCAATCCCGGGTCATTAAGACTAAAGTCTCCGGTTGAACGCCAAGGAGCAAAATGCTCAAATTTTACCGTTGGGTTGCGACACTGATACGGTGGTGGGACCCTGGTTCGACGGTACACCAAGAATGTGCCCTGAGTGCACGGATCGTTGGGCCGCATGACTGACGGTTGTGATGGAATGTATGTGCGTGAGAGCACAATGGATGAATATATATATATATATATATATATATATATATATATATATATATATATATATATATATATATATATATATATATATATATATATATATATATGCCTGTGAAATGTTATGCCTGCAGGGAAGGAATTCCACTGCCCCGGGAAAGGGGTATGGTCGTTATAAAATTGGTCAGCTGAATGCTGACCGTTGCCTTGTTTGCCACCGTTGGGCGGACTGTCCCTGTGCAGGTGTTGTAGAACCAAGCGGGACACATAAAGGCTGAAGTCCCTGCTGCTGCTGTTGCTGCTGCTGCAGCTAGCCCTCGAAGGCTAAACTTAAAATGCTATGTTTGTTTATATATGGCCGGCCTGCGCACCAATGATTATAGCCAATGTTGTACAAGTACTTGTAAGGCCTTAAGTCCAACTGTTTTGTATTTGATGAACATTCCTGTGATATATAAATGTGGTTCTTTATATGGTGGACATTCATGTGTGGAGTTCCGCGTCGTGATATAAGATTCCGCTCGAATGTTTTGAGTTAGGACGCACAACTCTGGTATCACTCCGTAACGCCGTCGCCTGTTTTGTGGTATATGTTGTAGGGCCCCGGCCGGACCTTCTAGTATATATTATATGAACGGATGGAGTCGTTACACGAAATCACTCGAGTAACTTAGCGACATGGCAACTTGCGGATGTTAAAAGTTAAACATTGTATTATGATGAATAATAAGAAAAAGTTCACTTAAACTCGGGCAAGAATATGAGTTAGGTGGAGGATTAACTAACCGAGCATACAAGAATATGAAACCGGATAGATGAGGTATCAAATAACTGGGCGGGCATCCATGATAGGTAGGGGATTAAATAACTTGGCATGCCAGAACTAAACCATAAAATATGAGAGATTAAATAACTAAGAGCATGAGAATGAAATGAATATGCACATGTGTAAATTATATGAAAAATTTAACTGATACGTAGTTAAGTGGCCGAAAAGTTAGCTGGCCTAACCTTGAGCTAAATCAAAAGAAATGATTATTTTATAATGTACAACAAATTATGAGGTGCGTCTTATGAGCATAAATTTAAGATAAACAAAAGACTAGCATCCATCAAGTTTAATGTTTGGGGGCTATAAGAAATATCCATCAAGTTTCGTACATGAGATCTGTAAGAAATATGGACTACAAACTTTGGCATGCACATGAACTGTGAGAATAAAGCATAAACGGTAGTTTATGACATTTAAATTGCATGAATCAATGCATGCATGGTTAAATGTCTTTTAGAAAGGAGTATGATAGTAAGTGCATATGAAGACAACATGCACCAATAAGGTGTGATATTTTTTCCTAGACTCAAAATCTTGATAGAACACCTATAAGTAAAAACACAGTCCACCAGATCAAGGCAGACCAAGATACACTCATTAAAGAAAGAACAATTTCCAAGGAAGGTGATTAGACCATTCTTCAGAACAAGTAACATCCATTCTTATACATATGAATAGGTATACGTCTAGATCGTCGATCAAGCATAGACTAGCCAGGCCGGGAATTCAGCTGAATCGTATGAATAGCTATTATTCCCCTTCAAAACTCTTCTTCCACAACGAAGCCAACCAAGAATCATGTCCATTGACATTAATTTTCAGTACGGCGACAGAAACTCAACACATGCAGATGGATAATGGATGAAAATGCAAGCCTCTAGATCCCACAAAAAATAAAATAGTAAGAACATCAAATATTAAAATAACGTAAAAACATTCATTGTTTTTAACATTCCTATTGGCTAAGAAATAATTCACTCTGAAGATAAATTTGATCCATTAGATCAAGGTCTAATCAAGTATCAGTACCCAACATAAAAAATTAGGATGACTACTGAATAAATGAGCCAAAATCTATCTACAACCCACTGACCAAGTAATAAAGTTATGAAATAAATCACAAAAGAGTAACATAACATGACATTAGCACGACAATCCACATATCTCCCTGATATTGAAATACACCATACATCATTAGCAAGAACAATAAGGACCCTGTAGAATCACAACCCATAGAAAGATTAGGGATTCCATGATACTCACTACTCCACCAACATTCTCACAACACTTGCACTAATCTCTAACAAAACAAACCTCAATAAAATATTTTGCGTATAAAAATTTGTGGATTCCCTAAGAACAAGAAATCAAAAGAGTACCATGTAGCTAATAAAATTTGTTCAACGAAATAATATCCTAGAAGTTATAAATAAATTGCATTTATTTGATACACGCATCCAAACGATAGTAGAGAAGTACAACAAGTAGTCAACCAAACAACACTCAAGATTTATGCATCAACTACAAACAAAACTGGCTTGTCGAAACAATGAATTACTTTTCTTCAGATACTAAATTAATGGCGGATAAAATGCATTAAGTTGCTCGATTTTCTAACTTGCAGCATACCTCAGCTTCTCTAAGTTGATAGTTTATTGAATTTTAGAGGGGAAGAAAAGCTAAATTGACAGTGCCCACTAATCTTGCTGAGTGTCCTCCTGGTACCATTTTGACCGGCACCGAGGGTACTAGATGTGGTCGCAAAATTTGGATTAACATGATCTTTGCAGTTTTTTGAGTTCACGCGTGTTCGAAAAAGTACTCAGTTAACCACAAAAACTGCGACTCGGTTTTCATGCCGCCTGAGATCTATAAATAACATGGGGAGGGTCAACATGTTTTCTCACGCTTCTTTATCTTCCTGTCTTGCGATCTCCTGTTCAGAGAATAGCCGGCCTGAACCGGACCACCCTTACCAATTTGATGGCGAAGGGAACCGGCGTTGCTAGCGAATCCTCTGTTGGTTTGACTGCGGTACCGATATTGCACCCTCTTGCCGAGACTGCACATGAGGAGAAATGATCGTGGAGACAGTTGCCGAAAATGCTGGTCAAGTGGGCGCATCCAGTTGGCATTCATGCGGGCACCAAGACCATTCTGTAGGGAAGCAGGGAAGTCGCAGAGGGGATACTCATGGTTGCAATCGACCCGTTGCGCGGGCTCGTCATTCTTGACGCCGCTGGGATGGAGTTGGTGACAAAAATGCCTTCTTTCCTAAGGACGGCCGATAGCGCCCTTGTCGCTGGATCTTCACCGATAGTGGGGGAGAAGGCGCAGGTATTCACCCGCGGAGTACATGAGAAAGTGTTCGTCCAAAAGGAGCTCCAAAAAGTGGAGCCAAAAAGACGGGAAGAAGAAGTCGCGATGGAAGAAGTATACCTCCGGATGCGGCGGCTGGAGGAAGAGGCTGTACTTGTATCTGCGGATGAGAAAAGCCATAATGTGTACCTGAGAGGAAGCCACCGCTAAAGTGGACTTAGCGAGATGACCCTTCTCACGGCGCGTGTGATAGGGAATTATCACGGGTACCTCTGGTTAGATTCATCTCGACTCTGGGCGTCGCAGCCCACAGGGGCGCTAAAACAAATGGGCAACTTCGTCGCCGGCTTGGTCGCTGATCACGAGGGCTTGGCTACGCATCCGCGCCGACCCAAGGTGTGGCTTGAGTCAATCATCCCCCCCCACGCCCCTCGTGGGGGCGAAGCCCGAGGAGCGACCTCACACTCATGCTCAGATGGATGCAATGCGCAAGCGGGGAGAGGCGTCACAGAGAGCCTACCTCTAGCGGGTCGATCTAGAGCTGTCCCTGCGTCCATTATTTGGGCTTGCGAGGGTGCCCGTCCCTTCGCTGATTGACTTCGGCGCGTTCGACTCTGTCGAAAACGGTGCTTCTGCGATCGACGTGCTTCTATTTACCGACCATTTTGTCTGATGTGTTCGGTCATGAAGAGACGAAACCCGAAGGAGCGCCCACCTTTACAGCGCAAGGTATACCTGTTTCCTTGCACAACTAATTGATTGAAAAAGAACTTAATGCATGAGACTTACCCTCTGTCTGGCGGTTGTTGTCGCAGGAGCCCCGATTTTGTGGGAAGTAGTGGTAGACATGTTGGCGCTGATCGCTAGACTGGAGGCGGGGGTCAGAGAGTTAAAATAATTTTTTGTCCGGGTAGGGTAGTGGGCTAGTGCGAGTGTGGTCATGATTGTGCGCTGGTATATTGTTGTTCGCCCTGTTGCTGTAACAAATAATTTTATACTCAATTGTTGACACTTCAAACTCATGTGCTTTCATTTTCTATTTTCATGCAATTGTGTTTCATTCTTTTGACTTGTGCTTGCGAACTCCTATTTGTCTTTGCACGATATAATTCTTTGCAGGGAGGCTGTGTTGAAGTAGCGGGCACGAGCGGTCATATGCCAGAGATACCGTGCGCTAGCGTCGTTTCAGTTCCCTAGGCGGCGCTATAAGTCGAGACCGTCCTATCCCCCGCCTCACCTTCCTGTAGGGGAGCAACAAGGTGGCCTAAGGGATGGCGCGAGCTCCTGTATCACTGCACTCTGAGTGCACGATTTTTTTGAGTGACGAGCCCCCTATCCCCGTGCTCAACGGCGAGGACCTCGCGGACTTTGTATCAAGACATCCACTAGATTGCCGCTTTTCTGCGCAGTTGTCGCGGGGTTAGGAGAGCGTTAATACGGTGTTCAAGGACGAGCTTGTGGCGGCCTTCGATCATTTTGACGTGGGATGTGTGTTCCCCATCTTCCCCTAGATGGTTGAAATACTCAAATTCCATGGGGTGCAGGGGTGGTTCCTGCGCAGGTGTCTCCGAATTCTGTGGCATCCATAACTACGTACATAGTCTATCTGCGGACATAGCAGATTCACTTTTCTTTGGATTTATTTTGCTTTATGTTCCGAACGCGGGCCCATTGGCGCAAACAGTGAATTTTGGCTCCCATAGGATGCGTAAACTGAACTGGACGGGCAAGGCCACGGACTGGCGGGCGCGCTTTGACATCTTTAGAGGATACTTAAGCGGGCTCAAATGTTCCCGACCTTCGGATCGAAGAGAATTTTCTACCTCCTAATCTGTTTGCAATTGGCTCGTGGATATCACGTTTTTTGGGTAACAAGTGCTTGGATTTTCGACATTACGTTCGCTGCAAGAGATGCAAAGTGTGCCTGTCTCAGAATGTAAGTATAATAGCTCAGATAATAAGTATTTGCGCATACCTGGGCTGGCTTTTCTCCTTTGTTTGTAGTTGTTCTGATGGTAACCATTTACAAACCGCATGCGCCGCTCGAAAACGCTCTGATCACTGCTGAGAACAATGTGCCCAACACCATCAAAAAACGGGTGCTGACACGTTCGTTCGGCCTACTTCAGAAGGAGACCTCCTTGACGAGGCGAGGAACCCGCTAATCCTACGAGGGCTTAGGTTGGTAACGCTTAGCACCAGGCTTCCTTTATGGAGAGAGTTTGAGCGGATTATTCCGCACATGCTCGCAGTTTCAGCCGTCACCTTCGACCCAAAGTATCTCAAGGAAATAGGAGCAGTTCCCGCAGGAGATCACCCCGTGAGGGCTGCTACGCCGAACCTGAAAGCGCTCATATATAACAATGTTGCTTGGAGCGTCTTTGATGAAGGTTTGATAACAAACTCCCGCCTGCGAGAAAATTTGAAGGTGTTAATTGACGGGATCTAGGGATATTATTTTTCCTCACTCGTGTAGAGAGTCATTGTTTTGCAAACATTCTTGATACGAGTTAGAGTGACGACAGATAATCCGAGGTTTCGCCGTGAGGCGCTCTGAGTCGGCAGGAATTCGACGGAGATGACACTTAGTCTTCTAAAGGAGAAAGGAGCCGTGAAACCAGAATATGCGGACATCGACTACGCGATGTTGTTCGCGGGTCATGAGGACGTTGTCGTCTCTGGCTCGGAAGAATACACCACCAGAGATGTGGGTGCTGCAAGACCGGGCGTGGTCGCTTGTTCGAAGAGACAGGGGGGCGTTGATGAGGGTCTGGAGTCCGGGACTGATTGATGATTACACTTTTCTTCGAAGACGACACATGACTGGTAATTTCATTTGTCGATATCCACCCGCCACATATGCTAATCACGAGTTTCTCGAATGAGGGCGATCACGGTAGTCTTAGGGCGATGGTTAAGAGAAAGCATCTTGTGCCTGCGGTGAGGTTCTTAGTCTCGATGACCTCCGTTCAAGCTGTCCGAATGCATGTGAGCACTGCGAGGGGGTCCAAGCGGTTCCGGTGACCACCCAAGGGGAGTGAAAATGAGTTGCAATCCCATTCTCTACCCTCCTAGCCGTCTTACCAGATTACAGAGTAGCGATGACCATGCATTAGTGATTGGTCAGGATCACCGTAGCTTGCTGTGAGGAGATTTCAATGCTTTTCTATCATAAAAAAACATTAGTGCTTATTCAATGATCATGTAATATATTCTAATGATGCCAGATAGAAAAAGCAATTTCAAAAGAATTAAAAGATATAATGAATCAAAAACCATCCGTGACCCTTTTTGTAACCACACGTTAAAGGTGTAGAGAAGGGAAAAACAAACTTGTATATATGTTCGCTTAAATGAAATACAAAGAATGAGTACAAATATATAGATGAGAGAAAGAGAGAGGAAGATCCTATACATGATGTGGGACTAAAGAGGAGAGAGAATAACAATAAAAAATACATAATGGGCCTAGATTAAATGAGCTTCTCTAACACTCCCCTGCAAGCTGGAGCGTATAGGTCATATGCACCCAGCTTGGACAAACACTGGTAAAACAAGGTACTTGATAAAGCCTTTATGAGAATATCAGCAACTTGATTAGTGCTCGGAACATGCTTTAATTCAAGTTTCTTCATTTGAACTTTCTCCCGAATAAAGTGACAGTCGACCTCGATATGTTTCGTGCGCTCGTGAAACACCTGATTCTTTGCTGTGTATGGCTGCTTGACTATCATAAAATACAACAACAGAAGAAGGAAGTTTTACTCCCAGGACAGTAAGGAGACTTTCAAGTCATGTGAGTTCTGAGACCACCGATACCATCGATCGGTATTCAGCTTCCGCGGAGGATCGAGCGACCACAGCTTATTTCTTACTTTTCCATGTAATGTGATGACCACAAAAATAAGTACAAAACTCACTGGTTGACCGCCGATCATCCAGGGAACAGGCATAATCGGCATCAGAATAAGCAACCAATGCTGGAGCAGAGTTGGAGGTTTTGTAAACAAGCCCTTGACCCGGAGGTGCCTTAAGGTATCGGAGAATCCGTTCAACCGCCTGGAGATGAGAAACCCGGGGAGCATGCATGAACCGACTGACAACCCCAACAACAAACGATATATCAGGCCTCGTGACCGTTAGGTAGATCAACTTTCCCACAAAGCGTCGATAGTATTCTGGGTTCTGGAGATGCAAATCATCATCAGAGACATGAGGACATAGTTTGTGATTTGCCTCCATCGGGGTATTACCTGGCTTGCAACCAGACTGGCTAGCGTCTTTGAGAAGATCGAGACAATACCTCCGTTGGGAGAGGACAACCCCATCCGGCCGTCGTGTGACCTCAAGACCGAGGAAGTAGCGAAGATGCCCAAGGTCTTTGGTCTGAAACACGGTGCTCAGATGTTGTTTGACCTCTTGAATCCCCTTTGAGTCATCCCCAGTGAGTAGGATGTCATCAACATAAACCAACAGAAGGACGGTTCCTGTTGCCCGGTCTCGGGTGAATGGGGAGAAGTCTGCAGAACTCTGAGTGAAACCCATGTCCCGAACCACCTTGCCGAAATTTTCAAACCACGCCCGAGGGGATTGTTTGAGACCATAGATGGATTTCTTTAGAAGACACACACGAGACTCCCTCCTGGTCTCAAACCCGGGTGGTTGGCGCATGTAGACGGTTTCCTGAAGATCTCCATTCAAAAAGACATTCTTGAAGAACCTCGTCGGGCCAGTGGTGGTGCACAGCCACGGAGAGAAGAACCCGAACGATGTTGAGCTTAGCCACCGGAGAGAAGGTTTCCTCATAATTAAGGCCCTGCTGCGGAGTGAAGCCACGGGCCACCATGCGGGCCTTCAGTCGGGCAATAGTGCCATCCGGAGCATGTTTGATGACAAAAACTCATTTACACCCAACAGGGTGCTGACCGGGAGGTAAAGGGACAAGGACCCAGGTCTGGTTAGCCCAAAGGGCCGTCATTTCTTCGTCCATAGCAGCCCCCCATCCTGGATGTTGAAGCGCCTCCTGCACAGAGTTAGGGGCAGAAACAGAGGATAATGATGTGGCAAAGTGAAGAAGTGGCGGTGAAAGGCGATGTAGAGAGAAATAATTCGCCATCGGATGGGCGGTGGAGGCTGGAGCCAGAGCAGCAGGTAGTGGAGCATCAGAGGTCGAAGCCGACTGCAGTGGGGCAACGGGATGAGGAGAGCGACGAGAATAGACCCGGATGACATGTGGATTTGGACCGACCGGAGGCTGGGCAAGAGGAGAAGATGAGGAACGGGGAACAGAGATGACAGGACGAACGACGGGCTCTACAACAGGAGCGATATCCAGAGCAAAAAAGAAGGGAAGATCTTCCAGGAAAGTGACGTCCGCAAAAACAGTCACCTTGCGGGTAGTAGGCGAATAGCACACATAACCCTTTTGAGTGCGCGAGTAGCCTACAAATATATATTTAGCTGCACGGGGATCCAACTTGTCTGTAGGGGGTCCGAGGTGGTGAACATAGTAAGTACACCCAAAAATTTGGGGAGTAATAGGAAAAGACAGAGTGGAGGGAAATAGGCGGCCGAAAGGAGTAGCATTCTGGAGGACGGAAGATGGTAGACGGTTGATAAGAAAATAGGCCGTGGAGAGGGCAAAGTTCCAGTAGGGTTTGGAAACCTGCATTTGAAGCATAAGGGAGCGATTGACATCAAGAAGGTGACGATTCTTGCGCATGGAGACACCATTCTATTGTGGAGTATACGCATACGATGTTTAGTGAATAATGCCAAACTCAGAGCAGAGGGTCGCGAAGTCATGACCAGTGTACTCGCGTGCATTGTCAATACAAATAGTTCGAATGGGCGCAGAGAATTGAGTGCGAGTCTCAAGAATGAAGGCCCGAAAGACGCGGGGAAGCTCAGAACGATCGCGAAGGAGATACAACCATGTCATGCGAGAATAATCATCAATAAATGTAAGAAAGTAACGGTAGCCAGAAATACTAGTAATCTTGTACGGACCCCATATATCGGAGTGTACCAAAACAAAAGGAGCGGAGCTCCGAGTACAATGAGAAGGAAAAGATGAACGTGGTTGTTTGCCAAAAATTCATGTTTCACACTGAAAAGCATGAAGAGATATATCCGGGCGCCTTCTGGAGGACTGAGAGAGGAGCATGACCAAGACGTCGATGCCAATCTGAAGAGGAGATAGATGCGAGGAGAGTAGGAGAGACATCAAGAAGGTAGAGCCCGTTCTGCAGCAATCCCCTACCAATGATAGTTCGCGTCTGCTGATCCTGTATCAGAAAATAAGAGGAAGTAAAGGTCACTGTGCAATATAAATCAGTAGTAAGGCGACCAACAGAGAGTAAATTGAAGGGAGAGCCCGGAATGTGAAGAGCTGAGCGCAGGAGAAGAGATGAGGCGAGAGGAATATCAACACATCCAGAGACAGGGATAGATGCCCCATTGGCCACAGTAATGTACTTCGGGTGAGGTGAAGACAAGTACTGAGGCGGTCGAACATAGGTGATGTGATGAGTGACACCAGAATCGAGGATCCATCGCGGGCCAGTGGAGAGGCAGGCGATACCTTCATTGGAGATGGAGGCAGCGGAGGAAACCGAGGCTGGCGGGCGGCTGAGCAGTCCATGAAGATGTTGGAGCTGAAGGCGAACCTCGTCGAGGTCAGTACGAGCGGGAGAGGAGTCGGTGGCAGCAACAGATGCCTGCGAACGAGAAGGGCGACCATGCTTGCGATAACACGTGACTTCAAGATGCCCGTCTTTGCCGCAGAACGAGAGCTTAGACCGAGGCCGTCCACCCCGACCACGTCCCCGAGAATCAGAGCGGCCTCCACGAGCTTAAGACGGAAGAGGCAGTAAAGGTGCAGGAGCCTGCTGGACAAAGGCCGGAGAAGGAGGTCCAGACATATCCGGAGGCTGGGAGATTTTGAGAAGCATTGAGTACACATTCGAGAAGGGCAGGGTAATAGTAGAGGAGAGCATGTGAGCCCGTACACTGTGAAGGTGATGGGGTACCCGAGCCATCATCATGGCTATACCCACAGCTTCCTTTTGTTCAAGTTGGGCAGCAAGGTCCACAGTAGGAGGCTGATGTTGGATCCAAGCTTCGACCAGAGACCGAGCCTGGGCAACAAAGGAGGTCAGATCGGCCGCGCCACCGCTATCAAGGGCCTGGAGAGCAGTGATAATGTCATGCAAATGGTGAAGACTATCCTTCTCGGAGTAAAGGGTATGGAGCTCATCCCACATGCCCTTGGACGTCTCGTGGTACATGGCTAGGCGATAAGACTCGCCATCAAGAGAATTAAGGATCTATGTCTGCACACGACCATCATTGCGTAACCAATCGTCAGTAGGAGTACCAGTAACGACCTGGGTCAAGTGATGAAGAAACCCCTTGGATTGCAGGACCCGACGAACAGAGTGCGCCCATTCCACAAAATTCTTCTTGCCGGTTAGAGATATAGTAGTAATACAAAGCTCATCTCGCACTTTCAGAATAGAGGTCGGGCGGTCTGCAGGTGGAACCGCCGTTCCGATAGGATCAACAGAAGAGGTCAAGAAGAAGAGTTGTGGCTAGGAGAACAGACCGGCAACAGAGGAGACCACGCAACTATAGCTGAGACCGCCTAGTCACAATGTGAAGACACCAACGACAGGAGGAGGCCGCGACCAAAGGCAGAGCCCAACAGAAAGACAAGGCAGCAGCGGACAGAGACAATGCGTGCGGATAGGAGAGAGGAGAAGACCACGGCCTAAATGCGGGACGGCAATAGTCCGCACGGTCTGGCTGAGCACAGCAGCGGTCAGAGAAAGAGGAGGCCACGATCGGGCAGAGAGAAGAGATCGCGAGTAAAGAAGACTCAAGCGGATAGAGAGATCAGATCGTAGTGAACAGGAACAGGCCGCGGCGAGTAACAGGTCGCGAGTAGGACTCCAACGACAAGGCAGCGGGTAGCAGAACACAGTAGACAAGAAGAGTCCGCGAGTAAGACGAGGTAGAAAGTGGCGAGTAGAAACAGGCCGCAGCGAGCTGGAGCAGTCTGCCAGAAAAGCAGGAGCAGGAGCAGGCCTCTAGAGGCCGCTAGAGGTGAGCAAGAGCAAGCCGCCAGAAGAGATCGTGTCTGGACTAGTAGAAGCGCTTAAGGAAGAAAGCGGACGACAGGAGGAGATCGCGTCAGACTACAGAGAACCGTAGTTCGCGGCGGGAAGAAGAGGGAGGCCGCGCTAGAAGAGAGTGTGGTCTGGAGGAGATCAAAGCGGTCTGAACCAGGAGCAACATGGAGAGGTGGACCCCACGGGATAGAGAGGGGAGGCTATAAGAAGCCTGAGGGGAGGGGTGGAACCACGAAGAAGAAGAGGAAGCAGAATAAGAGAAGCAGAGCGGACATGTGAGACAGGCCGCAGGAGACTGAGCGGCAAGAGCGGGCAACAGACAGAAGAGCAGTCTGCAGCAGGCCGCAGGAAGGGAAGAGGACCATGCGGGATAGGCTGTTAAGAAGGGGGAATCCGCCCAAGGAGAACCGGTGCCTCTGATACCATGTAGAGAAGGGAAAAAACAACCTTGTATGTATGTTCACTTAAATGAAAAACAAAGAATGAGTACAAATATATATATGAGAGAAATAGAGAGGAAGGTCCTATACATGATGTGAGACTAAAGGGGAGAGAGAATAACAATAAAAAATACATAATGGGCCTAGATTAAATGAGCTGCTCTAACAAAAGGGATGAGCTTGTCCCGACGATGCTTCCCACTTGGGGAGGGACATATTTGTCGACCGAATTCACCGATCATATGCAGTGTTCCCGTGCCGTCCCGGGATCGCTTCAGACCGTGAACTGCTATCCTCCCAGAGGGAAATTGAACACCTGATGATAGGTGGACGTGATGGCCTGGAAGTCATCCAAGAGAGGCCTCCCGAAGATCGCATTATAGCTGTTTGGCGCGTCGATCACCAGGAAAGACTCATGTCGTTCTACTCCGCAACGGACCACAGTGAGATCTATTCCTCCTTCTACCTCCTTCCTTTCCCCTGTGAAACCGTAAAGTGGTCCATCACATGATTTTATGGGCATGTCCGTCTTCATAGCGTCAAAGGTTGGCATAAACAGAATGCTGACAGAGCTGTTGACATCAATGAGGATTCTGGCCTCATTGAAGTCGCATAGAATCACCTTGATTACCACTACGTCATGGAAAGGATTGGTGGTCCGTAGGTGGTCTTCTGCTTTGTATGTAATCTCCCCCCGAAAAAGGGGAGCCATTGATGTTGAGGCAACTTCCCTCTCTCGGAGGCGCTTAAGACTCCATTTTCTTGAGGTTTTTGTACCTGCCCCACCGTGGATGCAGTTGTTGTATCCTAGCAGGTCGACGCCCTTGACTTACACACAGTCAACTTTCTCGATGCTCTGATCAACATTACTGCCTTGCTTGATGTTGTCGTACCTCTGTGTGCTCAGGTTTTCCTCTGCTTTTTCTTTGCCCTTCAAAGTAGGGGCTCCCCTGACGCTGTCAGCGATCAGATACTTCAACTTTCCTTTTCTCAGTAGCCTATCTACCAAGTCACATAGGTCACGGCAATTCTCCGTGTCGTGACCGACGTCGCGGTGGAACTTAACAGTAAAGATTTTGTTTTCTATTTCCAGACGGTTGTCTTCGCAGGATCTCGACAACGTCATCCATTAGGATGCCGATGTCGGTGTAATCTTCTTGTGCATTCCCCCATTGGTCGGGGGAGGACGTTAAGAGAAGGGGGGGGGACTGTTGCTATCTTACCATTGCTGTTGGGGTTGTGCGAGCCTCATATGCTGAAAATGCCGAGGGCAGTGGGTGGCTCGTTGGGGGAAAATTCCTCCCTCGCTGGCTTGATTGTCATAAATCTTGGCGCGTATTATCGTTCGCTGAGGCATGACGTTGGGGAGACTAGAGGAGTTTTTGGGACGCTTGGCTCCTAGGTCGGAGAGATTTGCCACGAACTCCTCATTATTGAGTTCCCTCGATGAAGAGATTTGCCCGCTCAATGAGCTCGTGGTAAGTCTTAGGCATTCTCTCACTAATAGAGAATTTGAAGAGCCCCGACCTTAGACCGTTGGTGAAGGAGACCCAATAAACATGGGGATCTATGCTAGGGACCTTCATGATTATCCCCTGGAAACGATCTACGTACTGCCCCAGAGTCTCCCTCGGACCCAGCCGAATCAGAAACAGTGTGTCCACATTGATCTTCTCCGTTTGGAAGTAGCAAAACTTTGCAGAAAGTCTTTCCTCAGTTCTTTAAAAAAACATATCAATCCGGGTGAGAGGCTCTGGAACCATTCCCTCGCTTTTCCATTGAATATGGTGGAAAAGAGCTTACAACGAAGTCCATATGAGAGGGGCTAGAGAGATACTGTTGTGTCGAAGGTCTGCAGATGATACAAGGGATCTTCCTTTTCTGAGAAGCTGGGGAGTCGCGACTCTGAACCCATGAGGGGCGGTCTCTTCTGCAATGACTGCATTGAACGGTGAATAACTCTCCATCCCCTCGTCGTACTCCGACCCTTCGAAGTTTAGGGTTCTGACGCGGTATGCGGCGGCGGCCTCTCTGAAGAACTGGTGGTGGATCCGCGTGTCCTCGTCGCGCGGTTGCTGTGGAGGCGGATTTGCCGGTGGCGGGGGCAGCGCATCCGGGTCGTGGCCTTTCGCGCTAGCTCGATAGCTTGGGCGCGCTGCCCTACCAGCTAGGTTACAAGCGCGAGCAGCTGATTGAACTCGTCGCAGGTAACCGGGGGCTCCTCGCGGGGATCAGCCTCTTGCAGAGACCGTCCAACGTGTCCTCTGGACATCAGATGAGTTTGCCGGTTGAGAGAATCTGAAGGACGCGTGTTCGAACTGTTGGCATAAAATTTGTCTCCCAACTTTCCACACTCGACCACCAGCTCGATCGCTCGGGGAGTCTGGTGAAGAGATCAGAGATCACAATCAACTGATTACTAACCAACGGAGGCTTGGCGAACAGAGAACATAGAAAAGAGGGTCGCTAGAAGCATCAGATATACCCGCAGTGACGAATACTACTTGCTGCGGGCAATGTTATTGCACAAAGATTTATTACATGCTAGTACGAAAGTCTACACTAGAAGATAAGAGGCAACCGAGAGACGAAACTTGTAACCACACTTACAACCAGGTAGTGGCCCAAGTTCCCGGTCTTTCGAGCACCCTTGACCCTCAATTTATACTTGAGGGTAGGTTGCCCGATCGGTTGAGGGCATTTAATGCAACATTAATGCACAGCTACCCAGACTACATGAAAAATTGGGTAGCAAGAGGAGAGAGAAGAAACCGTGCGGTACCCACGAATGTTGTTGCTGGCTCAAGAAGAGAGGGACCTATGAGAGCTTTGAAGGGTACCCACCACGGTCTCTATAGAGTTGTCCAAGGAGCATCCAGGAGACTGCGTGGATCCTTGGAGTGCAGTCATCCACGTCCTCGCTGGGGGAATCGTGCCGTCTCGTGGACAGTGCCGTGAATCCTTAAGAGTGTCCCCCCGGTACCATTGTGTCGTGCACTGATGGATAGTGACTGTGGTCGTAGGATTTGGGTTAACATTCAACATGCCCGACATCTCTGTCGACGTGTCATTTTAATGTGCAAAATGACAATTTTTCTTAAAAATTGGTGTCTTTTGTAAAATATAAACCGTTATTTCTGATAGATCCGTCGACACGACTTTTGAATATATGATCCGCTATTTTATTTTATATTATGTTAACAATGCAAGCTTAAATCCTATATATGTATTATATTATATATACTTAAATCGATTGAAATTATCGTTTCGCTTTCTTTTATTTGTTATTCTTATAATTAATTTTTTAAATTATTTTTCACCATTCTTAATTTGATGGGGAGCCTTATCGCACCGGTTAAGACTGACTCACCGTGTGACCTTGAGGTCACGGGTTAGAGTCCTGGAAGCATCCTCTTGCAAAAATGCAGGGTAAGGTCTGCCTTCATTTCACCCTTGTGGTGGGACACTTCCCCGGGCACTCGCTGCACGGGGATGCTTTGTGCACCAGACTGCCCTTTTTGCCTTTCTTATATCTTTCTTATTTTGTATTACAAAAAATATTAAAACTTTCTACACATTTATTACTTTATTATTTTTATATTTTAAAAAAAATTGTTAAACTTTAAAAAAGTTATAATCTCTCAAAAATATTTGGCTTTTAAATCTTTTTTATTTATTGTAAATCTTAATGTTATCTAAATAAAATTATTGTATAATATTTGATATATTTTACAATATATTTATTTGTAGTTGTTAATAGTAGTTTTATTGTGTTATTTTGAATTTATTTTGGGATATACATGACTCTATGTTTGTAAACATATTATGCTAATATTTAATTTTAGAACATATTATTTTAATTGGTATATATAAATTTATTTATTTATTTAAGAGGGTGAAAATATGATATTTTAAAATATCTCCGACATTTCTCCGACTTTTGTTATCCGATATTTAATAATTCAATCCGACATGTCACCGATATCTGATATTTACAATCTTGGTATTATGATAATTGTAATGAGTTTAATAGCTTTATTAGTTTGTGCACGTACAAAATATAATGCACTGATTGATAGTTCATGAATGTTGGCAATACTTGAATTCAATAAGGTGAAGCTGCGATTTTTTTGTTCTCTAATTTTCAATTGCTGATTATTCAAGATAAATTTCTATAAAATTTATTTTTCATGAATGTTTCTATGTGAGATGAAACTAAGACGCATGTGGTATATTGGCATTGGCTAACGTATGTTATCACTTTTTTTAGTTTGATAATTTTTAACATCGTGTTTTTTTGCCATAAGTGGGTGAGAAGTCAAAATTAATCTACGATATGTTGAACCTCTTCATTTAGGTTGTTTTTAATACACTGAGAAGCTATTCCTTAATCATCAAGGAGTATTTACTTCTTAATCATCAAAGTACATATTTTTGCTACACCTTAAGAACAATAAATGGATGTGTTAAAAGCAGTCTTTTTTTCTTTAGCGTGTTCTTTTCTGCACTTTTTACTCTCCATTAAGAGTTTGACTATCATTATGCAGGTCCTTTGTCATATTTTGCCATCACTTGTGAGGCTACGAAAAGAAGGTTTAGATGGTCATGAGAAGATCAAAGACTATATGTGTGTAGTTTTTAATTTCAAGCAGTGAAACTTTTTTGATTTTGATGCTCACAAATCCTAGTATCGTGTAACATTGATATCTAAATGAATTTTTTCTATATATTAGCTGGTGGGTGTCACTGGGATTTGTCATGTTGGAGGCAGTTATTGTTTCTTGTTACTCTCTTCAATATTCAATATATTCCACGAGCCAAAGGTAAATAGATTTATTAATCAAAATTATTTGTTAATTTTTCTCACTATTTGTGTCAATCCCGTCCTTTGTGAATTAGGACGTATATGGGAAAACAATTCAATCCTAAAGTCATCCTATAATTAAGTTGATACTAATTTTTTTGCGATGGTCACTGAAAGTAATTGAAATACAAAAAACAAATTTAGTTGAAGTATCAAACTCATTAATAGTCAATATATTCTCTGAGCCCAAAGGAGAAAGTTATTATAGATTCAAACTGTTAATGCGTTATTTGTATAATGCATTGATGCAACCCATCAAATGACCCATATAAGACTACCGGTAAGTACTCTCTACGAGTACTCCCTCTGTGAGCACTCTAATAGTTCACGCATGGTAGTCTCAAATGTAGTCACTCTTGTTGCGAGTCCCGACAATAACACCCCTCAACATTTAATGCATTTTTAGTCGTTATATCCCGGAGGATGCCAAAAGTGTGGTTTACTATTTTAACAACGCATTTTGTCTTTATTATGTTTTCTCTACTATTTTGAGAATGATCCACATGTAACTATAAATACCCGCATAGTTAATGAGAAACGATCGATAGTTGTGTTTTAAAACTAACTATATGTGAGTGTTTTGAGCAAGTTCTCTCTAGTGGTAGAGTTTCTGTCTAATTTGGTTGTTTGTGTTTGTTCTTGCCGATCAGAAGAGTCGAAATCGGAATGAGGCGGTATCATAACCAAATCATGTGTTAGTACAATGGGAACCAACAACAGTGGAGGAGGCAACCAACATCTTGTTGACGAACAAGATGTTGCAGGTTCATATTGAGTCATTTATGATGGATTTGAATCTTTTCTATTAACATTTAGAGCGTGCATGCGGTTTGTAGGACCCAAAGGGGGAACCGCTTTAGAATCCACACTTGACGCCACTGATGAGTAACTCCCGCAAACTCCTGGTTGAAGATTTTGATTAGAGTGAGATAATCAGTAAGAGAGCCTGAAGCGATTTCTTCCACCTTTAGCGAGGAGGGTGTTAGTTATTCTTCAAGGTGGGATTAACAGGGTGTCTATTACGGTGTCATGAGTCATACTCACCATGATCGTGCAAGCACGATGAAGATGAGTAGTTTGTAGATCAAATGAGGAATGACTGCCATGATGATGGAGATCTGTTCGTTGGCGCGTGCAGTAACCAATTCAATTGTTGAGGGGATGTGGCTAGTCAAAGGGGTGACGAATACCAACTGGGTGGACATATGATGTTCTTTGGATGTCTTGATATAATATAGTTCATTGATTGGTTTTCTTAAGTTCATAAGTTCTTTGAGTACCATGAGATCCTCGGGGATATGAAGGCTAAGTTATTCTCTTGTCATATAAAATCTCAAGCCGCAACTTGGTGAGATTGATTACAAGAAGAAATTAGGAAAAATGGTATACCACAAATAGTCTTTTGGAAAAAGATGAAAGTGTTGGAGACCCAATCTCTTCCTGACTAATACGAGCATCAAATGTTCTATTAGCACCAAACGTAATCGCATTGTTACTTAATACACTTACTAGTTCATGAGATTAGTTGAGAGATGTTACTTAGATGAGAGTCATGAGACTAGAGGCAACAAGTCATAAGATTTATGGATGGATTGAAATCTGCTATTTGTGATTCTATCAGAGCACAATGCATCTCACGAAGCGCATTACTGCAAAATGCATGATGAGCATTACTTCAGGAGCGTCATCAGTTCGGTAGTAAATCATGATTGCAACATGAAACTACATTGTGGACGAAGAATAAAATAGTGGATTATGTACTAAAGAAATCACAATTTATAAAGGGGCAACATATATGGAGGCAGCAAAGTAAACCAACTGAGACGACTACTCGATAGGAAAGCCCATACGCCAAACCTATACTTGGCAAATGCTGCTAGTGCAATCAACTAGGACATCGTCCAACAACTGTCACTAAAGGAAACTAGTCATGTGAAGAAGGAAGAGACAAAGACTCTACCTAAAATCAAGAAGAGGGCGGTGAGTGCAACCAAAGATATTCTAAGGAAGATGTGGCTATATGTATGATGTAAAAAATAAAAATCTACTTTTGCCAATAAGCGAGGATCTCAAGCAAAGGAATCGAATGTTTCAAACCAAGTGCACTGTCAATGATTAATGCTTTGGTATTTTTATCGACGATGACAATCAAAAGAATAATGATAGCCAACGAGAAATATATAAGGATTTCTCACTGATCACCGATCGCTTCATCAAAGGATGGCCCAACCCTGTTTGAAAATTGAGGAGGGAGAGAACATAATGTTGATCTCACTCACTGAATCAATGAAGGAAGTTGAGATCAAAATTTAGAAAGTGTGAGAAGTATATGCACTTATCTCGAAGGGAGAAATCTCAATTGAACACCTCACTGAAAGAGTAGAGATACCCACTGAAGTATAGGAAGTACTCTGATCGCAAGGTTGTGTTCCTTTAAGAGTTGCTCCTTTCTGAACAAGTTCCAAAAAGATTACCCTCTTGGAACTTGCTCTCTAAAATCCACAACGGCTCAATTCTTCAATAGTTATTAGTACTTGCTGGTTGTTGACCCGTGGTTCATTCTTCAGCCGCTGATCGTTGAACGTTGATCTATTGATCTGCTGAGCATTGAGTTGTTGGTTCGTTGAATGTTGGTTCGATGTGCTGCTGAGCGTTGTGTCGCTGATCTCTAAGCGCCGGTCTTCCATTCAGCGAACCTCAGCCAGCGATCGTTGATCGCTGATAGCATGATCACATTTCCTATTGCCTTTGCTGATTTGACTCTATTTTCTTCTAGGCTTCTCTTGGACTAATTTTGTCATTAATGAGTTGTGTTTACCCTTTCTTTCTTTCATTAAATCACTGGGAATTCCCAACAATCCCCCTTATTTGTTGATATGGAAGCACAAAAGAAATGGATAAAGACAACCACATTTCCCTTTGACTCTGTATTTACATGCCATGGGTAAAGAATCAATACCTCTATAACCCCTTATATGAGATTTGTTCTCCTTTTACTCAAAGAGGTTGAGGACCAGAGATGTATGACCTTCAATCCAATAGACACCAGTCTTTAGTACTTCACGCTTCTCCCGAGTCACCCACCATGCCCTCCTCCTATTTCTAGTTGAAAACCAACAAAAGGACTAGTCAACATCGATTAACACTCATGGATGTATTGTCTGCGGTGGTTGCATTACTTGGAGGGCATCCAAGTTTTTTTCGGCAGTGCGGGCCTCTGTTATGACCTCCCGATCTTGATCTCGCGATAGGTCCCGCAAGGGAAGAATCCCACCAAGGAGCGGCCAAACCTTTCTTGGAACCTAACGAGGCTATGGTTTCAGGTGGCGTAGATCTACGAATAGGGGGAATGAGAAGAGGGAGAGAAATGAAGGTACAGAGAAAGATAGAGTTTGAGAAAGGAAGGGGGAGGAGAGAAGCCGGCGGAACGTAGCGACAAGGCTCTAGGCGAACGACGAGATTGCAGCTAGGGTTAGACGCGAAAAGGAGGTAGAGGGAGAGAGAGAAGGATTTAAAGAGAGAGATAGAAAGGTGGAAATACTTGCTTAATTACAAACATAGGGTCCACCCAGAGTATAATCAGTTTACACAAATTTCACCCCCACTCGGGCTTAAACATGTGGGAACAATAAAAAACTGCATTGCATAAAATAAACAAGGGCTCAAAAAAATAAAAAAAAACATCCCAGACCATCATGCGGCCGTGGCGTGTGGTCGGCGTTGATATGTGTGGCTCCATCGTGGGTCCGGCTCGTCCCGCATCATAACATCTCCTCCTTCGTTGAAAGACATCTTGTCCTCAAGCTGGTCCGGAATTTCAACTATTGGAGAAGACGATGGAGGCCTCACGAAGAGTTTGAGCTAGAAAATGTGAAAAATGTCATGAATGCGCGCTTCCAGAGGTAGGTCGAGGTGGTAAGCCACGTCACCAATGCGTTCTGTAATCGGAAAGGTGCCAAAAAACTTGGCACCTAATTTATTGGAGGCAGTTCGGATAGCGGTCGATTGACGGAAGGGGCGGCGCCGCACCCAAATCCAATCATCGACGGCGAGAGTAAGATTATGGTGGCCACGGTTGTAGGCGACTTCCATGCGTTGTTGGGCCTTAACATGGCGATTTCGGGCTGCTTGCAAGAACTCATCGCGGTCTACCAGTTTGCGGTGCACAACATCTAAAGGAGCATGGGAGTTCTCGACCATAGATGAGGCAGAATGAAGTAGTCTTCAATGTCGTGTGTTAAGCGGTGTTATTGCAATATTCTATTCAAGGGAGCCTGCATGGCCAATCCCGAGGACGATCACCAGTGACACGTCACAAATACATCTCAACGTTGCAGTTGATTACTTCGGTCTGACCATCCGGCTGCTGGTGGTAGATGAAAGAAAAGACAAGCTTGGTACCGCTGAGGGAGAAGAGCTCTTTCCAAAAATGACTAGTGAACACCTTATCTCTGTCCGAAACAAGAGTCTCTGGCATGCTGTGTAAGCGAAAAATTTCTTTGAAGAAGATCCTTGCAACGTCTCGACAATGAGTTGTCGAGGCAAGGCCATGAAATGGCCCCCCTTGAAGAATCGAGCGACCCCCACCATCAAAACTGACTTCCCGCGGACCAAAGGCAACCCTTCCACAAAGTCCATGGAGAGATCCGCCCAAATCTGTGTGGTCATCGGTAGGGGTTGGAGCTTACTCGTTGGAAGGAGATGATTGGTCTTGTTTCTCTGACAAACTGCGCAGGCCACAATGAAGGCATGAACATGCTTTCACATCCCTTTCCAATAGAACTCTGTTCGCAGTCGTTGGAGAGTGCGGTGAACGCCTTCGTGGCTGCGGGAATGGACATCCTCTAGAATGGTGGGAATTAATGGAGATGTCGTGTCCACGTACACACAATCACGGTAGAAGATAAGTCTGTCATGGGCGGTCCAATGCTGATTCGTGAGTCCCGTTGCCGCTCGACGAAGGAGTTTCGATAGGCTAGGAGACTGTTGGACCTCTTGGCGGAGTGAGGAGAGAAGATCCGTCGTGGAAAAGAAAATGGCGAGGAGTGCGGCTGCGGGTGGGTTGTCTTGTCGAGAGAAAGCATCGGCGGCGCGGTTGAGCACACCGACCTTGTATTCCACTTGGAAGTCGAAGCCGAGAAGTTTACGCATCCATCGTTGTTGCGGCACCATAGATAGCCGTTGTTCGAGCAAGTACTTTAAGCTATAATGGTCCGTCCGAATGATAAAGGGGTGGACCCATAAGTAAGGGTGCCAATGCTGAACGGTTTTGGCGAGCCTAATGAGTTCTTATTCGCAGGCCGGTAGTTTGCGATGATGGATGGCAGTCTGGCTGCTGAAATAGGCCATTAGATGTCCCTCTTATTGGAGGATGGCATGGGCTGGCACCATAGCCGTGTCCCGAGGCGTCGCATTTCACAAGAAAGTGTAGGACGAAGTCCGGTAGGTGGAGAACATGAGCGGACAACAATTCTGCTTGTAGAGAGTGGAGAGCTTGAGTAGTTGTTTCCGTTCATGTGAAGGTGTTCTTCTGAAGTAAAATGATCAAGGAAGTTGCGATGGTGTCGTAATTGCGGATAAAGCGGCGATAATATCCCGTGAGACCAAGGAAGCCGCATAAGTCAGTAAGGGTTTGCGACATAGCCCATTACGTCACACCTAGGAACTTTGTCGGGTCGGTCGAAACACCCAAATTGTGCGCCACATGGCTCAAGTAGGTGACAGAGCGCTACCCAGAGGAACATTTGGAGGCTTTAAGGACTAATTGGTGCGTGTGCACCAAGCTGAGAACGACATGTAGATGTTGTAGGTGCTTCGCCTATGACTTGCTATAGATAAGAATGTCGTCAAAGAAAAAAAAACAGACTTTCGGAGGAAAGGGTGGAATACCTCGTTCATGAGGGCCTGAAAGGTCGAAGGAGCGTTGGTGAGACCGAACAACATGACCAAAGATTCAAAATGACCATGGGGTGTGCGGAACACAGTTTCTGCATGTCGTCGGCCGCCATGCGGACTTGATGATAGCCGAAGTACAAGTCAAGCTTGCGGAAGAAGCACGCTCCATGTAGCTCGTTGATGAGTTCCTCCCCTACCAGAATAGGAAACTTGTCTTTGACCATGACAACATTGACGACCTTGTAGTCCACGCTGAGCCGCCATGAACTATTTTTCTTGTGCATCAACATTACCGAGGAAGAGAAGGTGGAGACATTGCGCCAAATGAGGGCTTATTGGAGAAGACGGTCGCATTGGCACTCGATCTCATCCTTCTGATGAAAAGGGTAGTGGTATGGGTGTACCACAGTCGGGGCCGAGCCTGGAAGGAGGCAGATGCGATGGTCCTGCTGGCGACGCGGGCGAAGGCCCGAGCGCGGGCTAAATATACCGGAGAAGAGGTGCAGAATGTTAGCAAGGTTTGGAGGGTGGTCGGTTGGCTTCTCCACAGGTGTGACCGGGGGCTCGGTGTGGACCAAAAATGAGGATGGAGACTTCCCCGGAGCATGGCCCTACCACTGGACCAAATGAGTTCCCGCCTGCCATGAAATGGTGAGGCGATCAAAATCCCACGTGAGTTGTCCCAAGGTGTGCAGCCAACGAACGCCCAAGATGATATCAAAACCTCGAAGGTCCACTAAAAAGAGATATGTCTGTGAGCGGTAACCATCCATTGCAAAAGCCACGCGCCGACGAACACCAGGACACGACATATGCTGGACATTTTCCACGACCACCTTGACGTTGCTACGGGAGACGAAAGGAAGGTGGAGTTTAAGGGCCCTGTCCCAACGAATGAAACTGTGGGTGCTTCTCGTGTCCATGAGGGCTAAGAGGGATGTCCCCTCCACATCCACATACATCTAAATTGTGCATCCATCTTACGGCCCAGCTTGAGCGTTGAGAGAGAGCTATGGTGTGCCAGAGTCATAATGTCCGTCGTCCTCATCCTCGGATGAGCTATCAACTTCCAACCAAAATAAACATATGCACCGACGACTGGGGGTAAAAGGTTCATCACAATTGAATCATAACCCCTTCTCACGGAGTGCGACCATCTTGGGTCGGGATAAGACGTCAAAAGGTGGGACGCGGTGGTTCATCCCCACTTGGCGGTTTGGGGTTGGAAAACCCGGAAGGCGTTTGGTTGCCAAAATATTTGCAATGGTCGGCAGTGACCGGTCAACCATTAGATGGCGCTCGCAAGCGTGGGCCATGCTCATAGTGGGTGTGAGATTCTACGGCGTATGAAACTCCACGTCCTAGTGCAATCATTCTGGTAACCCGACCGTGAAGAGGGGAACATGCTGTGACGGCAAAATGGATATGGTGCGGGACAATAACAGTTGAAATTTCTCCAAGTAAGACTCAATGGGATCGGTGTGCTTGAGGGCGATGAGGCCGCCGAGGGGGTTGCCCGGCATGGATGGTCAGAACCGAAGTGTGCATGCTGCCCCAAAATCCTCTCAAGAGGGGTTACGGTGTTCCCGTAGGAATTGAGTCACCCATAGCTGTACCGGTCCAAGGAGGTGGAAAGAAGCGATAATGGTGTGTTCCTCATCCGGGTTATGTTGATTTGTGAAAAAGAACTCGCATCGCGTGAGCCAAGGGAGTGGATTCTTGCGGCCTTTATAGATCGAAAAATCCATCTGAATAGAACGAGGAAAAGAGAAGTTGTCCCCGTGGGGGTGGGGCGAATCGACCCGGCTCGTGGTGGGGGAGACAATGTGGACTGCCAACGGCGACAACAGGGCGCCTTGTATAACATCCAAGCAAGCATTGAGGGCCTCCATCTTGACGTTCTGGGTGGCAAACATGGACTAAAAGAGCTCCATGATTTTAGTGAGGGACCACCATCGGCCATGGAGGGTGGCTGCAAGGGTTTCACAGACGACGCATGAAACAAACCAACGATCAAGCTGGGCGACGGTGAGTGTGCAGACGGACGACGTGGCATAGTGAGCGAGGCGCGGTAGGTACCAGAGAGTGGAACACCGGTGTTTGGCTCTGATACCAAGTTGTTATGACCTCCGATCTTGATCTCGTGATAAGTCCCACGAGGGAAGAATCCGACCAAGAAGCGGGCGGACCTTTCTTGGAACTGGACGGGGCTATGTTTGCAGATGGCGTAGACCTGCGAATAGAGAGGGGGAAGGAGAAGATGTTGAGAAATGGAGGCAGAGAAGAGAAATAGAGTCAGAGAAAGGAAGGGGGATGAGAGAACCCAACAGAACTCGACGGCAAGGCTCTAGAAGAACGACGTGATTGCGGCTT